>QRFJ01000046.1:298811-415821 GCA_006176705.1 Cocos nucifera
CCTCAGTCGGAGATAAGATCGAAGACAACCTCGTTCAGAGATAAGATCTCTCCCAAGCGACCGCGTTAATCTCTACTGTAGATCATATCTCTTCCGTGCGCCCATGTTAACCTCAGCTGCAGGAAATGAGATCTTCCTCGAGTCGACCTCGGTTGTAGGAGAGGAGATCTCCCCTGAGTCAGTCTCGATCGTTGGTGACAATATCGCCCCCGAGGAGCTCAACCTCCGACCTCGATCGTAGGTGACGAGATCTACTTCAACCTTGGCTGGAGATGAGATCTCTCCCGGACTTCAACTTCAACATCAACTTTGGCCGAAGATGAGATCTCCCCCCTGAGCTTCAACCTGAATCAGCACGAAATCCAAAAGAGGACTTCGACAGTCGTCTTTTCTGCACTCCCTTCTTTCGAGTTTCAAACTCGAGAGTGGGGGGACTATTATTGGAGATAAACTTTGCTTCCGTCGAAGTCCAATTCGATGCCTAGCCTAACGCAACCGATAGCCATGAAAGAGCTTCAGCGGACGGATCTTAGCCAAACTCCTTCATCCGACCGAACTTTCTTAGCGGTCGAGCTTCAGTCGGACTCCTACAAGAGCCGAACTCTTTTCGCACTCTTCCAGCCAGATGCCTGTGGGAGCCAAACTCCCTCCATGCTTCTCCTTCGATCGGACTTCTTTGGAAGCTGGACTCCTCCTAGACATCCCCTTCGATCGACTGAACTCCTCAGCGGTTGAGCTCCTTTCAAACTTTTCAGTGATCGAGCCTTAGCCGCACTCCTCCAATCAGATGCCTGCGAGAGTCGAACTTCCTCCGCACTCCTTCGATCGAACTCCTTCCGAGCTTTTTCTTGGCCAAACTCCTCTAGAAGTCTGAACTTCTCTGAAATTGATACGTATCAAAGTCCATCGATCAATGTCTGCTTTCTCAGAGCCATGGCTATTAAATCTAGACGAACGGTCACTATTGATCTGCCACAGACGACGCTACAGACGCACTCCTCCGTGACTGATTTTGCTGGACCTCAAGCAGCCCACCACTATCGGACGGTATGGCTGTCACTATCGATCTGACGATACCATCTTCTCCATACCAAATTTCATGCAGTCTCGAATGGTCCATCATCAGATGGTATGGGCATCACCATCAGTCACCATCAATCAAGCTCCATCTATAAAAAGAATCCTCTAGATATACTAATTCGGATCTCTAAGCTCTCATCTTCTCCTCTAAACTCTGCCGAACTCATTTTCGAGCACTCCATTTCTGTTAATCAGAGTTGACTTGATCGTCAGAGGGTCCTGTCGGAGCCAACCCCACCAGCTTCGGACGAAACTTTGTTTTGCAGGTCTCCAGCAGTGACCTCATCCACCTCCATTTCAGTTGGATCCGACGACGATAAGTTTCTGCACCAACACATAATATAGTATAATAAAGAATAATAAGTATAATATAATATATATATATATATATATTAATATATTATATATATTAATATATATATATATTAATATATATAATATATATAAATATATATAATTATATATTATATAATATTTATATAATATATAATAATATTATAATAGCTTATATTATGTTTATAACTAAATATTATTATATTTAAATATTATTTTATTACATAATTTTTATTATCATATAATGAATATTAATATGTAATTAATATATATATTATATAATTATAATTATAATGTAAATATATAACTATAATATAATAGATTATAATCTAATATAATAATAAATTATAATATAACATATTATGTTATATTATAATAATATGATAATATTATTATATTATTAGTTATTATTATATCAAATTATATTATTATAATATAATAATACTATAATAGATTATGTTATATATTTATATAGTATATATTATATAATATTATATTATTATTTTAAATTATATGATAATAATGATAATAATAAAATATTTTAAAATATGATATTTAAGTTATAAACATAATAAATAAATTATATAATATATAATTAATTTAATTTAATAATTATTTATAATAGTATAATATAATATTATAATTATGATGTAATATATAATGTTAGATAATATAATGGATTATAATCTAATCTAATAATAAATTATAATATAACATATTATATTATATTATTATAATATAATAATAATATTATATTATTAATTATTATTATATCAAATTATATTTTATAATACAATAATACTATAATAGATTATATTATATATTTATAATATATCATAATATTAATTTATTATCATATTATATTATATTTATAGTATAATGATATAATATGATATGATATAAGATATAATTATAAGATTATGAGTAGGTATTTTGATTATTAAAAAAAATTATTTAAATCAAAACAACTTTCTGATATTATAGCCAAGAAGCACTTTTAGAGAAAGCTTCAAAATGGAGCTTTCCCAAGTGGACTTTTCCAGCATTTTGATAAAGTCAAAATAGCTTTTTGATTTTTTACCAAACATCACTATATCATTCAAAAGTATTTTTGAAGATCAGAAAGTACTTTCTGGCACTTCAAAAGCTTAGCCAAATAGGACCTTAGTTGCTGACTTGACTCCTCATTTCTTATCTCTTTGAAAATGAATATTCTTTTTTCAACTATATCTTCATTCTAATTCCATACAGTATTTTTGTCAAACTCCACATCTTGGCTAATCATAAGCTTCTTTGTTTTTAAATTGTATACACGATAGCCTTTCGACTCCGTGTTGTAGTCGAGGAATATCTCACGTTCAGTTTTGTCATCTAACTTGCTTCTCTTCTCATCTAGAATACAAACTAATGATTTCCGTCAAGACCAAGCTTCGACTAGAGTGTTATTCAGCATTGCTTTAGTTGGACATGATCTATTGAAAATATAGATTGCAGTGTATATATATAGCTTCCACCTAAAATGTGTTCGGAAGCCCTTTCTCCTTTAGCATTGAGTATGCCATCTCCATTATAGTTCTATTTTTTTTTCGAAGATGCTATTTTGTTTGAGAGAGTACTCGACTATGAGTAGGCGTTCTATGCCTTCATCTTCACAAAACTTTGTCAAACTCTTTTGAGGTATATTCTTTGCCTCTATCGTTTCTTACTACCTTTATATGTTGGCTACTTTATTTCTCAATAAGGATTTTGAATTTCTTGAAAATATAGAATACTTTTGATTTTTCATGCATGAAATAAATCCATGTCATTTTGGTATAATCATCAATGAAAGAAACAAAGTAGCTATTTTAATGGAGTGATGGCATCCTCATCAGTCCACTGACGTCTGTATGCACTAGCTCCAAAATATTCTTAGCTCTCTATATTTCTTCAGAAGGAAATAACTTTCATAGTTTGCTAAGTAAACATCCTTCACAAACTTTATCTATCTCTTTTATACTTAGAAAGTCACGTATCATATTCTTTTGTTGGAGGATCTTCAATGCCTGGTAATTATAGTGTGGCTAAATTTTTGATGCCACAACCATGAATCATCTAATTGTGCTTTCATACCTATATCAATAGTATAGCACCATTAAATGGAAAATCTATTTCTCTCCATTCTTACAATTGCAGTTATTTTTTTGCTATCATTTTTATCATAAATCATGCAGAAATTTTCCTTAAAGAGTAGTGTATATTCCTTTTGTACCATTTGGCCAACACTTAATAAATTTTGTTGTAGACTAGGAATGAGTAGAACATCGTTAATAAACTTTACACCTTATTTGGTTTGTACTGCAATAATTTCTTTTCCTTTTGCTTCAACTATTGCACCATTTCCAAGTCTAACTTTTGACTTGATAAAGTATCTAAATTAATGAAAATGCTTTTGTTGTCTGTCAAGTGATTGCTACATGCATTGTCGATAAGCTATGCTTCATTTTTAGCAACTTCGGCAGTATGACATATATAAAATAGTTATTCATCAACCTCTTTTTGTTCCGAGAAGTTGGTCTAGTAATTTTTTTTTGTCAACAATCCTTCTCCATGTGTCCAAATGTTCCACAAGAGTAATATTGTGGTTTTCCAGTACCATACCAAGAATCTTTCTCCAAATGACCTGTCTTCTTACATATTCCACAAGGAGAATACTTTTTTTTTTATTATTTCTCTTTAGAATTTTTTTTTCTTTTTTGATACTTCCTCTTCTAGAATTATCCCACATCTTTTATGCATTAGTTTTAGAATTCTGAGACTTTATATTAATTTTAGTTTGAATAGCGCTCTCAAATGAGTCTTCATTGTAGTGCCTATTCAACCTTTATTCATGAACTTCTAGAAAGCCAATTAATTCAGTTACTAATAGGATTATTAAATCTTTTGATTTTTCTATAGCAGCCACAATTGAGTCATACTTTTCAATAAGACTTACCAATATTTTTTCTACAACCCTTTTATTAGTAAAATTCTCTCCATAAGCTCTCATTTGATTTACTACTTTTTTTTAACCTACCATAGTAATTTTTAATAGTCTTAAAATTCTTTATTTTTATATTTTCTAATTTTCTTCTCAAAGTTTGAAGTTTTACGGTGCATACCTTTGCACTTCCTAAAACTTCTTTTATAGTAGATCTCACAATTGCTGCCCCAATAACTCTTGGAAAAATAGTATTAGCCAATACCTGTTGAATTGTGAAGAGAGCTCACACATCCTTTTGCTTGCTTTTCTTTAATTTTGCCTGCTCCACTGTGGACAATGTAGAGGTATTTTCTGGGACTGCAAAACCCTCCATAATAATATCCTATAAATCTTGGGACAAAAAAAATGTCCTTATTTTAATGCTCCAAAAATCATAGTTGTTCCTATAAAAAATAAAAACTGACATAGAAACAGAAGATTGAGGTAATAGGGAGCTAGCCATGATACCCACTAATTGATCAGAGCTCTGATACCACTATTAGTTTTTGGATAGAAGTAGTTCAAGTGATAGATTAAAATAGAGAGAAAAAAATGATAGTTAGAATAATAATTATATGGTTGAAAAATATGTAAGAATTGAAAGTATTGGAAATGTGGGAATTTGGAAGGAAGAATTGTTATTAGTTGAAAAAGAGTATAAAACTTTATAGGCTTAGAGCTTTGGCTTAGTTTGTTAGTTTTGACTTTTGGTTGTCTTTCACGGTACACTTCAAGCCTATTTATAGTTGTTTCAAACCTTTTTTAGTTGCTTCTAGATTTTTCCACCAACTTGAGTACTCTAGAGTTTCTACCAACTTTATAAGTTCCAAGAATTTAACTTCTAGGTTTTTTCTTCCTAGACATTTCTCTTGATAGTCTTGATCTTTTCTTATCCTTCTAGACTTCTCTAGTTTTTTCAAATGTGCATTACTTTTTAACACCCTCAAATTCCATATCCTGAGCCCAAACTTCATCTTTGTCCCTCCTGCAGTCCCCAGGCATAATGAATGCCTCAATCACAAATTATGTAGTCTACTTTGGCTCCTAATTAATGTGATGAATAGTCTATATATCAAAGGTTCCCCAAATAACCTATGAATATAGGAATCCACCTATGGCAAGTTCTGATAATTCATATACCTGGGCTGCATGTTTTCTTGAGAGATGAGAATAAAAAAAATACCAAACTCTTTAAACACCATGGATCTGAAAAGAACATGAGAATTTTCAAGCACCCAAACAATCACCCACAAAAAATTTTCTTTAGCATTAACAATGTAAAGACCTAGCTCTACTACTCGGATACTAAGCACCACTCTATAGCAATTATCGAAAAACATAAAACTTTAATTATATGTATTCAGATTTGGGTGAATTATATGGTGAAAGAATTTTAGTGAGAAGAATGGGCTATTGTGGTCTTCTTAAAGTCAATCTTGTCAACCTTCATCTCTCCATTAACCAGCTTTGTTTGGGCATGAGTTATCTAGGTGAGCCATTTTTCATCGATTGGGGCAATTCAGCTTAAGACTAAGATAACCTAAACCATGTCATAAATTTGATCCCAGAAGATAGCCAACCCCATCACTAGTTGAATGCTGATCTAATAGATGCCCACTTTTGCTCATCAAAAGCATCCAACCAACCTCGGATCCAAACCAAGGGTGCACCCCGAAGTCTTATTGACCTCAAGCCGCTAGCCATCTCAATGACAGAGTTAGGTTATTAGAATCTCCTAATGATTTTCAGAATGTAGACAACTAGCATCCATAGCTAACTACTATGATTTATAGATTAGTGGATAGATTTTTTATCTTAATGGCCTATCCGATTAAAGCCTAACAATATACAATAGTAGGTCTAACGACCTACCAAATTTAGGCACAATAACTTATAGATCTATCTCTGTATAAAAAGATAATCAGGAAAGCCTAAGATAAGCAAGCAAATATATCCATAAAGAATAGTATCCACACTCTCTCCCCATCTTCTCTCTTTTTTCTTTCCTATTTTTAAGTTTCAGCTAACTTAAGCATTAGAGGATCCCCCACCACAGCACTATCGATGCATGTGGACTTTTATTGCACATTTCTCCAATGGAAATCATCTCTTCAACCAGATCCATGCTTTATATTGATATGCGATCGATGTCAATATAGAAACTTGCAGCGATATATACTTGCATTGCAGGTTTCTCCGATGGGAATCGCCTCTTCAACCAGACCAAAGCTTGACGTCGGTGGATGATTTATATTAATTTGGAGGTTTGCAGTAATAGATTGGCGTTAGAGAAAGGGCCCTTGTCGTCTACTTTTTGAAGAAAGGAGGAAGACGATGGTGAGAACATGAATGCGGGATATTTCTGTTGCTTCTCACCACCATTCGTCTTGATGGAGCTAACGAAGCTCAAAACCTTTGGTGGTGGACCCGACTTTGTCCATTGTAGGAGTAGACCACCAACAATTCAATGTCCTGATCTAGTAGATCCAAGTATTTATCACCATCCTTCGGTAGTTCTAGCAAGCAGCAAAAAGATGGAATCGATGGGAACCGACTCAGCAGGCCACTCCATCACAGTGTAGCCATTGGTTCAACCAAGGAGCCTGGAGAGGTCTTTGCGGTGCTCTCACCATTCCAAGTTGGCCATCCGTTGGTCCCTCTCACCTCAACGATATTTTAAGAGAATGGATTGGCGACACCAGGCCTCCAAGTCTTTAGGAGGAAACTCAGTTCCTGGGTACTCTTAGTGCCCCTTGAGATCTCAACATGAAAATGATCTCGAGTAGAAGATCCAAGAGATTGAGTGGAGGCATGAGTTATATCAAGAAAGAGATTGAAAGACTGATGATCCCTTGAGCTTCAAGGCGCGTCACTGTTCGCTTTAAGAAACATAAATGAGTACTATAAAATCAAATGCCGGTCATAGAGGTCAATTATTATGCGCCCATTAACTCATGATAACGAATACAAACAACAAAACAATGATAAGATTTTAATTTGTTTCTTCATTTATCATTTCACAGATGATAATACCAAAAAGCTGATGCGCCATCTCAGATTGCATCATGAAAAATAATGACGAACTTTTGCTGGGACAATATTGATATTGCTCCTGATTTTTCAGACGCTTATACTTAAAGAGCCCAAAATTGACAACTGAGTCCAGACAAGAACATAAACATTTCCAATTTGATCCCATATATACATCCTTTTATTCTTCAGTTTGGGACTTCCAGCCACAGACCACCAAAGATGCTTGAGAGAGTTTAAAGCATGCATTCTCACATTATTCCAACTTCTGATGGTTTAAGAAACAGTCTTTTAGACCAAACTGCTGCAAATATGGACTCTCATACCTTTATTTATAGCAATTCAATAATTTTCATGAAATTATATTCCAGCTTTAACTACTCCTACATGGACAAAAAAAGAATATACAGTTTCCAGCTTGATGCCCACGATAACATGATAAACTAGCAAGGCTAGCTGATAATTGATATACTATAGCTTATATTAGATACTTGCAAAATATGTAATCACATGCAGTACTTGAGTTAATGAATTTTATGTGAAGATATCTTTTCTTCCTTAAACAATATTCTCATATTAAATTATTTTAACTAAATAAGTAGAAGTCAATCTAATTACGAAACCTATTATAGAGAATGCATCTTGTTGTAGCAGTTGAAAGAGCAAAAACATGCAAGACAGAAGACAATTTAAAACCAACATTTTGTTTAGGTTTATTGCATGGGAATAGAAACTATGATCAAGATGCTAACCACATTAAGTCTTAGACATGTGCCATTGGCCTGCCCATGTTTAGAGGCCACCATTTAGCCAATTTGGCTTTCCTTGAAGAACTTACGCTGATTAGAATGAACTCATGAGAAAATCTTAGCTCAGCTTGGAAGCAGCTCATCAATATCTTCAAAAGCCTATATTTGCTATACGTTGAGTGGCACCCAGAGTTCCCCCAAACACTTCAGTAGGGTTTGCTCCTCCTATGAGAGAAGCCTAATGAAGTGTCTGAGGGAACTCCAGGGGACAGCCAACTCTTGTTACACTCTTGCTTCAGGAACGCCACTTCTAAGGCTATTTATAATGCGATATCTCTGTTCATTTATCTTGGTAAGGGGTTCCAAAATTCTAGGGCACCGGCCACATTCAATGAACCAAGACGCTATCCCATCCTATGCATGGAAGGAAGGGGAATAAGGTATCCTTGGTGGTCACGGTGCCATCTGTGGTTATCCTTACTGGCTATGTCTCTATCTCAAGATACCATGCCAAATAAGCTTCAATGGCCTCAGCCATGAAGTCAGGAGATGGGCTCTTAGCTCTCTTCTACTTCTACTTGTACATCCGGCCATCCCTCAAACCTTTCGCTGATTGTAAAAACCAACGGTGGATCTCTGTGAGACGCCAACATATAATTTGATCGTAATCTTCTTTTGATCTTGGGCCGCCATCTCTGAATCCGTTTGTTGTTATGTGATGAAAGGTATGGGCATCGAGCACTCGACTATAAGGAGTATTCGCTCCGAGATCAAGTTGGCATCTCTGAGAGACCGACATGTAGAAAATTGGATATGGGAGACCCATTAACGATTCCTACCAACAGGTTGAGATAAAGGCGTGCACGTGAGATTCTCTTCCACATGAGCTGACAATGAGGCTAGGTTCAATGTATGGAGGCTAGCTCATCATGGATACCATTTGTTAATTTCTTTGTGCACCGTACTGATGGATGCCATTTGAGTGAACTAAACAGAAGCTCTTGGTCGAGGGAAAATATTATAAATAGGAACCAAGGGTGGTGCTCTCTAACACAAGTTGGTAAAGCATAAGGTGCTAGGGCAAGCGAGGATGAGTGCCTTGTGAGCTTCTCAAACGTTTGATCATGTGGGACTTTCATCATAGTTTTTTGCGGGGATAAGCTAAGTCAGCAAGTTGGTTGTCCCCTGGAGTTCCCTCGGACACTTCATTAGGCCGTTTTCTTCAATATCGGAGAATATAAACCCTATTGAAGTGTTTGGGGGAACTCTGGGTGTCACTCAACAAATTCCGAGCCTCTATCAAGAACCATTTGGTAGAGGAGAAGTGTAATCAGCAAGTTGGTTGTCCCCTGGAGTTCCCTCAGATAATTCATTAGGCCGTTCTCTTCAATATAGGAGAGCATCAACCCTACTGAAGTGTTTGGGGGAACTCTGGGGTCACTCAACAAATTCTGAGCCTCTATCAAGAACCATTTAGTTGGGCCAAGTTGCTAGACAAGAAGTGTAATTGATCAGGCAAGTTGGTTATCCTCTGAAGTTCCCTCAGACACTTCATTAGGCCACTCTCTTCAATGAAGGGGAGCATAAACCCGACTGAAGTGTTTGGGGAACTCCAGGTGTTACCCAACCAAAATACGTTTTTTTTGAGCTATCGTTTGCAGCCTTATAAGCCTCCCTATGGTTTTCTAAAGGTCCATTCAACGGGCATTGCTTCATTGGAGGAAGCTCAACGGGCCAAATGGCGCTGTTCTTTTGGCTTCCTCTTATCTATCTATTTATCGAGAAATCGTCATCGTGATCACTTACGTAGCTTTTAGAGCAAGAATCAAATATATTATTTGATAGTCAACATAGAATTCCCCAAGGATCACTATTTGCCACCTGGTACATATTTATGGGCATTTGGGTTTTACATTCTTATGATAAGAGGCTCTATTTCATCAAAAAAAAGATAAGAGGCTCTATGAGAAGCCGTAAAAATAAGGCTTTAAGCTAGTCATCCCCTGCGGTTACCGCTAACACCAGCCATACGATACTGGAGACGGCTCAACATTCACCCATTAGGATTCGGAATGGATAATAACGTATTGCCACACTCCTGACTGGCTTAAACTCATTTGCACCCTTAAGAATAACTACAGGGAGCAAACCTCCATTCAGCAAGCTTCAATATGAATATTTTAACATGTCAGTGAACTCCATTCGGGGATCTCTGATATCCTATTGGCTGTATATGTTAAATTTCATGCGAGGTGATCCAGTGATTACTTTTGAGCTCATTTATGACATGAAAATTTTAGTTTTATAAGGAAAATTAAGATATTTGTATAACTAAATTTCATACAAATATACATATATACATGTACGTATGCATGCATGCATGTATGTATGTATGCATGTTTGTACAATTTTATATACACTCGCAACCTTTTAAAGGAAGTCAAGGGGAAGGGTGGCTTTCTTTATGGTCAGCATGCTGCTCCGTGCCTCGAGAAACAAGGATTTCTAGATGGTGTAAACCTTCCCAACTTTCCATACCGCATTGTGAATCTTGGGAAGGTTTACAGACATTAAATGGTGTTCAAGTTCTTCTATCTAGTAATTTTCTCAAAGAATGAATAAAGGTTGCAATAATGAGTGCAACCATTAGTAACCATGTTCTGTTCTCGGTATTTTACATGAGAGAATTTTTTCCCCTTCAGTTGTGCAAACCAGTTCTCCGTGCCTTACATGAGAGGATATTTTCCCCGTCAGCAGTACAAGCCATATTTCTTGTGTTGGTAGCAGTGGCTGGGTTTCCCCTTTTTTTAAAAAAAAAAAAATCTATCAAAAAAAATAGTGGCGGTATATCAGGAGATGAATAGCATCATTGATTGAATGGCAAGCTATATAGCTGACTATTTCGATGTAAACATTTGATCTAATATATCTATTTTGCTGATATTCTTTTATAATATTTTTTTTTAACTTTTAGAATTATTTGCATTCGTATTATATGGATAATCTATCTTATTTAAAAAAAAAAAAAAAAAACAGTGGCCAGGTTCCGAGTTGTGGGCAAGCCATTTTAAAAATACTGTTTCCAAAAAGGACGTGCATTAACCATATCAAGGCTTTTCCTCAAAGAAAAAAGGAAAAAAAAAACACACACTATCATGGCAATTGTTGTTTACCGGGAAATCCGATGCAAGGAACGTCCACTGTTCCATGTACATGCGGGACGTTCATTCCATGAAAAACTCGGACTGTATGGAGTTATCATCAAACAAGGTGAAGGGACAGCAAGGTAATGATTTTTTTTTTTTATTGATTGAAACTTGTTTTTGACTTCTCTATTTTGCCACTTGTTCTTCTTACTTCCAAAGGAAAATAGGTTAATTACAATATATAGGTCATGCCTTACAATTATGGAGATTTCTATACTTACGACTTCTCCATTTTACAAAACATTGGAAAGTGAGGAGAATATTAACTTGAGCTCGATCATACAACTTGAACTTGACCATTCCATATTGTTTCGGAATTTTCTTCTTAAATATCTTCCTAAAAATTGCTAATTAATCTCCAACAAAGGCAAGCATAAAATCACCTGGAACATCCTATGTGAAAGGATCTCAATGGAATTCAAAATATGCTCCCAATATCCAATTAGAAAAGACAAGAAAACTAAGTGAAAACTTAATTATAGCAAAAATGGATTGGTGTAAGAAGCCGAAAATGCTCACTTTATTTAATTTTTTATTAATCAATATACGGCCTCAAGTGCAATCATTGACACTACAGATTGCAACTCAACCGGATGGATTTATGCTAATAAACTTGAACTTGTCAATGCCATCATATACAGCATTTCATGATTAGTTGTTGAGCAATGTTTTGATATTCATTTCAGGAAGTATCCAGTTGGCACATCTTCCCTGAGGATTTTCATGCAACATGCATGCAGAAGGGAGTATTTTAATTGTCGGTTACAAGGGCATACAGAAGGGCAGGTGGACATTATCCAATAGGAAATGACATGGGTGGACTGAAACTTTCGGCGAATGTTACCATAGCATTTCCTATCTTTATTTGTTCAGCTTGATCGAAAACCAGTATTATTATGATGCATGTAAAGATGGTTGCTGCATTGTTGCGGGTTGTTTTTAGAGATACAATAGATTCTCTCTTGACTAAGCATTTCAGCTTTCTACATAAATTGAGGACTTATTATTTCACTGCTTCATGGACGGGAGCTGCCCCAGAGAAACAGAGAGCCAAGCTGGTGATATCTGCTGCCATGGGATAATCATTCCCACCTAGCTGGAATAAACAAACTAGCAACAACTGATCCGCTCGCGTCTCTTTTCCACTCTTTATGATCTTTGCACTGCCTTTTCTTGGCTTCGAGGCAGTGATCAGATTAATTGCTGCTAGGTGGGTGAAATGGTGTGAACTTTCTATGTGTGTTTTCCATTCTGAACCCCACATTGCATAGAGAAACTGTATTTGTATAGTGGTCAGGACTCAGGATGTTGATGGGAGCGTGGGATTTTTGGGGTCGTGTTCTTTCTGCTGCATTAGGTTGATTTGTATTTGTTGATCGTGGGTCTCAACCTTCTTGGGTGAAACTCCTTCCTCGAAACTTCTATCTTGAAGTTTTTAAGCAATGTAGAATATTGTTATGGACATCTTGGCTTCCCTGTGGACCATTTTGGGCTGTTCATTTTATCTCTCTTGAAATGTACATAATACTTCCTCTAAAACAGGTTCGTGTGTTGGAAATGGATAGAAATGTATGATAATTGATTAATGTTTACTGAGTGAAAGATCAAAGCATGCAATTGCATGTCCTAATACATCTATAACAATAACGGATCTTGGCTAAGGGAAGTCAGCAAAATGAATCCATAACTTTGGAAAAAAGGATAGGCTATGAGGGCTGAAAATAGGGTCCCGACCTCGAATTCATTGGCTGTTAGCAGACTGCTCGAGTTGCATCTGCATTGAGAGCAGGTCGCTGCATACCAACTGAACCTCAAAATAGTCTTTCTTAGATGTCAAACAGCCAACTCAGAATTGATACGGACAAGAAGAATCCGATTATTTATTTAAAACAAAGCCTTATGATGGTCCCCATAGATGCTCATGCAATGTGATTCTATTCAATGTCCTGAATACATCTATAACTATAATCATTACCATCTAGCACATGATAACATGATGAAGAAGCAAAGCTAGCTAATATACTATAGCTTATGTTAGATATTGTCAAAATATGCAAGCACATATGGTACTTGATTTAATTGAATTTTAGGAGATAATATCTTTTCATCCTTCCAACAATATTATCATATTGACTTATTTCAACTAAATAAGTTGAAGTCAATCTAATTATAAAATCTATTGCTATAGAATTTCGACCTCCATCAGGGTGGCTGGAGTGGGCGGTGTTGAATGTCTCGGTGATAAGACTTACAAAAAAGTTCTAATCGGAGATAGTTCCGGTGGAGATCCTCCGACACTCAAGTCAAAATCTGTTCAACAAAAATAGATCATGCAAGAGAAAAGAATTCTCGTACTTAAGGATTCCATTGAGATTTCTATTTATGGATAGGGGCCAAAGCCATTCGTGGGGCACTATTCATGTGTGATCCCAATTTGATCAAGCATGACGTGTGATATTTATAGCCAAAATTTATAGGATTGGATGGTTAGAGTTGCCTTATTTGAATCGCAACCTGCTGTTGCAAGGCAATCGTGCAAATTTGAAAATGGAATGCAGGAATCCAAAATAGATTGGGTTGAGTCGAGTTCAGGATGATAGAGAATTAAGTCCGATTATCTGCAAGGTTGGCATCTGGAGGAGAATAATCGTTGCCGAATTCATATGAACTTGGAAGCCATCAATAGTGAGATAGAGTTTTTTCGAACATGGAGTGCATTGGAGGCGATCGTTGGAGATCGGGAGATTGAGAGATTGGAAGGATATGAATCCAAAAGGAGAAAGACCACAGGATGGTAAGGTTGGTTACCGTTAAGCCTGGGGGGTGCTGAACTTGGATGAAGATGAATCTAGATGGAACTTGAGTGGGGTCTTGTGGGTTGCACTCTCACTAAGCTAGGATTGGTAGTTGTTGAACTCGACAGGAGCCGATCATAATGAAGCCAAACAGGTATGAACTCAGAATGGGGGTTGCACTGAGCTCATGGCTGTTGATCTCAGCAGCAGAATCGATAGTTATCTGAAAGAACTGGGATCACATTATGCGAACTCATCAGCAAGGTTCGGTGGCTAGCAGGCAGTTGAAGTAGATATTTGATTCAAAATTGTTATCTTTGGCAGGAATGAATTTACCTCCAACACATGCTTCCTGATTTCGAGTTCGGACCAGATAAGGCTCAAACAAAGGAAGCATTCAAGTTCGGACTTGTCGGGGGCACACAATACCGCTCAATCAGTCAAAGTGGTGCATCTTTTTGAGAAATGGATAGGCACATTTCTACAATCGTTATGAAAAGAAATCCTTTCTTTTGGTGCACCTTGAATTAAATAAACTGCCTGACATTTTTTCAAGCATATCAAATCTTACTAGCTGTCAACCTCCCATTGGTCAGGAGGGGGATTTGCTTTCTTTATTATATCGGCTTTTTTGTATCCCACAAAAGGTGCTCTGATGATTTTTTTTTTCTTTTACACCATCAATTCTCTTTCAAGTTTCCTTCGAGTTCTCCGATCTTCTCTTTCGATTTCTTCTTCTACCACCGACGCTCTCCGATCATCTCTTCCGATCACCCCTTTTCTTTCTCTCATCATCTATGCATCCGTAGGTTGGTCTCCTTCATCCTTTATTTTTTTTTTTCAATTTTTTGTTCCTTTTCTAAGGATTTCTTCTTCTAGGGTTGTCCGCACCATCTTCTGGATCTTTTCCTTTTTTTTTCTTTTTGCTTTTGTTTTTGTAATCTAGCATTTTCCTCCCTTTTTTCATTAATTTCATGGCTGGTTCTAGTTGTTCAGTTGGAGACTAGATTTTAAAATCTTCTCCTTCAAAAGGAGACTCCGAGAGGTCCAGTTCCAGACATGGTGCTGGGCTAGTCTTCATATTGGGTACCGTTGCTTCTATTTTGGATTCGAACGATTTGAGTTTTATTCGGGCTCAGTTCAATATTCCTTCTGAGTATGAGCTTGAACTACTGGGGTCGAGTAGTCGTGTTTGTGCACCTCGCCTCAGTCGCTTGGGCACCTTAGGCCCTTTGAAGAAGCATTCCAGGCTGAGCTTAGATTGTCTATTCCTCCATTTGTTCTTGAGCTCTTCTAGTTCATGCATATCTTGTTATACTCGATGGTCCCAAACTTCTTTCGCTTCATCATAGATTTTCTAGTTGTATGTTTCTTGATCGATGTTAGGCCTACCATCTCTCTTTTTTGGTCTTTTTATACCATCAAGAGGCATCTCATTATCAAGGACCGGTAGTATATCTCTTCTCAAAGAAAAACCTCGAGTCTAATAAAGGAAGCTCCTTTCTTAGTTCATAGGTGGAAGGAGGGATTTCTATTTATGTCAAGCTCATTAATCAAAGACTAGGAGCTTTTTTACTGGGATCAGCTGAGGGGCTCAATATTTCAAATCCCAAGACTAGAAAAAGAGAGCTCTAAACATGATAGAACTTTGTGGGGGTACAAAATTTCTCTCTTAAAGTAGTTATTATCGAAACAATCCCTCTACAGTTTTGACCTCAGCCTGGCCGATCCTAGAGGTAATAAGGATCTAGTTCATATTTGGCTTTTAGCTTCTTTTCTTTTTCTAACCTTGCTTCAATTTGTTGTAGAGATAAAGTCCAAAGAGCTGGAGTTGCTGAAAAGAGACATGAGGAAGAGGAAGGCCTCAAGCTCAATAGCTAGTTAGAAAAAGAATAAGATGGCTACTGAAGTGGTACCGATTTTAGCTTCTGCCATGGTCGAGGTTGTCCTAGCCTCTCTAGCACACTCTCGTCTGTCGACATTGGTGACATCCATCTGCAAACTGGAAGTAATCAGGTGGACAATTTAGTTTAGATCCAAACCACTCCTAGGGGACTGGGTTTAAGTTTAGTCAGGAAGACTTCACTGAGTGATTGGAAGGTTGTTTATCACGTAATCGAATAAGACTTCTCTCCACTAAGCTTGAGAAGATTGAGGGGTTGAGTCTCTTCAATTAGCAAAAGGAAGCCTTTACCTCGATCCTCAAGGTAGGTTCGGAAGAGCTCTCCTCTCTTCTTCCTCTCTTTTTTTTTTTTAACTGATCCTATTCTTTTCTCTTCTTCTGTGCATAGCTGGGCCATAGCATAACGATTTTTGTAAACACAGTCAGGGCCATTAGGTTAGAATTGACCAAAGTTCATAAGAGGGCCGATGCTGAAATAGGATATTTAAACGAGGCACTCGAAAGAGGGAGGAAGCCGAGAAGGTGAAGGCTGAGTTTGACAGAGTGGTAGAGAAGAAAATGAGGTTCTGTAGCTGATGGAACTTTGATCCCCACAGCCAGATCGTCCACCTCTTTTTCATCATCTGAGAAGGAAAGATTCTACTCAAGATTGCACTCGGTGATCCTCTACCGACATAGCTCCTGACCAGCCATAAAAGCCTACCTTTGAACTCAACCTTTATCTTGGTGAACTTGGGAGAAGCTTTGAAAGCTTCAATAGCGAGCCACATGTGTTGGAGGTAAAATCGTTCCTACTTAAAACAGCAATTTTGAATCAAATCTCGGCTTCAACTGCTTGCTAACCACCAAACCCTGCTGGTAAGTTCAGCAGAATCTAATTATAGTTCTTTCAAATAACTATCGATTTTGCTACTAAGATTAATGGCCACTAAGCTCGTGCAACCCCCATTCTAAGTCCATACCCATCCGACCTCAGTGCAATCAGGTCCTGTCGAGTTCTACTACTACCAATCCTAGCTTGGTGAGAGCAAGGCCCGCCAGACCCCACTCCAATTTCATCCAGGTTTAGCTCCCTCTAAGTTCAACAACCCCCAAGCTTGGTAGTAACCAACCTCACCATCCGTGGTCTTCTTGCTTTTGGATTTGTATCCATCCGATCTCTCGATCTCCGGCAATTGCCTCCAACGCACTCCAAGTTTGGAAAAACCCTATCTCACTATTGATGGCTTCCAAGCCCACCTGAATTTGATAACTATCGATCTCCTCTAGATGCCAACCTTGCAGATAATCGAACTCAATTTTCTATTATCTTGAACTCGCCTCAACCCGATCTACTCTGGGATTCCCACATCTCATTTTCAAATTTATATGATTGCCTTGTGATAGCTGGTCATGATTCAGATAAGAAAACTCTAACCATCCAATCCCACAAACTTCGACCACAAACATTGCACATCGTGCCCGATCTGATCAGGATCACCCACGAATGGCTCCAACCCCTATCCATAAATAGAAGTCTCAACAAGATCCTTAGGTACAAGAATTTTTTCCTCTTGCATGCTCCATTTTTGTTGAATAGATTTTAACTTAAGTATTGAAGGATCCCCATTAGAGCCATCTCTGGTCAAGACTGTTTTGCAAGTCTTACCGCTAAGACATTCAGTGTTGCCCGCCCCAACCACTCCGACAGAGATTAAAATTCTATAGTAACAAAACCTATTATAGAGCATGCATGGCAGCTGAACAAGCAAAAACATACAAGATAGAAGAAAATTTAAATCCAATATTTTGTTCAACTTTAATATTGTATGCGAATAAAAACTATGATCAAGAAGCTAACTACATTTAGTATGAGGCAAACAAGATGCCACTGGCTGGTCTTTGACTTATGCCATTGTCCTGCCCGTGTTTAGAGGCCATCATTTTGCCTATTCGCGACTGTCCTTGAAGAACTTATGCTAATTAGAATAAACTCATGAGGAAAGCTTAGTTCAGCTTGGAAGCAGCTCCTCAATACCGTCAAAAGCCTATATTTGTGATGTTGAGTGACACCCCGATTGAGATCCTGGAAACACTTCAGTAGGGTTTGCTCCTCTTATGAGAGAGGCCTAATGAAGTGTCTGAGGGAACTCCTGGGGACAGCCAACTACAAGGCCATGAGCTAAGCCTTAACAGATGTTCATGACATAAGCCTTAACAACCACCCATGGTTGTAAGTTATATTAGTTCTCATCCAAAGACCGGAGTTCACCTAAACACTAAGGAGTTAACAACTAGCTCTAATGGCTTAGCTAAGCTAGACTATTGAAGTGGATGGAGGGAACTCTAGTGCACACCCAACTCTTGCTACACCTCTTGCTTTAGGAGTGCCATCGTGCGGACTGTCTATTGTGTGATAGATGGCTACATATAGCCGTGCACAACATACATCGCACGGCATACATCTGCACACAGCCGTCCATGATGGACGGTGCATGCGGTGCACCACACCGTGTAGTGCACAATAGAGGATCCACGCTCATATATAATAGGGAGAAATTCATTGTGCACCACATGTGGTGCAGCAAATACATTGGACCATGTAGCGCAGTTAATAATGGGATAGATATTTAATACTGCTCAGCTTTTTTTTGCGTTAAATTTTTTCTGACAAAAATATCTTTTTCCTCCATAAAATAAAGAAAGAATAATATTATGATTTCTTGATGCCTTGTATGACTTTCTATGAATATGCATGATATTATGAATAATATATATAACTTTGTATATTTTTATATGATATTTTATTGGTTATTATAATTAATAAGAAGTCATATAACACATCAAAAAATTATATTAACTAATAGGATATCATATAAAGATACAGGAATAGGGATGCAAATGGGTTGGGTTGACCCATACCCGACTTGCATAGGTCCGATCTAAATCATTTAAAAGGATCCATAGAGTCGGGTCAGATTCTAAAATTAGATCCATTGCATAAAGCCTATGACAGCGTTTTTCAAAATACTATAATAGTAAGCACTGCCATAGCCCCATTCTATAGTAGTGTTTACTGAATTGGATTGATTTGGACCTTAAGATAAATGATCCGATCCGACCCATGAAGACATTTGGATTGATTTGGGTCTTAAAATAAATGATTCGATCTAACCTTGATCTAACCAAACCTAGTATGAGACCCGAATACTTCATCCTGAACAGAAGATTATGATTCTCAATATTTAGGTGGGCAAGTTTTATCCTTATCGTAAGATAATCACTTGAACCACACCAATTGGTACCAAACCATAATATCAAGGAAAGCTGTTCATACAAGTTATCCTAATATTGTTCTGATTGTTGTACCCGTATGATCAAGGAAGATACATGACTGCAATTAACAACCATCAACTTTAGAGGGCATTTTTATGTACTTGCATTAATATTTTTATATTTTCTTCAGTGTTGCTTAGTTCTTTTCATCAACCATGTGAAAAACTTGTTGAATGTCTGTGTACAGATAGATAGTTTGATGCTTTTGATGTACGGTCTGATGGTGCTTGATGTGAAATCCATCCTTTCGATATTATATACAGATAGATACAAAACTTTGGATTGGCAATGAACATATATGTTTCAAGGTGTCCTTGCTATTTTTATTCGCTATGAACACTCCAGAGCAAAAGCACACTCCTTTAACAAGTTTGCAGCATTTTCTCAGTATACTAGCACTGACTCTCTCTCTCTCTCTCTCTCTCTCTCTCTCTCTCTCTCTTCTCTCTCTCTCTCTCTCTCTGTGTGTGTGTGTCTCTGTGTCTGATGGATATACTTGCATCGATTCTCCTTCACCTTGAATTGTTCTATGTTGGATTGCAGGGTCTCTCATGTGGGTGATGAATTGTTCCTTATTGGATTATGGGGGCTTCTCATGTGGGTGATGAATGGAATTGATATGCTGTTAAGAAAAATGAGGTCTGAAGAAATGCAAAGCACCCAAGTCATATAAAATCTTAAATAGTAAAAATTCAATATAAGCAGAACGGGCAAATTTGAGCCACAGCAGGGAGTGGAAGCCAGCAACCATCTTATGCAATGACCAACCTGCCCTCCATCATCGTAGAAACCACTAGAATTTATTATGGTTGGATAGTACTAAAGAGAGCTGGAGATGGTGGTTTCTCTCCCCCCTTCCACCTCCCCCTCTCTACCATCCCCAACTGTTCATCTCTTCTCCTTCTGCATCCTTTTTCTTTTGTCTCGTTCCTCTTGTTAGTTTTCTTTGTCTTCCTTCGGCCATTTTAGAAGTAGACGTCATCTTAGGACTGCCTCAATCTAAGCATCGAGTTAAAATTCTCATGAAAATGAAATGACTGTGATTCATATTGAGCTAAAAAAATAACCACCACTATTAATTAAGATAACTCTATATTGATCTAGATCTGAACTGAACTCACATTTCATGAATTTGGACTGGGTTATACATGTGCCCGACCTAATCCGAATAACTCATTGGATCAAGAAATTTAATCATAAAGCCAACCTAACTCAATCTTATATTAGGCTGGATTTGTGTCCAATATTTAAACTTGATCAAGGAACCGGGTTAGATTGGGATCACTCATGATCCGATCCGATCCGATCCATTTGCACCCTTATACATGAAGTCATATATATTATTTAAAATATCATATATATTCATAGGAAGTCATATATATTATTCAGCATATCATATATATTGACAGAAAATCATATAAGACATTAGGAAGCAATATATATTATTTAGAAAGTCATATATATTATTAAGGATATCATAATATATATATATTCATAGAAAGTCATATAAGATATTAAAAAGCTATATATATTATTCAAGATATCATATAAAGATATAAAAAATCATATATAATATTCAAGATATCATATATATTCATAGGAAGTTATATATATTCACAAGAAGTCATATAAGATATTAAAAGGCCATATATATCAGTCAGAATGTGATATAAAGATACATAAAATCATATATATTATTTAAGATATTATGTATATTGACATAAAGTCATATAAGACGTTAGAAAGTCATATATATTATTTAGGATATTATATATATTCATAAAAAGTTATCTATATTATTCAGAATGTCATATATATTGATAGAAAGTCATACAATTGGCATTAAAAAGCTAGACATATTATTTAGAATGTCATATATATCCATAGAAAGATATATATATTGCTCAAGATATCATATATAATCACAGAAAGTCATGTATATTCATAGAAAATCATATAAGATATCATAAAGTCATATATATTATTCAGAATGTCACATAAAGATACAAAAAGTCATATATGTTATTCAGGATGTCATATATATTTATAGAAAGTCATATATATTATTTAGAATATCATATATATTTACAAAAAGTCATAAAAAATATCAAAAAGTCATGTATATTGTTCAACATATCATGTAAAGACACACTAAGTCATATAAGGCATCAGAAATTCACGATAACTAATATATTATCATATACACAAAATCATATATATTATTCAAAATATCATATAAACTTACATAAAGCTATATAAGATATCAAGAAGTAATAAAACTATTCTTTCTTTGCTCTATGGAGAGAAAGGACTTTTTCATTAGCAAAAAAGAAAATAAAAAAAAGCTAAATGGCATTAAATATCCTTTCTATTATTAATTATACTATATGGTCCAATATGATTGGATAGTATGCTGCATATCAATTTTGGTGCACCACGGTGCACAAAGAATAGGATATTTCTCATTTATCTTGACAAGGGGTTCCATACTTTTAGAGCACTGGCCACATTCAATGAACCTAGACGCTATCCCGTCCTGTGCATGGAAAGAAGGGGAATAATGTATCCATGGTTGTCATAGTGCCATTTGTGGTTATCGTTCTGGCTACGTCTGTATCTCAAGATAAGCTTCAATGGCCCCAGCCATGAAGTCAGGAGGTGGGCTGTCAGCACTCTTGTGCCCCTCCATACCCATCCCGCCAACCTTTCGCTTGACCCTAAAAAAACAACGGTGGATCACTGTGACATGCCAACATTTGATCATAATCTTTCCTTTGATCTTGGGCCACCGGCTTAGATTCCGTTTGCTGTTATGTGATGAAAGGTATGTGCGTGCATCACTTCAAGCGGATCAAGAACATCGAGCACTCGAGTGTAAGGAGTATTCGCTCCGAGACCAAGTTGGCGTCTCTGAGAGACCGACATATAGATAAAAAAGGACTTGAGAGACCCACTGATAATTCCTACCAACGGGTCGAGATAAAGGCGTACACGTGGGATTCCCTTACTTCCACATGAGCTGAAAATGAGGCTAGGTTCAATGTACGCGGGCTAGCTCAAGCATACCAGGCTTGTTTTTGTGCACCGTACTAATGGATACCATTTGTGTGAACTGATCAGAAGCTTTCAGTCGAGGGAAAATCTTATAAATAGGGACCAAGGATGGTGCTCTCCAAAACAAGTTGGTAAAGGATAACGTGCTAGGGTAAGCGAGGATATGAGCATCAAGCGTTGTGAGCTTCTCAAACCTTTGATGCGGGGCTTGCCTCATATTTTTTTGTGAGGATAAGCCAAGTCAGCAGGTTGGTTGTCCCCTGAAGTTCCCTCAGACACTTCATTAGGCTGTTCTCTTGAATATAGGAGAGCAAAAGCCCTACTGAAGTGTTTGGGGGAACTCTGGGTGTCACTCAACAAATTTCGAGCCTCTATCAAAAACCATTTAGTGGGCCAAGTTGCTGGACGAGAAGTGTAATAAATCAGGCAAGTTGGTTGTCCTCTGGAGTTCCCTCAGACACTTCATAAGGCCATTCTCTTCAATGAAGGGGAGCATAAACCCTACTGAAGTGTTTGGGGGAACTCTAGGTGTCACTCAACAAATTCCGAGCCTCTATCAAGAACAATTTAGGGGACGAGAAGTGTAATCAGCAAGTTGGTTGTCCCCTGGAGTTCCCTCAGACACTTCATTAGGCCGTTCTCTTCAACGAAGGGGAGCATAAACCCTACTGAAGTGTTTCGGGGAACTCTAGGTGTTACCCAACAAAAAAGACGGTCGTTCGAGCTATCATTTGCAGCCTTACAAGCATCCCTTTGGTTTTCTTGAAGGTTTGTTCAACAGGCATTGCTTTATTAGAGGAAGCTCAATGGGCCAAATGGTTGTTTCTTTTGTGCTTCCTCGTATCCGTCATCATCATCATCATTGTAATCACTTATGTAGCTTTTAGAGCAAGAATTGAATATATTATTTGACAGTCAACATAGAATTTCTTAAGGATCACTATTTGCCACCTGGTACAATATTGATGGGCATTTGGGTTTTACATGCTCATGATGAGCTAGGCTTTACAAGAAGCCGTGAAGACAAAGCTAGTCATCCCCTGCGGTTACCGCAGACTCCAGCCATGCAATGCTGGAGACAGTTCAACATTCACCCACTAGGATTGGGAATGGATAATAACACATTGCCACACTCCTTAGACTCATTTGCACCCCGTAATAATCACTATAGGGAGCAAGCCTGTATTTGGCAAGCTTCAACACGAATATTTTAACACATCAGTGAACTCCATGCAGGGACTCTGATATCCTATAGGCTGTATATGTTAAATTTCACTCGAGGTGATTCAGTGATTCCTTTTGAGCACATGCATGACATATGACAACTTTAGTTAGTTTTATAAGGAAAATTAAAGATATTTGTAAAACTAAATCTCATACATACATACATGTATGCATGTATGTATAAAATGTATGTTTGTACAATTTTACACTCACAACTTTTCAAGGCAGTCAAGGGGAAGGATGGCTTTCTTTATGGTCAGCATGCTGCTCTGCGCCTCGAGAAACAAGGTTTCCAGATGTTGCAAACCATCCCAACTTTCCATACCAGATTATGAATCTTGGGAAGGTTTACAGGCATTACATGGTGTTCAAGTTCTCCTTCTAGTAATTTTCTCCAAGAAAAAATAAAGGTCGCAGTAATAAGTGCAACGATTTATATGTAACCAAGTTCTGTTCTCGGTGTTCTACATGAGAGAATCTTTTCCCCTTCAGTAGTGCAAACCATAGTGCAAGCCATATTTCTTGCGTTGATAACAGTGGCTGGGTTTCGAGTTGTGGGTGGGCCATCTTAAAACACTGTTTCGTTTCCAGAAGGACATGCGTTAACTAGATCAAGGCAATTGTTGTTTACGGGGATGTCTGAGGCAAGGAACATCCACCGTTCCACGTGCTGATACGTGGGACGTTCCATTCCATGCAAAGCCCAGGACTGTACGTTGGAGTTATTATCGAACTAGGTGAAAGGCAAGCATAAAATTAAAATGTCCTGGAAATTCTCGTGTGAAAGGATCTTGATGACAAAATGGGAATTCAAAATATGCTCCCAATATCCAATTAGAAAATACAAGAAAACTAACTGAAAACTTCATTACAGCAAAAATGGATTGGTGTAAGAAGCTGCAAATACCTGCTGTATTTAATTTTGTATTAATCAAAATATGGCCTCAAGTGCAATCATTGACATCATAGATTGCAACTCAACCAGGTGGATTTATACTAATCAACTCAAACTTGTCAATGCCATCATGATACAGCATTGCATGATTGTTTGTTGACCAATGTTTTGATACACATTTCGGGACTGAACAATCCAGTCCGCAACATTATCCAATAGGAAATGAAATGGGTGGACTGAAACTTCCGGCAAGTGTTACCGTAGCATTTCCCATCTTTATTTGTTCAGGTTGAGCTAAAACTAGTATTATTATGATGCATAGATGGTTGCTGCATTGTTGCAGGCTGTTTTTAGAGATACAATAGACTCTCTCTTGAGTAAGCATTTCAGAAAAATTGTGAAGCGCTTATCATTTCACTGCTTGGGAGCTGCCCCAAAGAAAAGAGCCAAGCTGGTGATATCTGCCACCATGGGATAATTTTTCCTACCCAGAAACAAACTAACTAGCAACAACTGACAGCTCACATCTCTTTTCCACTCTTCTAGAAGTTCCATTGAGTGGAAACCCTCAAATTCCATATGCTGAGCCCAAACTTCATCTCTATCCCTCCTGCAGTCCCCAGGCACAATGAATGCCTCAATCACAAATTGTGTAGTCTGCTTTGGCTCCTAATGTGGATGGTCTTTCAAAGGATCCCCATGATGACCTATGAATACAGGAATCAACCTGTGGCAAGTTGTGATGATTCATATACCTGGGCCGCATGTTTCCTAGGAGATGGGAATAAAAAAAATACCGAACTCTTTAAACACCATGGATCTGAAAAGGCCATGAGAATTTTCAAGCACCCAAACAATCACCCACAAAAAATTCTCTTTAGCATTAACAATGTAAAGACCTAGCTGTGTTCGGATGCTAAGCACCACTCTACAACAATTATCCAAAACATAAAACTCCAAATGCATGTCCAAAATATTCAGATTTGGGTGAATATTATATGGTGATAGAATTTTAGTGAGTATGGGTTGTTGTGGTCTTCTTAAAGTCAATCTTGTCGACCTTCACCTCTCCATCAATTAGCTCATAGACGTACACCACAACTCGGAGTCCATCAATGTCCATAAGCACAAAACTTGGGTTGATATCATAGGTGATGTCGCTATAGGAACCCGTTGCAGAGCCAGGGTTTACGACGACACCACCCTCATGCTTGTAGGCCTTGAACTGATGAGTGTGGCCCGTCACAAGGATGTCAACATCCAATTGCCTCTGAAGCATGGCTAAGGAATCCAAGTCACCCCATGGGATGATCTGCATTTAGTTTATCAAGAAAGTTAGAAAACTAGTCACATGACAATGCATGCTTCAAATAAGTTTATTAAATAAATAGCTAAAGAAGGTTACTTGGATGGATAAATGATTTTATAATAATATATATGATGTATTAACAATAAAAGTTCCCAGCATATCAAGCATGATCTTAAGAATACCAGAACTTCAGAAGTTACATCAACAATGGTGATGAAATCTCATGTAGTGAGATGTTAGATAATCTAATTAAACAACAAATAAATGGCTTTATCAAACTAACAAATGAAGGTTTATCTTATTATATCATTCCCTGCATTTGTCATCCACAAAGAATCATAACTTCAATCTGGTTCATGGATAAGGTTGTGTGCATTAGTGTGTAAATTAGTGTTTCACAATAACCTAATCATTCAAATATTACTTGAGAATCTCTACTTGTTCTAGGTGAGTCAATACAAGGAAATTTATTCTGTTAGCATCTCTAACTCTCTAACCACCATTTTAGTGTTGAGTCTGTTCTCCAAAAAAGCATTGCCATTGTTTGACCATGTTCTTTGCTAAGCAGCTATTTCAGATCTTCGGAAAAAACTAGAGAACACATTTTCCACACAGTTCACTCTACCAAACAGAAATGACTATAAAGTCAAATGATGCCATTCATAGGGATCAATTGTTATGTGCCCATTGACTCATGATAACAAATACAAACAACAAACACATAACATGATAAGATTTAATTCATTTCTTCATTTACCATTTCACAGATGATGACATAAAAAAACTGAAGTGTCATCTCAGATTGCATTATGAAAAATGATGATGAACTTTTCCTGGGACAATATTGATATTGCTCCTGATTTTTCCAACACTTGTGCTGAAAGAGCCCAAAATTGACAACTGAGTCCAGACAAGGACATAAACATTTCCAATTTGGTCCATCATATAGCTCCTTTTATTCTTCTGAGTTTGGGACTTGCAGCCACAGACTACCAAAGATATTTGTCTGAGTTTAAAGCATGCATTCTCACATTGTTCCAACTTCAGATGGTTTAATAAACAGTCTTTGAGACCAAAACTGCTGCAAATATAGACTCTCATACCTTTATTTAGAGCAATTCAATAAATTTCATCAAATTATATTCCAGCTTTAACTCCTACATAGACAAAAAATGAATATATAGTTTCCAGCTTGTTAACCAACTCCCTTCTCCCTTTCCTGTTCCTTCTTTGGCATGTCTTGCCATGTAAATGGACTCGTTTCCAAGGAAATAAACATCTTCTCTTCTCCTCCAAACCTTTCGGCTGATAGAATTCTCAAGCATGGTCATTGATTAGCAAGGAGAGTTAAGCTTGGCGAGAGCCTCTAAGTTGCAATCCTCCAAATGGAGGATGTTCCAGGTTCAAAATCAAGGTTCTGCATTTGAAAAGTTGGGAGGCATTTCTCCTAGTATTTGGAGCTGGGTAGCTTTCCTGGTTAGCTCATAAAACATCAGATAGGTATTAGCTTGTGTAATTCTGGTCAAAGTTTATGCAATCAAAATTAATGAGTCCTTTGAGCATAGAGAGTTAGGTTGGCAATTTTACCAGCTTTGCATTTACTGATGTATTTTGCTAATATGGTTTATGTGAAAATGTCACCAGTACTTTCTTTCACGGTAGAGATGGAAAAGGAAGTGATTATCAACCATGGATGGTCAAGTTAATGATCAAAGAACAACAAAAGGCCATAGAAAACATTGGGAAGAAGAGGGTAAAGTGTGGTTAGACAAGTGGAATTCAGGTACCAAGTGGAGCTTAAGAATACAATTATGCTTCTGCCAGTTAGCAGGGTGCTATCAGGATCGGTTCAGGTCCATGGGTTTAGCTAAACCCATGGACCATACCTGTTGGGGTTTTGGGTCTAACTTCTGTTTCCATAACTAGTCCACTGAAGGATCGGGTGGGGTCCAGGTTTAGGTAATAAAAATATGCATGGGTTCGGGTCGGGTGGAGAACAAGTTCTGCTACCCATGAGTATCAACCATTATTTCCTGAAGAGTTAATTGAGCTAAAACAATGCATACTTTGAAAAGTTATCAACGAAACATCCAACATATGCTACAAAATTTAAATCATGAACAACAAGCAATGGATGATTAGCTACATAGTAATAATTGAATAAAAATTCAAAAGAGACAACTTGTTTATTGTCAAGTATAAACACACAAAAATGTTCTAACATGTCATTAATTTTTATTTTTGTCCCTCTACGTTACAGAATAAAGTTTCATATGCTAAGAGTTTCAAGACTGAAGGATGTATAATTTATATATGCATGTGTTCATGTGTGTATGTAATAAAATAGGTAATTATGCGGTTTCAGGTTCAGCTCAGTTTAAAAGCCTTAAACCTAAACCCAGGATGAAAGTTTCTATGGGTCTAACTTTGGACTGATACCCAACCCATTCATCATCAAGTTCCAGTGGAGTACTGGGTTTGCAGGTTGGAGTGACAGCCATATTAGTGAGGCATCTTATTGACTTTTTTTAGCCAATTTCAATTCTAACACGCTTTCGGTTTAGTGTGACCTCAATCTTTGGGGTTGATGGGAGCCAGAATTGTAGGGTTAGTCGAAACAAATCTCTGCTACTTGTTCTCTTTGTGACCAAGCTCCTTCTGGCACCATGGTAATGCAAGGGACGATGATGGAATTGCAACTAGTAACTAAATGCCTAGGAAGCTTACACTTATTATCAAGGAGTGGAAGATATTGCATGAATAGACAAAGTAAATAATAGCGATATATTTTCCTTTGTCCATCTGGATCAAGGTTTTAGGTCTCGGTCTTAGTACCGATTTTGATGGGGCATCAGCTTGGTACAGTACTAGGATGCCCTTGCCCACAGTTGGAACTCGGCATCGCAATTCCCACCAGGACTCCCACCTTTTAGATTTGTTGTTTCCAATTTGTTTTGATGCTCTTTATTCTTGTTTAGGAACTTTTTAATGTATATTTTGATTGGGTGAGGATTTTGAGCCATGATGAGTCAACTATGCTGTTACCAGTCCCAAACTCAGCATGATCTTCCCTTACATTTTCGTTTTTCAGCCATTTTTATTGCCAAAAAAAAGGTGCAAGAGGAGACAATGTATATTCAAACAGAATTTGGTTGGAGGAGGCTGAATATAAGTTATCTTCAACTTCTTCCTCTCCTCACCCCTTCCTCTTTCCTCTCTATGCTCGAACATGTCAAAGAAAAAGAAGCCAAATGGGGCCATTTGACCATGCCCCAGCTAATATTGACTGGAATTCGATGGTGCTCATCCCTATCCTGCTTAATACTGATGTTGCCAAGTGATAACAATTGACATCAAACAGTTCTAATGGGATCGGGTTCCCATATGTGTCCCAGAACTTGGTCACTTATTGGTCCAATTTGGGATGCCCAGAATGAATTGGTATTGGCTAGGACTTGGAACCATGCTTTTAGATATATCTGTGAGTGTGTCAATATGATAGACCACCTGATGTTCAGCTAGGATAGAAATATCTAGTCAGGGAAGGGGGTAGGACATTTCCACTACCTAAAATTGTGAGCAAATTGGAACTGACAGTTAAGTTTTTCATAGACTCATATTTTTAAGAGGTAATGCTATACCGGCCAGAGAGTTTAGGCAGTAAAGGCAAGAATATATAACTGTTGTAACATCAACAAGACACTAACGCCTGCAGAAAAGATGGAAACAAACCCAAAGGGAAAACCAACCTGATGGCCATGACACAGTCCAAGCTTGAACTGACCAATGGTAAGAGTCCTGATCTCTGGATAATGAGAATCCCCATCATATTCACCTTGAGTAACATGCAAATCAGGACACAGGCTTTTCAAGTAGTCATGAACTTCCTATGGAAATGTGAAAGTCAATAGTAGATGGAAATAAAAAGAAAAAGCACAAGTACCAAAAATTTACACACTTTTGTCAAATTAGGTTTCATGGCTCTAACATTATGAATCACAACCAATATAATTGCACTTTTTCAGAATACAGAGTGGAGTTGCTTCAAACAGCTTGTTGACTATCAATATAAGTAATTAAAAATGAAACACGGCTAAAATGCTAAAACAATTGGCATCCCATCACAAAATGATATATCAAGAATGAAAAAGCTTGCCTTAGGAGAAAAAAAGAAGGGTTCAACTCCATTCTAATAGACTTAAACCCAACTTTACTAAAATATTTATTTAGATTAAGGACTTCAAAATGACCATCAAAATCAAATGTTGAGTTTGGTTGGTTCCAGAACGAGTCAACTAAATTTAAGAGTACCCAATTCATGTGCACCTCCAATATGTCTATTTCTTAAGTCAAGTAAACTCACTATCTTTATGGCAATAAAATAGGTATTTAGTATAAGAATAAGATAAGAGCAAGTTTTTCTAGCTTCTCCTAAAAGCAGCTTCTGACTTATGCTTATGTAAGAAGCATATATATCCTTACAAAACACAAACCCCTCTAAGAAGTGACCTTTTCCTTTAACTTGCAAAATCATAGAAATCACAATTTTGGGTATCACCAAGTTTTCTAAACCTGTCTGGAAGATCCCCACTATATTTATGAGACAAACTATTTTTTTGACAACGAATCTGCATGGGTGAAAACTACAGAAGAGCAGCACAAACTACTGCATACAACTTACATGGAGGAAAAGTCTATAAAGGAACTTATAGCAATAATTACTCATTCAGAATCTTCCTTATCAGCAATATACCGTATAAGCAGAAGAAAAGGAACATCATAATGAATTATAACCAATGGGAAGAAAATTAATGGAAAATGAAGGCCCCTAAGACAGTATATACCAATTTATAATTTCTGATTGAAGCAAAAAGTAGATTATCTTCTAAACTCTGAATCGAACTTTACCAAATCTTGGTAGTAATTGAAGTTTTCTTAACAATAATCCTCATATCATCATTTAGGAAGGTTGTTTACATGGTAATTACATGTCCATAGAGAAATGTTTACTCTTAGAGGAGCTCAAGTTAAAGAAACGGACTTAGCTAACCTAGTAAAATCGTAAAGGCTAAGCAGATTTTAGAAGGTTGTATTTAGATAAATTCTAAAAGTCCAGGCTCCCTCATTCAAGAAGTGCTCATTCTAAAAGTCTAAGCTTAAAAGGGACTTAACTAACTGAGTAAAATTATTTAGGCTGAGCAGATTTTAGAAGGTAGTATTTAGAAAAATTCCAAAGTTCAAAGCTTGCTTATTCAACAAGTGGTCGAGAACAGATTTCTTAAGAGCTTAAGGTTTCAGATTCATAATATGCTTAAGAATAATATCATTTTTTTTTATCAAACTTTGTGCCCATACCCTACATTTGAATACAAAATCCAGTGTCTGAAAGAAGATTCAACCATTTTTGCTCCAACGAGGTAAGAACACCACAAAATAAGACACAACTTTCTGAAACCTTGGGTTGTAATTGTAAATCATAGTTGTGCAAACAATGTACTGAATAGATTAGATTCAAATATCTAGCAAAGAATTCGAGAAAGAAAAACATGTCCTTGCTAAGGCTCAAGAACATCAAAAATAAACATCAAAAACAATATAAAGGATACGGAGGGGAAATACCTTGATGCACAAATTTCCGGTACATATGAAGTGCTGGATTTTCTCTGGAACAAGCATTGACTTGAACTTTGACGGCAGGTCAGGTGCCCTTTGAGGGATGTGAAGATCACCTAACGCTAAAACCAACACCATTCTTCTTCACTCAAAATGATCAAGCCTCACACCTTTTCAATTATCATCGCCACCTGAAATTTAGAAAAGAAAATAGAAGAATAAATAGCAAAACAAGTAACACTCTTCTTGAATTAAAGCCAATCTCTTTCATACATTAAAATCTTTAAGCCATAAAATCATCTCAAAGCTCACAATATTCTTTCTTGATGAAGAGCCGAACAATTAGACCAATGAAGAATTCAGAATTCCCAGAATACCCATTCCAACTCCACCGCCACAAATCTAGTCCATTATGCATCAAAACTAAAAGAAAAATTAAATCTTTCATAAAAATATGAACAACAAAGGACTAAAACAGCTCGCACCCTCAAGATTCGACTAAAAACAGAAAATATAAAATTAAAATCCCATTTCGAGCTAACAGCAAAACGAAAAAAGAAAAAAAACAAAAAACAAAATCAGCAAAATCGACGAGCATTGTGATTCGGATCAAGAACGTTGAATAAAATTGACGATCGAGAGAACGGAAACCGAGAGATTACCTTCGGAAGCAAAACCGGCGACGATGCGATAGGACGAAACGGAGATCGCGTCGATTTCCAAAAGCGAGCAGTCACCATCCAAGAGACCCCCCACACCAGCTCTTTTCTGCGGTCTTCAGAGGAATCAGTTCACCTGTGTCCTCGGAACAATTTAGTCGGTCGAGGGTATGAGCCTATTTAACTAATTAACAACACAAGTAGTGACCCACTTAACAGGATCCATTGGCCGCAGGTCAAAACATGCAACTTTAACCAATGTTGGAAAATATGATGGCGGTTTCTCTTACAATACGAGCGACGACTGAAATTTTTATTTAAATTTATTTTTTTTATCATGAAAAAAACTATGCAATATCTAAAAAATTTTAATTTTATTTTAAATTTTAATTTAATATAATTAAATTATCTAATTTTTAAATCTATTTAATTTAAAATCTAACAATAAATTTCATCGAATTGTGTGATATATTTATCACATAATATCATATATATATATATATATATATATATATATATATATATATATATATATATATATATATATATATATATATATATATATATATATATATATATATATAAGCATAATCCTCTTCTCCTCCTCTATTACATAAGTATATCACGTGGTCGTCATATAATAATTCTATCATGATAGTTAGATAAAATTAATAGTTTGGATTCAAATCAAACTAATTTAAAAATTAAATGATCAAAATATTCTAAATTAAAGTTCATAATGGAATTAAAATTTTTTAAATAATTTAATATTTTTATATAATTAAATTTATTTTAATATTTTTTCATATAACTTTTTTAAAAAAAAATTTAATTTTTTCATTCTCTCTGAAAATGATTGTATAATTTAAAAAATAATTTTATTTATTTAATAAAAGGATAATAGAAAGATAGCATCATTATTTTCTATTATTCTTCATACTTTCTGTAATAACACATTTGTAACGGGGATTATTCTAATTAAAAAAAATAACAGGGTACTTTTTGAAGCAAATAATGTTGTTATAACCAACGGTTAATAATAGTTCTGGTGGGGTTTCCCTGTAGTGGCATAAATAACAGGTTATTTAAAACATTGAAGCAAGATCCCAAAAGCCTGGCCAACCCCACTGAATGTTTTCACTTCTTTAGACCATCCAAGGTCCATAGATTTGTAAACCCAATCAATGTTTTCCCATATGTAGTGCTAACTAAATTCTTAAAATTAATGGCTTCCCAATACTAATTATATATTCGACATGCATTTTTAGAATAAATTTGCTGCAGATCTAGAGTAATCAATTCAGATCTAGTTCCAATGCCAATTATACATTCGACATGATGCAATTGGACTTATAATAGAACTAGAACTTGACACGTAGAGCTAGAACAAGAAATTGCCATATGTGATACAGAAACGTAAAGAGCAGTATTTGATGGATGGTTATGATTCTTATCTACTCTAGAAAGTGGAGGAGGAAGAGATGGACAGGGAGGAAAGAGAACTAACAGCGTTTTTTGGAAAGAAACGTGGGGCTCTGTGAAGGGAAAGCACGGAGGGGACGAGCACTGCACGTTGATTTGGAGTTGTGGTGTGTATCAGAAATAGAATTAGAATAGCCGTCGAAAAGACTTGGGTAATCTTTTACTGAAAGTAGTATAAATTGTCAGTTTATGAATATCTGGATCTAGCAGCCATTAAAGTATAAATAATTTTAGATGAATAAGTAGGTATGTTATTTCTTCTACTATAATTGAATCCCAAATAATCACTCCATTTTTTGAGGCAAGACGAGTATAAGTTTTGACTGCAGGAAATTATGATGCGCTATAGATCTTAGTCTAATGCATAGAACTATACAATTAACATATACCTTGATTGCGCTTTGCCCAGTCATGGGTGTTGATGAAAAAGTCTTGAATTTTCTCACATTAAGCCTACAATGGGGTTCAGAATAACGAACAAAATTCAACAAGCCCAAGAACATTCCAATGGAGGAGAAATACACGAAAAAAGCTGGAATGATCTACGGGTCACTAAAGTGAGACCCACAACTGGCAGGTTTGCTGGAGGAGCGGCTCAGGCATGTAGGCCCAGGCATGCGGGGCTGGTCTAGGCATGCACGTGGGCATGGCCCGCAACACGCTGGGCCGCATTTAGGCCCAGCGCGGGCATGAGCGCCGCATGGGCGCGTGCATTGCCGGCCCGGGCTAGGCGGGCATGCACGAGGGCAGCCTGAGCCCAGGCAGTCACGCAAGAGTGGGGTGCTGGCGTTCAGGCGCTATGAGCATGCGCTAGTGCACAGACGCATGCGAGCGCGCATGGTCACATGCACAACAGCATCTCCACGGAGTCGATGCGCACAGTGCACGTGGATCGAACTCTTTTGCAAGGTTCACAGAAAATTTGCATGATCGGATGATTGGTTTAATAAGTGATGAAGATCTGACGGACCAGAGCTTGTTAGAGTTATAATCGAAGATTCATCTCCGAGCTGGACATAGACTAGGATCTTTTAAAAAGGCCCTATAGCAGATCAAGAGCTTATATGTGGCTTAGGTATTTTGGCTAAGATCTGAGATAGAAGAAAAAAGGCGCTAGCAGATAGCAGGAGTAGAAAACTTCGAGCAAATAACTAGACAGCGAACTGCTATCATTTCAGGGGTCTTCAAAAGAAAGCTTTGTAAGGATAGCTTCTTATTAAAAGAATTATATACGAGTATTGAGAATGGGTAATCTTCTCTTGTATTTTTTTTTCATCGTAAAGGTTTACATGTTCCATGGAAGTGAGCCTTTGAACTAATTCATGTACTTAATTATATTTTTTTATTTTATTTTTTTTCTATCATAATATTCTAGTATGAGATCCCTATCAATTGGTATTAGAGCAATTTGATATCACAGCAATGGGCTTCAATCCCCTCTATCATTGTATGCTGGCAAATTGAGATCATGAGATTAAACTTTAATTCAGTATAGCATGAGCAGTTGGGACGTTCCTCTATTAATTTGGAGCAAACTCAGGAAGGATGCCATCCACCTTTTTTCTTCATGACAACAACAATAACATGGACATCATGCTTTGCAATAACTTGGTGGTATATTTAGATACCAACAGTAGGAGAATAGATATTCAGTGATTGGTAAACCTCCGTAGAAGAAACGGTCGAGCAATAGGAGAGGTCTAGGCACCGGCAATTCTGTTCAATGGGCTGGAGATCTATGTAAGGAGGAGAGAAGGCTCCATAATTTCTGGGGTTGATCCTTCTGGATTTTACTACAAATAAACTGCCAGCTTTTCAATGATTGCAAGATCTTCTGAAGAACCAAGAAGATACAGCAACTTTTCTTAAGGATACACCAGTAGCCAAGTTTTGGAGTAGAAGGTGTAGTTGGTAGATTAGAGTTTATGGTTCCCTCTCATCTTCCGAGGATATCCAATTGAGAAAGCTAACCCATCTTTTTTCCGCTATCCAACCTACTAGAGATATTATTATAGCAAGATATCAAACAAAAGAGAAATTGAATAAAAAACAAAAATCAATGCAAACTTAGAATTTACGTGGAAACCATCTAAAGATTTTTTATCAACTTGGAGATTATAAAGTACAAGACAAAAATCCTTAAAAAGCAGAGATATAAACAAAACCACTCACATTTTGTCCAATATGATGGAAAGGCCCCTATTAACTCTGCTGTCAATGCTAATCTAGATGCAAAATATCTCTAAAGGTATAGATGAGATGGTGTGAAAACCAAACAGTGAGAAGCTTTTAAGTGTGGCCTCCTACTATAAGTTCTTAATTGTGGAGTTTCGAAGCGGAGGTTTCACAATCTAATCTGGAAAGAAAAAGGTGCTAGAGAGTGTCATTCTTTTGGCTAACTATTAAGAAGAAGTTGGATAATGGTGAGGTCCTTGCTAGAAAAGGTTTGAGAATCTCTTAGGGCTGCTCACTTTATAGTGTTCAGGAAGAGAAAGTCTCTCACCTATTCATTAGGTGCCCTTTCGTTCAAGCATGCTTGTCTCTCATTCTTGTATGCTTAAATGCTCAAGATATGCCTCCCAATTTTCAAGCTTCTTGGATTGCATGGAGGAAGAGATTGATTCAACCAAGATTCTGAAAGGAATGGATCTAACAAGTCAGCTCTATCATGTGGCATATATGGTATGAGTCGAACTCCAAAATAATATTCTTGAAAAGAAGGATGAGTGCAAGTTCAGTTTTGCATGCTAACACATTAGATTTGATCTTGGAAGGCCATGCTAACACCATGCTTAGCAAACCATGCTAGGACCTATCTTAAAATATCATGCTATGGGTGCAGTCATGGCCTCAAAGCCGGAGAATAGGAATTAATCTAATAATTCATCTGGTGAGAAGAGAAAGTCTAGTTGTCAATTACCACCCCATACCTGACCGAGGAAAGCTAGAAAGAGAATAATTCCTCCTATTTGTTTGCTTAGCCAAATTACAATGATTCCGCTTCTCCGAGGAATAAAGAAGCCTAGCTATTTTGATTTATCATATCCTTCATTCCTAGCTTTGTCGGGTGCACTCTCTCTATCGAGTAGGTTAGAAAGGAAATGATCTTACCTTTATTCCGCTCTCACTAAATCGGATTGATTTGGAAGGCGAGTTGCCTTTGTATGCGTTCTCTATTGAGGTAACCTATGCTAAGGAAATTATTACCAAAAAAAAAACCCTATGCTATGGAAATGCTTTAGATAGCCATAAAACTAATTTGAGCAAGTTGTTCCCCTTGTCGTAATTATATCATCTCCCTTGCACCATCCTCTACTTGCTCCATTTGTAAGTTTCTTCTGTTAATAAAGCATGGGAGAAATTTCTCACTTCATGTACTTTTTGTTGAATTTCTAAACTTAATATCATATATTACATTTGGATGTAATAAAGGAATTATATCATAATAAATGAAATAAATATATGGAGTCAAGTTCCATGAAAATATGGTGAAGTAAATTCCCAGATTTATTTTTGGACCATGGTAAAAAGTATCATAACTTCATACTTTATAAAGAAAATGATGAAAAAATATTGCTAGGTCATATGTAACTCATGTAAGGATATTTGAAGGCTCGTATGTGTGTTTATAAACTCTTGTAATCTATCATTTTGGTATGGCCAAGAGTTGAATGAAATATATAAGCAAGTATTTTCTTCTATCATCTCTTGTTTCCACCTCAAATATAGAATTGACTAATTTAGTGATATGTTGCGCTTCCACTACTATCAACATAGTGGCATCAGAGCTATAGAAAATCTTGACAATGGCCAAGAGTTGAATGAAATCTATTAGCAAGTATTTTTTTCGGTCATCTCTTGTTTCCACCTCAAATATAGAATTAAGTGATTTAGTGATTTATTGCACTTCCGCTACTACCAATACTTTTCCCTCAAAATAAACTCTTTTAGAGGATTCTAGAATTTTGCTCCTTCTAAATTTACCAACATAAATACCAGTAGTATCCAAGCAACTCCTTGTATCATGCTGCATAAATGGTTCATGTGGGTAACACTTATATGTGGCAGGGTAAGGAAGCTTTAGCAAAATACCTAATCTTTCGTGGTGATGGTAGTGCTGGTTAGGGCAGCATGTGGTCCAAGTAATGCAAAGTGTAGGTAGCTAGCTTGTTTTCTATTTGAAGAATGTGGATTGTTGTGGCTCCCAAAACGCAGATCCAATCTACAATGACTAAAGGCTAGCTATCGTGCCCCCAACTCAAAATTATGAGCCAAAAGTTATGGCAACTGCCGCACACTTACAGAGAGCTCTCTCCACAAGTATGCAAGATATCTTATCACGATATTATAAAGCAACGGCAAAATAAAATCTGAATAATTAATGATAAGTTTTAATTCAAATAACTAAAATAAATATTTTACAAATAAAATTCTATAGTTTGTATCAAGTTTAATAAATCCTAATCTAAAACAATATTAAACCCTGCCTTAGATTCGCTCCTCCATATTGAATTTTTGAATCAAGCTAAATCTCTAAATCTATAAAAATAAATAAAAACTCATCATGAGCTAAACAGCCCAACAAGCAAAGAATAACTTGACTAGATAATTTATGTGATAATATAAGTTGAAAAATCAAAAACATAGTTTATCATAAATCAATGTATATCCAAAACATAAATTCGATAATGTCAAAATCTTTCAAAATATTTATATACATAATCATATATTTGATTATGAAATAAATTATATTCGAAAATCTGATTCAAAATAAATTTTACTTAACTCATCAGCCTTCAACTATGACCACACTTGTACCATATGGTTGGACCAAAATATCATACTTATATTCTATGGCCAGACCGAAATACCATACTTATATCCTATGGCGAGGTCGGAATACCATATTTATATCCTATGGTGGGACTGAAATACTATACTTATACCCTATGATCGAATCAAAAATAGAATCATGAGCTCAGAGTATCAATGCATAACCCCCAATTGACAGGATTCAAAACATAGTCAGGATGAGAGTCTAAATCCAATTCATATCAAAATCCTTTTCACAGAATAACATATGTTTCATAATCAAATCTAAACATGTATATAGAATTTCATATCAATAAATAATACAGAAAATATTTTTTCAAAATTTTATTTTAATATCCATACAAAATATATTTTCATAAAATTTATAAGTTATATATAAATCAATTAACAATTTATTCAATATTCAAAATACTATTATATAAATAAAAAATTTAGAGAAGATAAATCATTACTTATCTCACATATACTCCAATGGATCTACAAAATCTCAATTTTTTTTTCAAAACCTAATATCTAAAATCATACTCTTATCAAAATTAATCATAATTATTTAAAAAAATAAAAATCCTAAATCTTCATAGGGCTGATTGGCTTTGTGGTGGCACCCGGCATCCACTTAGTTAAATCTAGGGCATCAAATTGATCAACTATAGATCAAGGATCAAGATAGGATGCTAAGATACAATTGATGATGAAATTTCATGATGCTCAATTCGATCAAGGTAAGTGCCGATATATTGTCTGGCGACTACGGATCAGAATCTTTTAGGATTAGATCAAAATCATTAAAAGTAAATCTTTTATTGGATCAAATCTAGAAAAAAAATCCATGAAGAGAGAGAGAGAGAAAACTTCATATAGAGAGAATACTTCTAGAGAGCGAAAGTTAAATTTTTAGAGAGAGAAAGTGGAGACTTCAAAATTAGAGAAGAGAGGAAGGGAAGAGAGAGAAAATCTCTCTCTTCTTTTTTTTTCTTCTTTTTTTCTTTTTCTTTTTTTTTCCTTTCTTTTCTTCTATTTTTTTCCTTCCTTTTTTTCTTTTTCTTCTCTTTTTTTTTTCTTTCTTCCCGTGGCTTTCATGCAGAACAAGGGACCCTTTGGGTCTCCATTGATCCCCCAGATTGGAGGCCTAGCTGGTGCAATAGCGGCCAACGATAGTCGAGGCTGCTATGGCGTAGCCTAAAGGACCCAAACCGGCGACCACTAGTGCCGAAAAATCATAAAATAAAGGGCAAAAAAAAAATAGAGAATTTTAAAATCAAATTTTCTCCAATGAAGTCGGCGACTAGCAGCGCTATCTAATAGATGGGCTCCATCAGCCTTTCCCACATGATTTTCGGTGAGCACAATGAAAGAATTCCATGAAGAAAATCCAGCGATCTCCGCTGATTGGGCTTTAATTTTTGGTTGGGAGAAGAGAGGGAAGGCTTATTCCCTTTAAATAGGTCCGGTGGGGAGGAGTTTCACTCCTCCTTGGGGTAGATTTCGACTCCGATTGGGAGTCGGTCAGAAGAAAAAGAAGACTCCCGCAAGGAGTCTTTTGATTTTTCTTTTTTTTTGATTCATGCTTTGAGATCCATGCAATTTGTTTGGGGTATTACATTCTTTTCTTCTTAAAAAAAATTCGTTCTCGAAATTTTTTTCTTGCTTAAGTCATTAAAAACTTAGAGTACTTTTTACCTCTGATCATAATCATCTTCTAATTTTAAATTCGAACCTTTCATCGCAATATTTTTTCAGATCAAATTACTAGATCAGTTTGAAAATAATTTAGACCACTATACTTCTGCTGTATACTCTGATTCAAATTCTCTAAGGTACTTGTGTTAAATTTAAGTTTCTAAGTTATCATAGTTAATATAAGTTGTTGTCCCAATATTCCTAATATCTATCCATCTATAATCAAGTTTGATTCTATATGTCATAATTCATCCACTTAATTGCTCTGATATCACTTTAATTGTCATGCCCTCGATCCAAAATTATAAGCTAAGAGTCATGGCAATCACTGTATACTTATAGAGAGCTCTCTCCATAAGCATGCAAGGCATCTTATTACGATATCACAAAGCAACACCAGAATAAAATTTAAATAATTAATGATAAATTTTAATTCAAATAACTAAAATAAATATTTTGCAAATAAAATTTTATAGTTTGTATCAACTTTAATAAATCCTAATCTGAAAGAAAATATCAAACACTGCCTTAGATTCACTCTCCCATATCGAATTTTTGAATCAAGCTATATCTTTGAATCTATAAAAATAAATAAAAACTCATATGAGCTAAACAGCCTAGTAAGCAATGAATATCTTGACTAGATAATTCATATGATAATATAAGTTACAAATATCAAAAATATAGTTTATCATAAATCAGTGTTTATCCAAAACATAAATTCAATGATGTTAAAATCTTTCGAAATATTCATATGCATAATCATATATCTGATTTTGAAATCAATCATATTCAAAAATCTAATTCAAAATGAGTTTTACTTAACTCATCAGTCTTTAACTATAACCACACTTATATTCTATGGTCAGATCAGAATATCATACTTATATTCTATGATCGGACTGGAATACCACACTTATATCCTATAGTGGGGCCGAAATATCATATTTATATCATGTGCCACGTCGGAATACCACACTTATACTTTATGATCAAGCTAAAAATAGAATCATAAGCTTAGAGTGCCAATGCATAATCTCCAATTGGTAGGGTTCAAAATATAGACTGAGAGTCTAAATTCGGTTCATATCAAAATCATTTTCACAGAATAACATATGTTTAATAATCAAATCTAAACATGTATATAGAATTTCATATTAGTAAATAATACAAAAAATATTCTTTCAAAATTTTATTCAACATCCATACAAAATATATTTTCATAAAATTCATAAGTCACATATAAATTAATTAATAATTTATTTAATATTAAAAATAATATTATATAAATAAAAAATTTAGAGAAGGTAGATCATTACTACCTCATATGTACTCCAATGAATCCACAAAATCTCAATTTTTTTTCAAAACTTAATATCCAAAATCATACTATTATCAAAATTAATCATAATTATTTTAAAAAATAAAAATTCTAAATCTTCATAGGGCTAATTGGCTTTGCAATGGCATTCGACATCCACTTCATTAAATCTAGGGTATCAAATTGATCAACTATAGATCAAGGATCAAGGTAGGATGCTGAGATACAATTGATGATAAAATTTCATGATGCTCGATCCGATCAAGATGGATGCCGACATACTGTCCGACGACTATGGATCAAAATTTTTTTATTAGGATTGGATCAAAATCATTGAAAGTAAATTTTTTACTGGATCAAACCTAGGAAAAGAAATCTATAAAAAGAGAGAAAACTCCATAGAGAGAATACTTCTAGAAAAAGAAAATCTATAGAGAGAGAAAGTAGAGAAAGAAAGTTAGATTTTTAAAAAGAAAGTGGGGATTTCAAACTCAAAGAAGAGAGGGAGGGAAGAGAGAGAAAATCTCTCTCTTCTTTTCTTTCTTCTTCTTCTTCTTTTCATTTTCTTTTCGTTTTTCTTTCTTTCCTTCCTTTTTCCTTTTTCTTCTCTCTTTTTTTCTTTGTTCCTATGGCTTTCATGCAGAATAGGAAACCCTTTGGGTCTCCATTGATCCATCAAATCGAACTCCTAGTTGGTGCGGTAGCAGCCAATAACAGTCGGGACTGCTATGGCGCAGCCTAAAAGACTCAAACCAATGGCCAGTGGTGACCACCAGTGCCGAAAAATCATAAAATAAGGGATGAAAAAGGAGAAAAATAGGGGATTTCAAAACCAAATTTTCTTTGATGAAGCTGGCGGCTAGTAGTGCTATCTAATAGATGGGAAGGAGGGAAAAAAAGAGACAAAGAAGAAATGAGGCTTACTTGAGGCTCCGTCAGTCTTTCCCACCTGATTTTGGGCAAGCACAATGAAAGGATTCCAAGAAGAAAATCTGGTGATCCCCATCAATTGGGCTTCGATTTTTGGTTAGAGGAAGAGAGGGAAGGCTTCTTCCCTTTAAATAGGTTCGGTGGGGAGGAGTTTCACTCCTCTCGAAGGTGGATTTCGACTCCGATTGGAAGTTGATCGGCCTACTATCAAAAAAAGGCTACTTAACAATAGACAAAATTCATTGCTAATCCATTGCTAAACTATTTAATAATGGATTAGCAATGGATTTACGTGTGTTGTTAAATTTTTTGTAGCTAATTAGCAATGGAACTCATATCTGTTTCTATTCCTTTGCTATTTTTTTTTAGTAATGGAATAGCAATAGAATTAATTCGTTACTCCTTTTTGAATAAAGAGTTTGCAAACCAAATAATTTTCATGACTCTTTGGTTGCAAATCAGTTGCTAATCCATTGTTAAACTTTTAAATTTTGATTGCTAGTCCATTGCTATTCTATTGTAATGCCATTGCTATTATTTTAGTGTTCCATTGTAAATCCATTTCTATTCAATTGCTAAAGTTTTAGTATTCCATTGCAGCTCCATTTTTATTTCATTACTAATTTTTTTGGATCTCATTATAAATCCATTTCTACTGCATTGCTAAAATCTTAATATTTCATTGCAATTCCATGTCTAAGCCGTTATACAAATTTCAAATGTCGTTGCCAATATATTGTAAATCTATTATTAATTTATGGATTCTAAAATTTTTTTCCATTGCTAATCCTTTGCTAAAATAATATTTTTTTATAATTTTTTATTATATATTTTAAAATCTAATAATATTTATATATACCTGCTATACATCCAACAATAACCATAATCATTTTAAGCCATCCAACAATAATACCATTTCTTCATTCACTGATTCTCAGAAATCAATAAAGTACCTATATTAAAAAGTATATATATGGTATCAAGATAAAGTACATATATCCAATAAGATTTTCATACGTGAAACAAAAAATACTAAGAAATGAGACCTATGGAGTTTCTAGGTGCATGTCACTGCCATCGGTATTTTGTTCGTCTCTATCGCCCCTCGATGCATGATGCTCTAAAGTAGATGCCTAACATCACACGTTAAAAAATAAAGAAATGATAAAGAAAAGTACAAGTAAAGAAAAAGTAAAAATGATATTTTTTTCTTACCTCTTGTGGAGCTGAAGATGGTACCATTGGAATACGTTGCGTATTCATTAGCGGGCATATCCAACTAAAAGGAACGGTCCACTAAGTACCTGGCCAATTTCATGGTGCAGACCGAGGAATTAAAGAAGGAACTACGGAAGGATTTCTTTCTAAAGAATCAGGATGCTCAGATGCAGAGGACGATGGCGTCGGTGATAGATGCGGAGTGGTCATAGTCTGAAAGATTTGTTGTATTATCTCCAAACTATTGTTTATCTTCTACGTATCATTCTTGAGCATATGCATTTTCTGAACCAATGGATCATCAGGCTATCCTGTTCGATTCGAGGTAAGTAATTTCTATTACTATAAGGGAAGGCTTCAAGGCTAGAACAAAATCTGCTAGTTGTTGGGGTGGGCACTTCGAGAAATCTAGAATATCATGACCGACGTGTGCCACTAGCATATTATTGATATTAAATCTCATTGCATCCTGAGGTCATTGCCAAGATGGAATGTATAAAACATTAAAGGGCATTACTGTATCTGTTAGTTGTTCTGGTTGCTCAATATCTGGTTCTTCAATTTCATTGAGAATGTAATACATAACCAAGCGGAGGAGCATCCGCTTTATTAGGTTAAAGCTACACCATCTCTTGAGTACGTATAAGATATGAATGATGCGCCCGTTGATGGATGACAGCACAGCACCATGGCTAGGAGACACGGTCGACTCTTTTGGAGCCAAAAAAATACCATCAGAATGCTCGTGCTGGTTGAGAATCAGTAAATTGAAGCTATTTTTTTATTTTCTGGATGATTAAAGGATTCGGGCAATTATACAATCAATAGATGCCAGGGAATTTAACATATATTATCTTTCTAAGGAAAAAAAAACAAGAAATCATACCTTCCCATCGGAAAGATGTAGGCAGAAAATGAGATAGCTGTGTTCTAATCGAGCCACCAGGTTCAGACTGAGATGCCTAATTATGATTCTTATCCACTTCTTTACCTCTCAATGATGATAATATTCTGCCTAAAAAGGAATGACATGCAATGAGTTCTGGTACACTTTGCTCGAGACACCTTCCATGCGCTTGATTTGCTCATAACGCCCTGCCTTCTTAGCCGGTCCATAAGCATCAGTTCCATCGGTTAGTAAGCAAGGATCATCTCCATGTATAATGTGGTCAATGTTGTATTTATTGAAAAGGGTGTTCATGAATTCTTCGGTGATTGCATTAGGAGCATTTGCAATGACCTCATCCACCCACTTGAGCCCACCGACAAGGATCAGCCTGGAAGTCATTTTAAACTGGATTCGAGCAGATATATAACCTGCAAAGATAGATATCAAAATTTTAAGCGTACGAACTTCAAAAATACATGGGCATTTTCCTATTGCAATCAACGAACTGAAGATTGATGCCCCTTGTCTAAATTTGTTTGGAAAACCAATGTATCATAAAATAAAATGCTCAACTTCAACAAAACTCTTGAATATCCCATGGATAGAATCGAGAGATCTGGTGAAGCAACGGAGAATTTGAATCTCTGACCTTAACATTGCCTTAAGAGTTGAAGTACCTGCTTAAGATGTTAGATATGGTCATATTTCAACAAGGAAAATAGACCAAACTTCATTCTGGACGAGTTTTGCCATACTTGTTTAGCAATAACTAATTAATACTAATTTTCTTTAGACATTTCCTACAATCAAGTCTTCTGACCGGATCCCACTATGAATACCTCAAAACATTTAAACATGTTGAACACAATAATAAACAATACTAATTTCCGTTGGACGTTTCCTGCAATCAAATCTACCGACCAGATCCCACTATGAATACCTCAAAACATTTAAACACAGAAATATGTTAATCTAGCTTATGAACCGTCAAAAAAAAGTTGCAAACAATTAGATTTCTACATTGCTTAGGAAAATAGGATCAAAGATGTTGGACACGATAAGAAACCATACTAATTTCCCTTACGCATTACCTACAATCAAGTCTTTAGACTAGATCCCACTATGAATACCTCAAAACATTTAAACAAAGAAACATGTTAATCTAGCTTATTAACCTGCAAAAAAAAAAAAAAAGAGTTGTAAACAATTAGATTTCTACATTGCTTAGGAAAATTTGATCAAAGATATTGTTGGACACAATAATAAACAGATCTTCAAAACCAAGTGAAATTTATAATGGTTGATCATTTTTGAGAAATAGGATTAAAATGACATAGGTGATGCTTACGATCAGAGATGGAGGTATTTGTTAAGGATCACCAGCATATGGATCAAAATACTATCAGCATGGTTGAAAAGAATTGAAAAAAAAAAAAAAAAACATTTCATACCAATTTAATTTCTTGTATTTTCTTTTTTTTTGTTGTTGATTTTTTCCTCTACTTTCCCCGCTTTTCCTCTGCTTTTTCTGTCCTCAGGAGCTTCAACTTGGTGGGAGGCTTGGAGCGGCAAAAGAGGGACCGGGGGAGGAGGTTCGGTTGCCCACCAGCCATCGAGAGAGAGCAAGAGCGAGCGAGAGAGAGAGAGAGAGAGAGAGAGAGAGAGAGGGTAGGAGGTCGGACTGGTGTGGGGGGCAGCGTGGAGCCGGGGGATATTGCGTGGAGCTGGGGGATGCGGGATCGTCAAGTGCGGGCATCGCTGCCAGTAGGGATGCAATCGAGCCAAGTCAAGTCGAGTAATTAAAAGCTCAAACTCGACTTGACTCAAAATACTCAAGCCCAAAACTTGGTTCGAGCTCGACTGAGCCTTAGTATTCCAAGCTCGAACTCGAACTCGACTCGATGAAAAATAGGTAAGGCTCGAGTTTGACTCGACTCGAATATGAACCGAGCCATATTCGAGCTCGAAATCGAGCCTTATCTTACTAATAATATATATTAATATATAATATAAATATAAATAATATTATTAAAAAATATATTATTCGAATAGACTCATGAGCTTTCGAGTCAAGTATCCTGCTACTTGAGCTCGACTCAAAAAGCTACTCGAGCTCGATTTGAATACTCGAACTTGATTCAAATTCGATAATAACCAAGTCGAGTCGAGTTTGAATTTGAGTCGAGATCGAGTAGCTCGTGAACAGCTCGACTTGTTTGTAGGCCTAGCCGCCAGGTAGGGGAAGAGGGTCATGTAGAGCTACGAGGGGTGCAGGTGCGGGCGCTGGGGCTGAGGGGGATGGGGAGGGGGGTCCTGCGGAGCAGCATCGCATGAGGTCACATGGCGGCAGGGGGGTTCACGCAGTTGAGAGAGAGGGAGAGGAGATTTAGGGCTTAAGGCATTCATCGGTATCTATTTCTCCTACCTATACCAAATTGATCTCAAAGTCCAGGTGCTATGCTGCTATTTGCATGGATGAGCTAAAAAATTAAATTTGGATAACTCTAAACCCTTCCATTACCTAAAATTTTAAAATATTTTATAAACATTCAGATGAATCACTTCAAAGAACAATAGATCATATATATGATGAAACTTAAATGCATGAACAATAAGATTGTTATGTAGCATATGAATTAGGACTTGAGACCTAAAATTTTTAGAACTAGTATTTTTTTTTTTTGAAAAAAGAATACTCAAATAAGTCAACTTATAAAGGCCAAATAATTTGCCTATTTTGTTACTTATAATTTTTTCATAGTTCTTACTCAAACTCTTTTAAAAATAAAAAAATAAAATTAATATAAAAGATTAAGTCAAACAACAAAACATGTTATCGATAAAATTAAGAAGAAAATTCATAATAACATATAAAATCTAGACAAACAATTACTAACAAAAATAAATATTTATGAAATCTAATACTGTTAATTAACCATATATTTCTTCAACAATGGAGCATAAATTAGTTTTTCTTACAAAACTTATGAAAGAAGAGGAGTGCATAATTGGTATAACTTACTCACTTATCATGCTCTTAACTCCAAATGATGAATATATAAACATAGTAATAGAAGCTTATTTTAGATATGTCATGCCCCAAACCCATCACCTAGTTCGGCCATGTAACACGGCTACATGAACCCTAGAATATTATCCTAGAGATCATGTAAGGCCTTAAATAAAATCTAATATTTTCAGAATAAAAAACTAAACATCTCATTAAATTATTCCATCAAGGTAAATAGTAAAATTATTCTAGTACAATTATTTTAAAGGTTCCATGGTATCAAAATATAACTAACTAATAAACTAGTAAATCCAGCACTCAAACTTCACGCCCAATCCGATTAGTTACACATCTTAAAACTCTAAAAGAAAAAAAAATCGAGAGGAGTATGAGCTTTACAACCCAGTAAGAATCCCATCATATTTACACTAATATAATAATATAATTCAAAAATAATAATTAAATCATATCAAAAGAGACCATAAACCATAAAATCTCATGTCCAATATAACAAACAATTATATAAACATACATATCAAGAATTATGTACTGTCATAAATTCATTGTAAATATATAACTTATTTTCTTTATATTTTATCTATATTTTTCAAATCAAACATCATCTTTTAGTTTGGACTAATCATGATCACAATTCGGCCTACAACTGGTAAATTATAAACTATGCTTCGGCCCGTAGTGGCAATTCATAATAACTGCGCTTCGGCCTGCAGTGGCAAATCAAACTAACTGCACTACGATTTGTGATGGCAAATTAGACTAGCCACACTTCGGCCTACAGTGGCAAACCAGGATGTCATGATTTGGTCCATGACTGGCAATCCAATATGTCACGATTTAGCCTATGATCGGCAATTCGCATCATGGTTAGTCCAAATCCTCTTACATATTCAAAAGTTCTCTCAATAATTTGTATTACATCTCTTAATCAATTTTCAAACATCAAATCTCATATTTTCAACAATTAAGCAATCAACATATGATATGCATACATAATTAAATAATATATATCCACATAAAATCAAAATCATCATGTATGATGCAAAAATATATATATATAGATAATCATATAAAAAAATATTTACCTTTATTGATGTCCAATTGATCTTCTAACCTCAGTCTGCATCCCGATTTATGAGTCAGATGCTACGGAACCTGCTCAACAATCTCTTGATCGAAAAATTTTTCTCCTAAATAGTCAAATTTTTAAAATAATTTAATAAATTAAATATTTAGATTCTCCTATCGGAGTTTATGAGGTCCACCCCCATCCCAAGATTTTTTTTCTTTGTAAATTTTCATAGTCCATCTTCAAATAAATAAATAAATGATTAAATAAATTTACTAATTAAATAATTAACTATTTATTATAAGCTAAAGAAGAGAGAGAAGAATCTTCTCTTCTTCTTCTTTTTCCAAAATAAGGATTTATTCTCCATCTTATTTTTCATAATTTATTTTAAGAGAAAGTAAAATAAATGAATTAATAATTTACTAATTAACTAATTATTTGATTAATAAATAATTAGAGAAGAGAGAGACCCTTCTCCTCTCTTCTTCTCCATCCCGAAATAGGGGTTTCAATTCTCCTTCTCTCGCTCGCTCATCCATGGCCGCAAGCAACCAGACTGGCCACCCATGGTGGCCTCTAGCGGTGGCAAGTCCTTGGCCCCGACGATGGCCCCAAGGGTGGCTATTGTCGATGGCATACGAAAAAAAATTAAAAAAAATAGGGATGCCTTATTTGAACCAAAATCGATGACTCGCTGGCTCCAATCATGCGCCAATGATGAAGAAGAGGAAAGAGGGAAGAGGGAGGAGCTTATCTCGGTCCGACTAGGTTCAGGCGACCCTCTTGCCCAAAGAAAACCCATGGAAGAACTCTCAAGAAATTTCTCCTTTATTTGCAAAATTTTTCACTGAACATTCAAGAGGGGGATGGAGGTTTTTATAGAGGAGCTCTCCTCCTCTCACTCAGATTCCAACATGCCCTGATTCCGTCGAAGAAGGGAGGGAAGAAGACTCCGATTCAAAGTCTTCTTCCTCTTTTTTTTTTCATGTGCAGGACAGGTGGTTTGGGCCCTTTTTCCTTTGGGCCGATCCCAACTGAGCTGAGTTACATTCTTCCCTCCTTAAAATAATTTCATCCTCAAAATTAGCATATGTAAAGTTGATAAGTTTTAGATGAACCAAATTTTTATCCCATCCTTGACCTCCTACCTCTAGTTGAGAAAGAAATTGTAATCCTCTATCATTGAAATCAAAGTTTTCAATCAATTTAAAATAATTTAAATCACCATGCTTCCACTGCATGCTCTGATCTAAATCTACTAAATATCTCATGTTTGCTAAATAACTTTCAAAATAATAAGATAATAATTTGTCAACCTCTCAAATTATAACTTAAGATATAAATTATCTATTAAAATCCAAATCTAATGAATTATCTTTGTCACATCCTTAATGATCATAATCTTATGCTTAAATACTCCTTAACTCACAGTCCTTAATGATTTTAAACCTAAGCTCTGATACCACTCTATCACATCTCGAATCCAGCACCTGGTTCGATCACGTAACATGGCCACATGAACCCTAGCATATTATCCTAGAGATCATGTAAGGTCTTAAATAAAATCTAATATTTTTAGAATAAAAAACTAAACATCTCATTAAATTGTTTCATCGAGATAAATAGCAAAATTATTCTAGTACAATTATTTCAAAGGTTCCATGGTATCAGAATATAACTAACTAATAAACTAGTAACTTCAGCACTTGAACTTCACGTCCAACCCGATTAGTTACACATCCTGAAACTCTGAAAGAAAAAAAATCGAGAGAAGTGTGAGCTTTACAGCCCAATAAGAATCCCATCATATTTATACTAATATAATAATATAATTCAAAAGTAATGATTAAATCATATCAAAAAAGATCATAAACCATAAAATCTCATGTCTAATATAACACAATAATTATATAAACATAAATATCAAGAATTATGTAATGTCATAAATTCATTGTAAATATATAACTTGTTTTCTTTATATTTCATCCATGTATTCCAAATCAAACATCATCTTTTAGTTTGGACTAATAATGGTCACGATTCGGTCCGTGACTGGCAAATCATACACTACGCTTCGATCCATAGTGGCAATCCATAATAACTATACTTTGACCTGTAGTAGCAAACCAAACTAGCCGTACTTTGGTCTGTGGTGGCAATCTAGACTAGCCGCACTTCGACCCATGATGATAAATCAGGATGTCATGATTCAGCCCATGACTGGCTATCCAATATGTCACGATTCGGTCCATGATCGATAATCCATATCATGGTTAGTTCAAATCCTCTTACACATTCAAAAGTTCTCTCAATAATTTATATTACATCTCTTAATCAATTTTCAAACATCAAATCTCATATTTTCAATAATTAAACAATCAACATATAATACACATACATAATAAAATAATCATATATCCATATAAAATCAAAATTATCATGTATGATGCAAAAATATACGTATAGATGATCATGTAAAGAAATTCTTACCTTTATTGATATCCAATTGATCTTCTAACCTTAGTTTGCACCCCGATTTATGAGTTAGGTGCTATCGAGCCTACTCAACAATCTCTTGATTGAAAGATTTTTCTTCTAGATAGTCAAATTAATATTTTTAAAATAACTTAATAAATTAAATATTTAAATCCTTCTATCGGAGTTCATGGGGTCCACCCCCAATCCCGAGATTTTTTTTTCTTTTTAAAATTTTCATAATTCATCTTAGAATAAATAAATAAATGATTAAATAAATTTACTAATTAAATAATTAACTATTTATTATAAGCTAAAGAAGAGAGGGAAGAATCTTCTCTTCTTCATCTTTTCCCAAAACAAGGATTTATTCCCCATCTTATTTTCCATAATTTATTTTAAGAGAAAGTAAACTAAATGAATTAATAATTTACTAATTAACTAACTATTTGATTAATAAATAATTAGAGAAGAGAGAGAGACCCTTCTCCTCTCTTCTTCTCTTCTTCTCCATCTCGAAATAGGGGTTTCGATTCTCCTTCTCTCGCTCGCTCACCCATGGCTGCAAGCAATCGAGCTGGCCACCCATAGTGCATCATAGATCCTACTACAAAAATGATTTATGGCAGTGCATACTATGGCAGCGATTTTTTAAATCACTGTCATAGATCCTACGATAGTGATTTTCGTTAATCACTGCTATGGTCGGACCTATAATAGCAGTTTTTGTAACCACTACTATAGGTCGAATCTATGACAGTAGTTTTTATAACCGCTGCTATAGGTCCGACATATAGCAGTGATTAACCAAAACCACTATCGTAGGTCAGACCTATAGCAGTGGTTACAAAAAATCGTTGCCATAGATCAGACCTATGATAGCGGTTAGTAGGAACCACTGCTATAAGCTTATTTATGGCAGCGATTAATTATAACCATTATCATATATATATATATATATATATATATATATATATATATATATATTATATAATTTTAAAATTTAATGTCCATCTTCATCGTTCATTATCAAAATAATTATCATTAGAGTGTCATCACAAAAGATCGCCTCGATCCGATGCTTCGTCGATTAGAAAAATTTGATTTCTACGACTACGAATGATGATGCAATGATCTGATAGATAAAAATCTCCGATGAATCCAAAATTCTGCAATGATGATCTTGATGATGTTTGTAGCATACTATCAAATTTTTACTTCAATCGAATATTGTTATCTTAGTTAATTTAGTATAGGTTAGTTTCAATCGTTAAATGATAAACGAGTGATCAAAGGATCAAACGGTATCTAATTATAAGATAACTTTTTTTATAAATGATCTTGGCTACTATTTTAATTATTTTTTATAATGGTGATTATAAAATTTAACTCGTGAGATGAAAAATGATTTAAAATTATACATCTCCTGATAATCATTCTGAAACTTCACTGATTGTTATACTCGTGCTTTTACAATATCTGCTTAACATGAATAGTTTATACGAAAATAATTTAAATTTTACTATCATTGCCATATAAAATATTTAAAATTATAACAAAGATCATTTAACTAAAAAATTATCATAATTAGACGTCGTTTAACCCTTTGATCGTTTGTTTCTAATTTAACGATCGAAATTATTTCATACTAAATTGATCATGATAATGATATCTGATTGAAGTGAAACTTTGATAGTATGCTACAAACATCATCAAGATCATCGTTGCAGATTTTTAGATCCATCGAAGATCTTCATCTATCAGATCATTGCATCATTATTCGTGATCGTCGAAATCAAATTTTTCTAATCGATGAAGCTAGGACCATCGGATCGAGGCATCCTTTTGCGATGACACTCTAATGATAATTATTTAGATAATGAATAATAAAGATGGATATTAAATTTTAAAATTATATAATATTTAGTAAAAAATAAAAAAAAATTATTTTCAACCTATGGCAGCGGTTATCAAAAATCGCTGTCATAGATCTACAGCAGTGGTTATAGAACTACTGCTATAGATCTATGGCAGTGGTTCGATAACCGCTATCATAGGTTAGATTAAAAATTTTTAAATTTTTTTTTGCTTTTCTTTCGTGCGCGCTCGATCTCTCTCTATCCCTCTCTCCTCTCCATCATCGGTGAGGCTTCTTCCCTTCAGACCGGTGCTGGCCCTCCTTCTCCCTTCCCCTCCGACCCTCCCACCCTCCCCCCGACCGTCCTCCTTCTCTCCATCCCCGGCTGCTCCTACCCGCACCCCCCACTCGGCCCCCTCCACCCCACCCCTCCCTCCAACTACCACTCCTTCCCCCCCATCCCCGGCAACCCTCCTCGCCACCCTGCCACCCTCAGCCCCCATCTCTAACCACCCCTCCCCGTTCACCCCACCCGACCCCCCCACCCCCACCTTCCCCCCAACCGTCCCTCCTTCCCCCCATCCCCGACTACTCCTTCCTGCCACCCCCACCCTCCCTCCGACCACCCCTCCTTTCCTCCATCCTCTGATCCCCTCCCCACTCTGCCACCCCAGCCCCCCATCTCCGGCCGCCCTCCGACCCACCACCCCCCCACCTACACCCCCCCATCTCTTGGCCGTCTCTCCCTGCACCCCCCATCCGATTCCCCATCCCCCACCTCTCCCTTGCGATCGTCGACCCTTTCGTCACTGTGCCTCCAGGGCCTCCTCGTCACTATGCCCCTCCCCTGGACCCCCATCCTCGATCATTCCCTTGCTTTCTCTCTCTCTCTTTTCCTTCTCTCTCTTCTCTATCTCACTTTCTGCTTTTATTTCATAGGTTTATCTTTAGTGCCGTCCTCCTCCTCCAGCATCATCGCCGACGACCCTCGGAGCTTTCGATGCAATCCGCTCTTTATAGCCATAGGTATATTTTTTTAATTTTATAATATTATTTATTAATCATATATTTATAATAATTTATAAAATATTTATAATAAATATTATAAATATTATTATAAATATTATAATTATCTATATATCGTAGTTTTTGGGCCATGCCATGGTGGTAGCCTTGGGCTGTGCCATGTCGGTGGCTATGGACTGATCTATCAATGGGTTGGATTCGGATCAAAACTTAGATATTCAGATTTGAATCTAATTTTAATTACTGATACTTAATTTGAATTCGGAAATATCCACGCATCTAAAGTATCTAGACACGGACCTTAACGATCACAAGGTCGGTATCCAATTTTGGGATCCAAAAATTAAGAATACGAAGAGACTGAGAGGAAGATCGACAGATTGAGAGAGGAAGGGTCGGTCGCTCGTCGACCACCAGCAAGAAAGATCGAGAGTGGAAGGGAGGGAGGGGATCCGACCTCGCCACCATCGTCGGCGAGGAAGATCAGAGAGGGAGAGAGAAGGGAGGGATCCTACTCGCCGCCATCATTAGGAGGGAGGGGGTCGGCCTCACGCCATCATTGGAGAAGGGGGTCCGACCTCGCTGACGAGAGATCGAGAGAGAGAGTGGAAGATCGATGAGAGCCGAGAGAGGAGGGAGAGGGTCCGACCATCGTTGGCATCACTAGGGATGGATGGGGTCAGCCTTGCCGATGAGGGAGATCGAAGAGAGTGAGAGAGGAGGGGAGTTCCGGCCTCACCGCATGAGGGAGAATTCGAGAGAGGGAGAGGGAAGATCGAGAGATGGAAAGCTTGAGGGAGGGGGTTCGGTCTCGCCCAATCGTCGCGATGAGAGAGATCGGAGAGGAGTGATCAGGGTTGATTGGCACCAGCAGCCGACCGATTCGGCCATGATCGAGTCGGCTGTTCAGGCATGGAGTCGGCTTGACTTCTGAGCCGAATTAGAATTTAATATGTCTCTCTAAGGTTCTAAACTTAAGCCCTAAGGTCCACATCATCTACTTTATTCTTCTTTTCAAGTTTTTGGATTAACACCAAGATTCATCCAAGAGATCGGATCTAACGACTGTTGCTTCATCTTAATTATTTATGAATGAATTCATGTTATAGAATTTTTGTATAACATTTTTTCTGAATGTTAATATCTTGTTGCTTTTGTTTATGCATTGCACATAAGCGATAGACCCGGATCGATCGAATTAGAGTACTATATAGAGACTATTATTGATGTCAACTATAATATTATATTCAACATGTTATATTGATTAATGTTCATTAATGTTGTAGGTCACGATGCACTGAAACATTCATCTAGCTTTTCAACCCCGATCCCTCGATGGGTTACGCAATTAGTGCCAGCTAGCCGAGAGCATCTGGAGATGACTCCATACCACCTCGACATCTGACCGCTCAAAATCCTCCGAAAAAAACCACTATCGGCATCCTCATCCTACTGACGATATCTATTCCACTGTTGAATCACTCCACGATAGTCTAGCCTTACCGTTCGTCCATATCTGAGAACACCATTACTACGCAGGCATTAAAGTATACGAGTTTTTTATTATATTAGCATAACTTATTTTTAATAGTATTTGTATACTTATATATTCGCATAATGTTATTTACATTGCAGATTGCATCAACAGTCGATATTTCGTGGTCCTTGACTATGGGCATCGTGTGGGACCGTCAGCAATCAGATTATAGTCTATACGAAATGCAGAGGAGAGGCCGATAGAAAAGATGCACGGAAGATGCATTTCTTTTATTTGGAGTGCTTTGTGAACGGATCGTACATCCGTCTTTGAAAGAAGCTTGAGAGGCAGTTGGCAACGGGCATCTCCTCACAAACTATGTACAGTGATGTCGTAAGTCGGCTGACGGAGCTTGACGGATGCCTCCTGGGCTCATAATGGACAGATGATTGCTGCATTATGGCAACAGATCGGATGAGGCAGCATGCATCTCATCTTGAGGATATCGTGAGAGAGATATGATATCAATGTCAGTGCGTATTTTGGAGTCAGAATTTGAAGATTAGTTGGCCTGCATTCCAGTTCAACTCCAGCTCCGGCTTCGGCTTGAGCTCCAACTTCAAGCTCGTCTGCCCGGTGAACGACGACATTTAGGTAATTGTTATTTTAATATATGGTAAGAGGAATGTGAAATGAAAGTAGTTCTTTCTTTGATTAAATAGTACTTAACTTTTGATTATTATTTTATTTTTTAAAAAAATATTATAATAAATTTTTATTCGTAATAAAATATTTAATATTTTAGAATAAATTTTTATGTATCATTATATTTTTTTATGTATTTATTAATATCGTTATTTATCAATATAAAATATATAAAAAATAAAAATTTTAATTTTTTTGAATTATCCAAGATCTATGACGCGGGTTTTATAAATTATATCATTTCGTGCCAACCCACCTGCCGTAGGTCTCAGGTAACGGTATAAACCCTGTCATTTGAGAATCAAAATGAGCGCGTTAAAAAATTGCTGCTTCAATAAATACAATATACAAGACTATAGGCAGCGCTTTTACTATGGCCAGCGATTTTTTGAAACCAAACATGACATAGCTCCCAACAAGAATAGTGATTTTCATTAACCATTGTTGTCGTTTCGGGTTAGTAGAAAACCCGCGCTATAATCTGATTTATGCAGACGTTAATGTGTAGACCACTATAATATATATATATATATAATTAATATTATATAATTTTAAAATTTAATATCCATCTTCATCATTCATTATCTAAATAATTATCATAGAAGTATCATCGCAAAAGATCGCCTCGATCCGATGGCCCAGCTTTATATCATACGATTTTGATTTGACATCGATGAACGATAATCGATCATCTGATAGATCTGATGGATTCAAAATTACAATGATGATCTCGATGATGTTTGTAGTATACTATCAAAATTTTACTTCAATCAGATATCGTTATCTTGGTCAATTTAGTATAGGTTAGTTTCGATCGTTAAATGATAAACGAGTGATCAAAGGACCAAATGGTATTCGATTATGAGATAATTTTTTTTATAAATGATCTTAACTACTATTTTAATCTTTTTTTATGATGGTAATTATAAAATTTAACTCATGAGATGAAGAACGATCTAAAATTATACGTCTTTTGATAAATATTCTAAAACTTCACTGGTTGTTATGGTCGTGCTTTTGCAATATCTATTTAACATGAATAATTTATACAAAAATGATTTGAATTTTACTATTATCACTGTATAAAATATTTAAAATTATAATAAAAATTATTTAACTAAAAAATTATCTCATAATCGAACATCGTTTAACTCTTTGATCGTTTGTTTCTAATTTAACGGTCGAAATCATTTCATACTAAATTAACTATGATAACGATATTCGATTGAAGCAAAACTTTGATAGTATACTACAAACATCATCAAGATCATCATTATATATTTTTGAACCTGTCGAAGGTCTCCATCTATCAGATCATCGCGATCATCATTTATTGTGATCCTCGAAATCAAATTTTTCTGATTGATGAAGCTAGGGCCATCGGATCGAGGCAACCTTTTGCAACGATACTCTAATGATAATTATTTAGATAATGAACGATAAATATAGATATTAAATTTTAAAATTATATAATATTTAAAAAAAATTAAATAAAAATTATTTTCAATCTATGGCAGCGGTTATCAAAAATCACTGCTATAGATCTACGGTAGTGGTTATAAAACCACTGCCATGGATCTATGGCAGCGATTTTGGATAACTACTATCATAAATTTATAGTAGTGGTTTGAAAATCGCTGTCATAGATTTTTGGCAGCGGTTTGATAACCGCTATCGTAGATTAGATTAAAAATTCTCAAAAAAAAATTCCTCCCTATAGTGTTTAATAATTCGCACCTCTGATTCTCATCTCTCTTCCCCCTCCTCTCATCGATCGGGAGCTCTTTTCCTTCCTTCGATCAACATCACCCCCTCCCCCTCAGTCGTGCCACCCCTCCTCTCCCTCCCCCTCCAGCCCTCCCATCCCTGGCCACCCTCTCACACCTCACCCACCTTCGCCACCCCACTCTCCATCGACCCTCACCTCAGCCCTCAGTGAAACCCACCCTCCGATGAACTCCATTCCGACCCTCCCTCGCCCCCCATAAAACACCCCCAGTGAAAACCCCCCTCCACCCTCGCTGGCCCTCCATGAAAACCCACCCCCCCACTCCTCCATTCGACCCTCCCTCGGTCCCCAGCGAACCCCCCCTCTGGCGAACCCCCATCCGACCCTCCCTTGGTCCCTGTGAACCTCTCTTCCAACGAATCCCCATCCACCCTCGACCCTCATCGGCCCCCCGTAAAACCCCTCCGCACACTCTATCCTCTTCCGATCCCAATGCGAAACTAAACCTCCATTCCGGCGAGCCCCTCCACCCTCCTTCGGCTCCCACAAAATTGCCACCCCCCACCACCATTTTGACCCTCCTCCGTCAGCTATCTGCCAGTTGCGAAGCCTCCTTCGACCTCTCTCACTGTGCCCTCTCTCCCTGGCCCCCATCCCCGACCGCCCCTGCTCTCTTTTCTCTCTTCTCCATCTCACTATTTTGCTTTTGTTTCATAGGTTATCTCTAGTGCCGTCGTCCTCCTCTAGCATCATCGCCGACGATCCTCGGAGCTTTCAGTGCGACCCGCTCTCTATAGCCATAGGTATAATTTTTTTTAATTTAATAATATTTTTATTAATCAATATATTTATAATATATTTATAAAAATATTTATAATAAATATTATAAATATATATAATTATCTACAATCATAGTTTTGAGGATCGTAAACGGTGTAGCCTTGGGCCGTGACATGTTGACGGTTGTGGACTAGATCTATCAACAGATTGAATTTAGATTAAAACTTGGATATTCAGATCTGAACCCAATTTTAATTACTGGTACCTAATCTAAATCCGAATACCCAATGGATCTGTACTTGAGAGAGAAAGGGAGGGATCCAGCCTCGCTGCCATCATTAGAAGGGAGGGGGTCTGGCCTTGTCAGTGAGAGAGATCGAGAGAGGGAGAGTGGGAGATGAAGAGGGAGGGAGGGATCCGACCTCGCCGGCATCATTGGGAGGGATAGGGTCCGACCTTGTCGGTGAGGGAGATCGAGAGAGTGAGAGAGGAAGGGATGGGGTCTAACCTTGTCGGTGAGGAAGATCGAGAGAGGAAGAGAGGAAGATCAAGAGATGAAAAAGCTGAGAGGGAGGGGTTCGGCTTCGCCATCGTCACCGATGAGAGAGATCGAGAGAGGGAGAGAGGGAGTAATCGAGGGGATGGCACATAGTCGAGCCAGTTCGGATACGCAGTCGAGCCAGCTCGGGCTATGATCGAGCCGACTGAGAGAGGATCCTAGTCGGATGTCTCAGGCATGGAGCCAGCTGTCTTAGGCATGAAGCCAACTCGACTTTTGAGTGAATAGAATTTGATATGTCTCTCTATGGTTCCAACTTTAAGCCCTAAGATGCCACCATCATCTACTTTGTTCTTCTTTCAGGTTTTTGGATTAACACCAAGGTTCGTGCAAGAGATCAAATCTATGATTGTTGCTCATCCTTAATTATTTACGAATGTAATTCATGTTGTAGAATTTATTGCATAATATTTTTTGGATGTTTATATCATGTTGCTTTTGTTTATTGCATTGCATAATGATAGATCCGTCAATTGATTAGTGTACATATTAGAAACTATTTATTGATGCTATACTAATATTATTGTTCAATATGTTATATTGATTAATGTTCATTAACGTTGTAGGTCATGATGGTACTGAAATGCCATCTAGCTTTCACTCCTGTCCCTCAGCGAGTTACGTACAGCTCAGCATCTGAGGAGCAGTTGGAGCATACTCCATCCACCTCGACATCGACTGCTCAAAGACCTCCATCGATGGCATCTACTCTACCGATGGCATCTACTCCACTGATAGTTGAGCCTCTATGGTCGTCCATATCTGAGGCACATGCTACTACGCAGGTATCTGAGTGTACGTTTTTATTATATTAGCACAACTTTATTTTTTATATAGTATTTGTACACTTATATATTTGCATAATGTATTTACATTGTAGGTATATCATCCAATTGGATATTTCACGGTCCCACACGTATAGCATACGTGTGGAACCACCAGCATCAGGTGATGATAAGTAGAGTGTGCGTATACTCCTGGGCTGCACGATTCTTTCGGTTCTGACGAAAGATAGCCTAACAAGTATTTAAATAAATAATAAATATTTAAAAAATATTTAAATAAAATTTTAAGCATATTGAAAAATTTAAAAGTTAGAAATTTTATCTCAAACTCCTGGCTCTTCAGTGTCTAACCATCCTCTCCCACTGACTCGGAGGATAGTCCTGTATCCAAGGAACAAGCTCCTTCGAAGTATCTCGTCGGTGCTCAAGCCATCCTCTATGAAGCTTGACCTTGTAACCCCAGTACAACTCTCCGATCTTCTTCAGTCGGACATCTCGCATCCTCTCATGATCGGAGAAGTCGTACCTCCTATGTATAAATTTATCAAAAATCAGTTACAAAATTATTCTAATCAAATATATATAGTGTAAACATATAAAATGCATAATATAACTAAAATATGCGTACTTACCCATATCTCCTCCCATACTCAATTTCTGACAGCATCATCCATCAAACGCCAATCTTTGGGCTCTACGAAAATGATGTCCGACCGCCTCACAAGCACTCCAAAGAAGGAATGCATCTCCCACCCGATCTTTCCTACCGATGTTTCCTCCGCATCATACTGCACCATCACCTGATGCTGGCGGTTTCATATGTGTACTATACGTATGGGACCATGAAATGTTCGACTAGATGATGCACCTGCAATGTAAATATATTATATAAATATATAAGTGTACAAATACTATATAAAAAATAAAGTTATGCTAATATAATAAAAATGTACACTTAGATGCCTACGATGGTAGAGGCTCAATCGCCGATGGAGTAGATGCTGTCGGTGGAGTAGATGTCGATAGTGAAGATCCTTGAGCAGTCGATGTCGAGATTGATGGAGTATGCTTCGATTGCTCCTCGGATGCTGAACTGCAGGTAATCCATCGAGAGGCAAGGGTAAAAGCTAGATGGCATTTTGGTGCCATCGTGACCTGCAATGTTAATAAACATTAATTAATATAACATCATGACATATCAAATTCTATTCGTTCGAAAGCCAAGCCAGCTCCATGTCTGAGACATCCAGCTAGGATCCTCCCCTAGCCAGCTCGATCACGATCCAAGCCGGCTCGACTGCATATCCGAGCCAGCTCGATTGTGTGCCATCCCCTCGATCACTCTCTCTCTCCCTCTCTCGATCTCTCTCGTTGGTGATGGTGATGAGGCCAAACCCCTCCCTTCCAACTTTTTCATCTCTCGATCTTCCTCTCTTCCTCTCTCGATCTCCCTCATCGGTGAGGTCGGATCCCATCCCTCCCTCTCTCACTCTCTCGATCTCCCTCATCTGGCAAGGCCGGACCCCATCCCTCCCAGTGATGCCAACGAGGCGAACCTCCCCTCCCTCTCTCGCTCTCTTACTCTTCCTCTCTCAATCTCCCTCATCGGCAAGGTCGGACCCCCTCCCTCCCAATGATGGCGGCAAGGCCGGACTCCCTCCCTCCCAATGATGACGGCGAGGCCGAATCCCTCCCTTTCTCTCTCAAGTACAGATCCATCGGATATTCGAATTTGGATCTGGTACTAGTAATTAAAATTGGGTCCGAATCTAAATATTCAGGTTCTGATCCAAACTCAATCCATTGATAGATCTAGTCCACAGCCACCAACATGGCACGGCCCAAGGCTACCACCACGGTATGATCCAAAAACTATGGCATATAGATAATTATAATATTTATAATAAATATTTATAATATTTATTATAAATATTTTATAAATTATTATAAATATACATGATTAATAAATAATATTATAAAATTAAAAAAAAAAATTATACCTGTGGCTATAGAGAGCGGGCGCACCAAAAACTCCAAGGGTTGTTGGTAATGACGCTAGAGGAGGACGACGGCACTAGAGATAACCTGCAAAATAAAAGCAAGATAGTAAGATAGAGAAAGAGAGAAAAAGAAAAAAAAGAGAGAGAGCAGGGGCGGTCGGGATGGGGGGCCAGGAGGAGAGGGCACAGTGATGAAGAGACCAAAGGAGGCTTCGCACTCGATCGAAAGAGGGTCAGAATAGTAGTGGTGGAGGGATGGGATTTCGTGGGGGTCGAAGGAGGATCGAATGGGGGTTCGTGAAGGGAAAGTTCGTCGGGATCGAAGGAGGGTCGGATGGAGGGATGGTGGGGGGGTTCGTGAGGGACCGAGCAAGGGTGGAAGGGGGTTCGTCGGAGGAGGGTTTCATGGGGCCGAGAGAGGGTCGGATGGGGTTCGTCGGAGAAGAATTTTGTGAGAGACCGAGGGAGGGTTGGATGGGGGGTTATCGGAAAGGAAGTTTCGCTGAGGTCGAGGGAGGGTCGAATGGAGGGTGGGGGCCGGGGGGGATGGCGAGTGCGGAGAGGGGCGGCCGAGGATGGGGGTCAGAGAGGGAGGGGGGAGGGCGGGCCAGCCAAGGGGGAAGGAAGGCGATGTCGGTCGGAGGAGGAGGGGCGACGTCGTCGGAGGACGGAGCCTCATCGACGATAAGAGGAAGGAGAGAAGAGAGAGAGAGATTGAGTGCGCACAGAAGAAAAGAAAAAATTTAAAAATTTTTACCTAACCTACGACACATTATTGAACCCTGCCATAGATCTATGGTAGTGGTTATTGAACTGCTGCCATAGATCCATGGCAGTGGTTTTATAACCACTACCGTATCCGATCTATAGCAGTGATTTTTGATAACCGCTGCCATAGATTGAAAATAATTTTTATTTTATTTTTTTTAAATATTATATAATTTTAAAATTTAATATCTATATTTATCGTTCATTATCTAAATAATTATCATTAGAGTATCGTTGCAAAAGGTTGCCTCGATCCGATGGCCCTAGCTTCATCAATCAGAAAAATTTGATTTCGAGGATCACAAATGATGATGCGATGATCTGATAGATGGAGACCTTCGACAGGTTCAAAAATATATAATGATGATCTTGATGATGTTTGTAGTATACTATCAAAGTTTTGCTTCAATCGAATATCGTTATCATAGTTAATTTAGTATGAAATGATTTCGACCGTTAAATTAGAAACAAACGATCAAAGAGTTAAACGATGTTCGATTATGAGATAATTTTTTAGTTAAATAATTTTTATTATAATTTTAAATATTTTATACATGATAATAGTAAAATTCAAATTATTTTCGTATAAACTATTTATGTTAAGCATATATTGCAAAAGCACGAGCATAACAACCAATGAAGTTTCAGAATGATTATCAGGAGACGTATAGTTTTAAATCGTTCTTTATCTCACGAGTTGAATTTTATAATCACCATAGTAAAAAATGATTAAAGTAGTAGCCAAGATCATTTATAAAAAAATTATCTCATAATCGGACACCGTTTGATCCTTTGATTAATCATTTATCATTTAATGGTCAAAACTAATCTATACTAAATTGACCAAGATAACGATATTCGATTAAAGTGAAACTTTGATAGTATGCTATAAACATCACCAAGATCATTGTTGCAAATTTTTGGATCCATCGGAGGTCTCCATCTATCAAATCATCGCATCGTCGAAATTAAATTTTTTTGATTGACGAAGCTAGGGTCATCAGATCGAGGCGATCTTTTGCGATGACACTCTAATAATAATTATTTAGATAATGAATAATGAAGATGAATATTAAATTTTAAAATTATATAATATTTTAAAAAATATATATATGATAGATAATTAACCGCTGTCATAAATCAGATTATAGCAGCGGTTCTTACTAATCACTGCTATAGGTCCGACTTATGGCAGCAGTTACAATGAACCGCTACTATAGGTCGACCTACGATAGCATTTTTTTGTAACCACTGCTATAGGTCCGATCTATGACACTGATTTTCATTAACCATTGCTATATGTCGGACCTATAATAGTGGTTACAAAAATTGCTGCTATAAGTCCGACTTGTAACAGCGGTTAATGAAAATCGCTACCGTAGGTGCTATGACAGTAGTTTTGAAAACTACTGCCATAGTAAGCGCTGCCATAGACTATTTTTATAGTAGTAAGGACTATCCTCCGAGTCAGTGAGAGAGGATGGTTAGACACCGAAGGAGCTAGGAGTTCGAGGTAAAATTTCTAACTTTTAAATTTTTTAATATGCTTAAAATTTTATTTAAATATTTTTTAAATATTATTATTTATTTGAATACTTGTTAGGTTATCTTCCGTCAGAATCGAGAGAATCGTGCAACTCAGGAGTATACGCACACTCTAGGCCATGAGTCTATGGCCAGTCGTATGCATAGAAAGATAATTAATTCTAAATCTTATTAGATAAATTAAATTTATATTTTTTATCATCTTCTGATAAATTTATTTTTTATTATAGCTGATGAGAGATGAAGTGATGTCCAGCCATAGTGAGATCTTTCGATCCAACCGCATGGACAAGACGAGCAGGCCGATGAATGCCGTGATCGAACATATTTTTATAAATATTAAATATATTAATATATATGATTAGTATTATAGTATTTTTTTATAAAATTTTATTTTAATTTATAATTTAGGATCAGTTAGATGCACTCGCGAGCGAGGGCTCAGATACCTCTAGGCCCCATGACCATCTATCTCAGATCTTAGGGCCTAAGCACTCTGGAAGGATCCGATGTAGGTCCGAACACACACCGACGAGCTATTGATCCGAGGCAAGCATCTTCTCATGGATTTTTGGTATCGTCGATCGGGAGGAGCTTATGGAGGCATTGGCACAGGCAAATCATTGTACGACGTGGGTAGATCAGACTGAAGAGCACGCATCTCATCTAGAGGGCATCGTGAGAGACATGATGTTAATGCTCAGCACGTATTTTAGAGTCACGAACTTTGAGGATATATTGGCCCACATTCCAGCTCTGACTCTAGCTTCGACTCTAGCTCCAGCTTAGGCTCTGGCTTCGACTTCCGATGATGATGACAATGATGTAGATTTAAGAGACTTTTAATGTATTTTATTTTTTTAAAAAAGTATTATAATAAATTTTATTCAATAATAAAATTTTAGCATTTCAGAATAATTTTTGTGTTTATTATATTTTTTTATATTATATATCTATATTTATCAGGTAAAATATATAAAAAAATAAAAATTTTATTTTTTTAATTATTTAAGATCTACGACAGCGATTTTATAACCGCTGTCATATCCGTGCCAACCACTGTCATAGATTTTTGGTGCAAATGATGCCAATCGCTGTATTAAATCTATGACAGCGGTTAAGAAATAGTTGCTTTAGATTATCTATAGCAGCGGTTATATAATCATTACTATAAATTAACTATAGCAGCGGTTACATAACCGCTACTATAGATTGATATATTACAGTAGTTTATAAACCACTGCAATAGGCCATTTATGGCAGCGGTTTAAACAACCGCTGCCATAGAGCTATGGCAACGGCCATAGTGGCAGCAGTTAGAAAATCGCTATCATAGCATATGGCAGCAATTTTTTGGGCTACGACAGCGGTTATGAACTGCTGTCGTAGTCCTTTTTTATAGTAATGTATAGATTATCTATTACAGCAGTTACATAACCACTGCTATAGATAACCTATAATAGTGGTTATATAACCGCTGCTATAGGTCGATCTATTGTAGTAGTTTATAAATCGCTGTAATAAGCTATTTATGGCAGTAGTTCAAACAATCACTGCAACAACCGCTATCATAGAGCTATGATGATAGCTGCAGTGGTAGCGGTTAAATAACTACTGTCATAGTCTATGGCAGCGGTTAAATAACTGTTGTAGTCTATGGCAGCGATTTTTTGAACTACGATAGTGGTTACGAACCACTGTCGTAGTCTTTTTTTGTAATAGTTGGTCTCCGACTGTGGCGAGTCCTTGGCTCCGACGATGGCCCCAAGGATAGCTGTTGTCGGTGACGTACGAAAAAAATAAAAAAAAGGTAAGGATGCCTTATTTGAACCAAAATTGATGACTTGCCGACTCCAATCATGCACCAACAATGAAGAAGAAGAAAGAGAGAAGAGGGAGGAGCTTATCTTGCTCCAACGAGATTTCGCCGACCCTCTTTTCCAAAGAAAACCCAAGGAAGAACTCTTGCGAAATTTCTTCTTTATTTGCAAAATTTTTCATTGGAGATTCAAGAGGGGTATGGAGGTTTTTATAGAGAAGCTCTCCTCCTCTCACTCGAATTTCAGCATGCCCTGATTCCATCAAAGAACTTCTTCCTCTTTTTTTGTTTTGTTTTTGTGTGTGCAGGAATGGTGGTTCGATCCCTTTTTCCTTCAGGCCGATCCCGGCTGGGCTTGGTCGTTACAAGATAATCGCATAAACAATACAAATATTTGCATTACATAAAAATGTATATAAGAGCGAAATTATCTTCAGCTAATCAAAAATAATAAAAAAAAAGTTGTAGAATGAGGATTGATTAAAGAATATAATTAATTGATGTTCTTGAATTATCTATAAGAGTGTTTGGTTTGGGTGTTGATTAAAATGTGATCAACCAATAATTCCAAGAATAAGGTTATGAAAAGATAAATTGAAGCCAATAGGTAAGGGATGCCCACCATTTTCATTACTCTCTAAAAGGGTCTAGATCTTTTTCATGACCCAAATGATCCAATAGTTGATAAGCCACCTTTTTTTTCAAGATTAACAACGAAGATATTGCCATTTCAATTTCATTGCAAATTTTTTTAGAAAGAGAAAGAGGAGAGAGAGAATATCAAGCTAAAAACTTATATATATATATATATATATATATATATATATATATATATATATATATATATATATATATATATATATTAATTAGAAATGAATTAAAATTTTATTGCAATTCGGTTGTGAAATCGCTTTCTAATGAGTTCTTATTTCCAAACTAGCAATGAAGATGTTGCCGTTTCAATTTCATTACAATTTCTTTTAGAAAAAGAAAGAAGAGAGAGAAAAAAAGAAAGAAAATATCAAACTAATAGAAAGTAATATTTTTTTTATTTTTTAATTAGTAATGAACTAAAATTCTATTGCAATTTAGTTGTAAAATCACTTTCTGATGAGTTTTTTTTATTTTCATATTAGCAACGAAGATGTTGCCATTTCAATTTTGTTGCAAATATTTTTAGAAAGAGAAAGGGGAGAGAGAAAGAGAGTGAGAGAACATCAAGCTACAAGAAAGTTATGATTTATTTATTTTTTTAAATTAGCAATGGAGTAAAATTTTATTATAATTCAGTTGTAAAACTATTTTTTAGTGAGTTTTTTTTTTATTTTCAAATTAGCAACAAAGATGTCGTTTCAATTCCATTATAAATTTTTTTTTTATTTTCAAATTAGCAAAGGAAGAAATTCGATTGTTAATCTATTGTAAGCTAATCAAAAAAATCTATAATTCATTTAACCAACTATTGGCAATGAAAATTAAGTTCGTTGTAAATCCGTTGCTATATTCTATTGCTAATCATTACAATTCCATTGCCAATAATATGCGGGAATCTTCCGCAATATTTAGCAACTATTTTTAGATTAATTTTTATTTTATTATAAAATTTTCGTATCTAATCCATTGCAAGTCTGTTATAAATTTATTTTTTTTAAAATTAATAATAAAATTAAATATTTCATTGCTGATCTATTGTTGATTAATAATGGATTATAAATAGATTTTATTTATTACTAAATTTTTATTATTAAATTGTATATTTTTTATAGTCGGGAAGAGAAGAAGACTCCTGTGGAGTCTTTTGATTTATTTTTTTTTAATTCATACTTTGAAATTCATGTCAGTTGTTTAGGTATCACACTAGCAGTATCTGGTTATAAAATTAACTTTAAGCAAAGAGGAGATAGTGGGTAACTGGTTATTCCACCAAATTCCTAATCCTTTGGCGGGATTGGATCGTTCTGCTCAGCGGAGACAACTCATTGTATTGTTGAAAGAATAATGAGGAATAGAGATAGCTAAACCGTCATTCCCTGTTTGGTGACCATGCACAGCCAAAGAGTGTACGTGCATATGAGTATTTGGACTCCCTAATTGTATATTTTAATAAATAGAGAGGATCCAAATGGTATAGACCGCTAGGGTGCTCATTGATCATCAGTTTTGTAGCCTGACATCCACCACCAGTTTTTTTCTGACATGGCTGTAGAAGTATATATTTAAACGAAAGAACAAGTCATGGTATAACTCAAACAAGCATACGATGTGGACGGTCTGCTGACCAAGTTGTCTCATTCTTCTCGCTAGTTTTGTGCACCTCACAGGAGGAGTAGGAGGGAACGCGGCCTAATAATAGTGTGCTGATGATTTGGAGCCACCAAATTAAGTTGTAACGGTCTCTGAAGGTCACCAAGGAACAAGCCCGACCACATCTTCTCCAACGTCCAGCCAAAGGGGACCCACCTCAGCCATCGACTCCCACCCCCCACCATCCTATATAAACACCGCCTTCCCCCCACCCTCCTTCCTTCCAAGGCCAGCACACATAAGGAGCTCCGGCTCCAAGTCTTTCTTTATCCTTCCTCTCTTCTCTCCATTCCATTTTATTAGGGTCCATTTTCCACCTCCTCTTATAAGGTTTTAAAAAAAAAAAGAGAGGGCAAAAAGGTTTAAAGATGGCAAAGAAGGTCCTCATCGGGGCCGTCTCCGGGATCCTCCTGGTGGCCGCGGTGATCGGCGTGGTGGGCGGTGTCATGCGGTCCCAAAAAGCATCCTCGGGCAGCGGAGATGGCGGCTCGCAATTGTCGAGCTCAGCCAAATACGTCTCCACCTTCTGCCAACCGACGCAGTACCGCGACACCTGCGAGCGCACGCTCTCCAAGGTAAGCAACACGACCAGCCCCAACGAGGTGATCCAGATAGCCATCAACGCCACCAAGGATGCAATCCGGGCTAGATTCGACATACCCGACAAGATCCTGAAGGACATCCCGAGCCTCGCCCCCAACCTTCCCCAGCGCAACTTGTCGATGCTCCAGGACGCGCTCACCGACTGCAAGCAGCTCCTCGAGGACACCATCGACTTCCTCGACGCCACGTACGCGCTGTCCGACAACGTGGAGGATCTTGTCCTCAGGTCCAACGATGTAGTCACCTGGATGACCTCCATGAACCTCCAGGTGTCGTCCTGCCTCGACGGCATCGAGCACCCCGCCGTCCATCAGGCAATGATCAAGGAACTCGGCAACTCGACCGAGCTCCGCAGCAACGCCCTCAGCATGGTCGCCCAGGCCTCCAAAGTGTTACAGGCCCTCGGCATCCAGTTGAACACTGGCGCCGACTCCCGCCGCCGGCTTCTCGCTCACGAGGAGGCCGTCTACGAGAGGGACTCCGAGGGGTACCCCACGTGGTTCACCACCGCCGACAGGAAGCTGCTGGGCCAGGAGATAGTGACGCCCAATGTGGTGGTGGCCAAGGACGGGAGCGGCACCTTCAAGACCATCAACGACGCCCTCAACGCCATGCCGGCTACATACCCCGGGCGGTACATCATCTACGTCAAGGCCGGCATCTACGACGAGAAGGTCCTCATCGACAAGAAGAAGACCAACTTATTCATGTACGGTGACGGGAGCAAGAAGACCATCGTGACCGGCAACGCCAACTACATTGCGGGAGTCAAGACCGATCAAACCGCCAGCTTCGGTGAGCTGACTCTTCCTTGCTTTATGGTTATGATATATATCTATATCTATATATGTCCACCCTTCCGAATGGACCACGGCGATAAGCATAAGACAAAGACAAAAAGAACTTTTAGATGGAAGGATTTAACACTAAGGCTGATATATTGGACGCGTGGGCTGTTTGCAGCTGTGCAGGCGCCCGGTTTCATCTGCAAGAATATGGGCTTCCGCAACACCGCCGGACCCGAGGGGCACCAGGCAGTGGCCTTCCGTATCAACGCTGATCTCGCGGTGCTCGTCAGGTGCCGGTTCGACGGGTACCAGGACACACTGTACGTCCAAAGCGGGCGCCACTTCTTCCGCAACTGCGTCGTATCAGGGACCATCGACTTCATCTTCGGCGGCGGGGCGACCGTCCTCCAGAACTGCCTCATCATCGTCCGCCGCCCAATGGACAACCAGTTCTCCGCCGTGACGGCCGCCGCAGGTGACCTCCCTGATGAGAACAGCGCCATCGTCATCCACAACTCCCGCATCCTGCCCGACAAGAGGCTGTTCCCCGACCGGTTCACGCTCAAGACCTACCTCGGCCGGCCCTGGAAGGCGTACGCCAAGACCGTTGTCATGGAGACGCTGATCGGTGACCTGATCCAGCCCGATGGGTGGAAGGCGTGGGACGGGGAACCGGACCATTGCAACACGGCGTACTACGCCGAGTTCCAGAACCGCGGGCCCGGAGCGGATACCCGCTTCAGGGTGAGGTGGCCCGCCTTCCGTGTGATCAATCGGCAGGAGGCTCAGCAATTTACGGTGTCCAATCTATTGTATACGCCAGGTGCCGACTGGATCGCTCTCTCGGGTGCACCCCAAATTAAGGGCTTCCGCCGCGCCTAAAACGGACGTACGTGCACGGCTGCCACCATGCGTGCGTGCATGCATGCAAAGGTGGCGTGGAAAGAAAAAAACGAAGCGAGAGAAGAGATGGGAGAGAGAAGCTGAGAGCAGAGATGAGAGTGTGAAGCTGTTTGCTCTTTCTTTATTTTGAGTTTGTATGTTGAAAGAATAAGGATGGAGAGAGAAATATGTGGACTTGGTTCTTTAGAAAGAAGGATTGAATGATCTCCAATCCATTCTAACCTTCTTTCTCATGAAATTCTTATATTATTACTTTCTGTTATCCTCCGCAAATTTGCATGGAATTTTGTGGCATAGCTTTGGGCGATCATTCGTACATTTTCATATCGGACTCCTTAATCCTCTCCATCTCTTCCTAATAATGCATTTATCGATATATCATCAGCAGCATCACCAGTGTTTCTAGTGCGTTGTAAGAACGGGGGGTTGGGTAGGTTGTAGCCCAAAGAAAAGTAAATTAAGAAGAAACATAGAAAAGAAGAGTTAAAAACTATCCTCAATCAAACAAAATATGGCACTTGGCTGCTTGGATTCTGAGCAGCTCGCTGGAGAAATTTTGCCTCCGGAGCAACATATCACTACACGAGCTCCAACATTGGCAGAGTTCAGCTGGTTGGTTACTTTCACGGTAAATATATATAGAAAACTGATATGTTAATCAATTAGTATTAGCCCTCGATCAATAATCTTGCAAACAAAACCCCTTCTCACCGGGATATTGGCTAGTTTAGCTTCTAGCTTACCATGACCCTGATGATGAGCACCACTCAAGTCCACCGATCCTGCGAACTACAGCACTGCTATTTTGGAAACTCTCCCCAAGAAAACCGCATTGTCATTTATCAAAAAAATTTAAATGACCCATCCCAATTAGACTCAAGCTGGAACTTTTGACTTTGAAATAAAGTGGTGTGACCACTCAGCTAAGACCCAGTATATATATATACACACACACACACCGCCACCCCTATTGAGTTCAGCTCTTTCTTTAAAAAAGAAACAATAGGAGTGCATTAGTGAAAATGAATGTTCATATCAATGAGGGATCAAGAGGAAGAGCCACCCATATTATAATTCTTGGGGTTTCATCATCCCAACAATTGACCCCTTAATTTTTGGTTTGAATGGTGCGACCATTAGAGTACGCCCAATTCATTCGTACATACATACACATACATATAGAAATATATATGCGTGTATATATAGTTTAGCTCTAGGCTTAAAAAAGAGGAAGAGGAGCTCATTAGCAAAAACTAATGTGCTTATGGAATGAAGGATAACAAGTTTTAATAACCCCTTTTCTTTATATGATATTAATGATTGTTATTCGTTCGGCCATAGCCATCCACACACACACACACACACACACATATATATGCTATGCTTTCTCTCATGTAAATTGCACATAGCTGGTATTTTTGTGGTTTTACGTAATTCTCTAATTAATGTCGACTAATGTAATACCATGTTGAAGTATGGTTGGACTCAACCAACCTCATTTAAATCTCTCATGTGAGTCCAATTAATCACGAGGCATAAGCGCGTGACATTAATTATTGGTATCTAGTCACAAGCGTAAGCGTAATTGTATAGATACCCAGTCACGTAGTGAGCGTAAATATGATCATGGCTAGTTAATAAATTAAATTCTTTATTTTTATATATGGACTGGATTATATATTATGGAATATCGGAATCCGATCATGTTTCATAAAGTAATTTTGATGCTTGAACAAAAATTTTGTTTCTTTATACATACCACTTGACTCTAAATTTATCCCTGGTTCTCCGCATCTGGAATATTTATCGGGTAATTAAATGAGCTCCTTATTAATAGCCCATTATCTTGATTTTCCCTAGCTATTTTACATATACTAATGCGTAGATGCTAGCAAAATATGATTTAGGGAATGCTACTAGAGGAAAGGCTAGATGGTCTGCATTGTGGATCAGATCTCATCTTCTTATTTTGTTTATAACATAGGTTATACATCTAGTTTTATCGTGTTAATAATAAAAAAAAAAATTTCCTCTAAGATGCGGAATAATTGTAATTCAGATTTTATCTTGGACACTCGTTGGTATTTGGACTTTTCTTGATGGAAGGTTATTGTTTTGGACTTCTCGGTTAACCATCTAATTCTATATTTGATGATTTTAGCTGCTCTAATATTACCCACGGCCTCTTATCTAATTGAAGGATATCCAGTTATATTGCTTCCGCTGTTGCTGTATATTTATACACAGATTTGGAGGCCTTAATTACACATAAATGACATGGTCCAGTTTTGTAGGATATGCAGCCATGTCATATGCCAGACTCGTATAGCTAGGCTGTAACTCCTAAGCTTCAAATTTGAAAGCTTTTCAATGGATTAGGCCATGATATTACGCCCATCTTTCTTTCCTCTTTCCTCATCCTTGTCCTCCTCCTCCTTATTTATAGTCTTTCTTTTTCTGTTTTTTTCTGAAAGAAAAGATTAATGTGATAACCTAGGCTTCAACCGGAAAGCATTTCAATTGTCTGGGCGACAAAATATATAGGGTCTAATTAAGGTCCAGCACCATCTTTTCTTTCTTCATTCTTACCCTGCTATGAAAATGCCAATCAACTGCAGAAATCTAAATTCGTCGATCTTGACAAATTAGTGGTAAATCACGATGCTCCCACGTGGATCAAAACGTGTGTGTCCACATGTTATGGGCAAATGGAACAGTACCGACAAAACTGAGATGCGGCCATGCTTTAATTTGATCTTCCTCTTGTGACATTTATCTTCACATGCTAACATCCGTTTCTCACGTGACATTTGCTTTTCCTTAAGATGCAAAGATGTGGATGGCTAGAGCTCATCCTCCCCTCGTTTTTTTATTTTGTCCCCTTGAATGGTCCATGCTACTAGTTGGAATTAAATGTAGTTGTTGTTGTGGAGGGAGGAAGAAGAAAGGGCATTTGATGCCAAATTCTAAGAAAGGGGCATTTGATGCCAAATTCTCGCCATTATTTAGGGGAATCCAAAGCTAACATCAAATCTAGAAGGATTTTAATATAAGTTGGCTGTGGATTTAATATCCCACCATATGATCACCTCCCACCGATCACCATGTTTTGAAAAATCTAATTGCCTCCATGTTTTCATTTTTTTCTTGTACTTCAATTGTTAGGTAAACAAAACCATTCTGCTCAATATAAAAGTAGTTGCAGATGTCAGATCTGTTGCACATGGTCTAAATATAGTTGTCACCAACTATATATGAACTGATAAGCTAGCTACCTTAACCCTTAAGAGAGCATCGTTTTGGCCTCCCACTTCTCCATCCATCATAAATATGTGAATGAGATGCGGTCGTTAAAAGCCACAAATAAAAAGAATTCATGCACCCATTATAAAGTAACCATTATAGTGGCCCATTCTATCATTTTCATATGATAAAAAGAATAATCAACCATTGTTACATGGCTCTCATGATTGCACCATAGGATACAACTGCATTTGAGATTGGGTAATGCAATAAGAAACCGAAACCTAAAATGAATCAACGAGTATGATCACTGACTAAATCATTACGAGGATCTATGCATGTATTTAGTTCGATATTGATTATTTGTTAAGAAGATGTTAGGTATTTATATAGAACTTAGGAACCAAAATAATATTTTCGTCTAGTCTTTTTTAGTGGGATCATGCTAATGACATATGATACCCATAGATTTACTTCGTTTATGTCTAAACAAGAAGCTCTACAATAAAACTCTAATTACCATTACATGTTTATTTCATGGATCTTGCTGAAGCATCATTGTCTCATATGGGCACTTGGTCACTATGCTTCCACATGGATCAAATTATCCATGGCCATGCTACGAGCCAATGGAACAGTGTCACCATCACTTGTCTATTATGAGATCAAGACGTATCTCAGTTTCGGCCCCCACATGGCTTCCCCTTTCCTCCCTTGCCTGAAGAGATTGGGGATGGAATTCCTTCTCCTCTGACTGCACTTTTCTTTTGTAGAGCACAAACAACTTGGAATAGAGAGTACAATAGAAGGTAAGAGGAAGAAATGCAGCCAAATCCCTTCTATTATTATGTGGTATCCAAAGTTTAGTTACGAGAACCCTATAAGGATTTTAATAGTTGCCTTGTGCTCAAGTACATAAATTCTTTAGCGAATTCTTAGCTATACGCCAATAGAAATGGACTGTTTGATAGCTAACCACCGTACGTTCTCCTTCACATGTCTACTGTACTTGAATTGGTAAGCTTCCATGCCGTTCCTGGAAGTAAAAGAATACTTGATGTCAGGCCAGGTGCTCATAGCCAAAAGCGAGCTAACCATAAAGAGAGTAACAAAAAGTGAAATGGGGGGCGCGCGGGCGCGAAAAAAAAAAAAAAGACTTCTCTCTTTGTTCCAATGTATCTAGTAATTGGGGTCCACACTTAACTCCACAGGTTTGGGTTGGGTCTAAAGGCCTATGGCTTAGGCTAAATAGGATCCAATCAATCCTATCCCAATCACATTTAATGGTGCGGCATAAAAACCTGGCTTGGTTGAATGACCAAGTCTTTCTTCTTCTTTTTCCTTCTTCGTCTCTCCCTCTTTTTATTTTTTAATTCGAGGAAAGGGAGGAAAGCTCCATCCACTTTATTAAGAAATAAAGTGGTACAAAAGGAAAGCCTGTGAAGGCTCGGAACAAGGAAAAGGTACGGGAAAACAACAACAGAAGTGATAAATTAATATGGATCTAGGTCACATCAGACAATTGAATAGTTGGAAAGGAGCAAAACTATTTGCGATTTTGCCAGTGTAATTACCTTCCATTTAGTGGTTCAAAGTCAAAATTTTTGGATCCAAACCCAACCTATGGCTGTAGATTTTGGGCTTGATTCAGGTGCGAGTCAACTCTAAAACTGTGCTGCGTTCTTGCACCATAATGGAGGGTGATAGAACTGTTAGGTCACGTTGTTGCCCATAATTCAACTTACTTTTGACTCCATTTAAGGACTGCTTTTTCTAAAGTAAGATTTGACTATTTCTAACATGAGAAAAGCTTCTATATGGCCCAATGAGCAAAGAGAATAGCAGTAGCAAGTTTTATGTTCAGCAGCAATCACAACCATGTTAAATAATTGCACCCAGGTTAAGGAAATGGATCATGGGATCTCATTCCACATGGTAAATATAATGGTCCAAGCCGTGGTTGTATTCCTTCGAGCAAAGATTGGTGAGGGACAGGCATGATTGTATGTTTGTGAGGGTTCTGACCCACCAATCCTCTGAATCACTGGAGAATGCACGAGGGCATGTCTCATGAGCTGTATTCTGGTCTTCTCTCACTGTTCATGACTTCGACCATGAAAAAAATATTACACAATATATATATATATATATATATATATATATATATATATATATATATATATATATATATATATATATATATATATATATATATATATATATATATATATATAAATGCATAAAATACATAAAAATTTGTATGCACTCATGGTACAAGTAAGTAGTGATTTGAGACTGAGAGGATCTACATATAGTGGTGGCTCCATATAGGTGAGGAGAGTTGGCAAAGCATAAAATAATATGAAGAAGGTAATTTACCTCCACTAATTTGTTGGTGTCTCTTCATTTTTGGTGCAGGCAAAGAATGTGTACATCCTTTGTTGAGTTTTTTTTGAGCAATCTAGCTAGTATGGGAAGGTCTTCTTAGCCCTCTGCAGTGTTGGTAGGATAAATGAGAATAAAGTTTGTGACAAGCGTATGCAACCCATCCCTGCCTCCATAGATACTGGTGGGCCACACAGGATTGTTGCGTCACATTTGGGTGGTTGGTTAATGGGGAAGGCGTGGTATTGCCACATCAGAGTGTTAAGCACTCGTATGTCCCGTTTCCAAAGTTGGCGACTATTGCTTTTACTTTCGGGTTCCATATGATTGATGTGAAGTCAACCCAAGGGTTGATAACAAAGAAAACAGAGGAATTGTATCGACCATTTTAACAAGGAAGAAAACAGGGAATTGCATTAACCTGTGATATTATAAAGGGGTTAAATCTAAACTACATAAAAGAATCAGGCAGAGTTTGTAACTAGTGATATTTAAGGTGGTGTCAAGTTCTTACTTAAGAAATTTATTTTTAAAAAAGAAAAAGGGAGGAGAAGAAAATGGTGTTAAGAATGTGAATAGAGGTTGGAAATGAATCACTAGATGGATGGAGGTAGCATATGCTTGGCCCTCTCAACAACCCAGAGGGTTGTAAGGTAGTGGGTGACAGTGGGTCACATGGCTCCCTCTTATCTTGGATGCAAGGCGTTTGTGAGGCCAAGGAGAGGCCCCCGTGTCAGCAGGATGTTACCACCAAAACCAGAGACAGGGCCCTCCCAAGCACCTTGTTTTCTTCCCCTTGGCCCTTGGGTGCCAGTAGCTATATGCCTTCTCTTTACTTCTTTGTCCACTTCCTTGATTCCTCTCCCCACACACAGTCTCTCCTCTTTCCACTCTCTCTCTCAGTCATTTTGTGATCTTTTTTGGAGTTTTATCTGATTTAAAAAGAGAAACTCTTTTCTCCAAAAGATAGTTCGGAAGTTCAAATTTAGAAGCAGAGAGATCTTGAAAGAGGAACACTCACTTATAAGCACCCAGAATTGCTGCTAGTATTAGTATTCTCACTTTCTTATAACCAAGTAGAAGTATTCCTTTTTTTGGATGTAATAAAGTAGTAGTGTTACTTCTGCTTTTCAGCTTTTATGGTAGATACAGAGCTGAATTTTAAATCCATCACACTTTCTTCAAACACTTGAACGAAAGGAGTACACCAGTATATGGAGAAAAATCCCCATTATTTCATGGTCCATGGAGGAGCCATGGACCATCACTAAAACCTATATGAACCAAGTTCCATCTCATGACAACAGATGGACTAGCTTGAAAGAAAACTACTAACATTCAGTACTTTTTATTCCCTCAGCACTTCCTTCCATGGTTTAATTCGAATCAGCAGCTTCATTCTTCCGACGCTAACAGCAAAGGCAAATGTTAATTTTATCATCATAAGCAACCGGCAAACTCGTTGTGCATGCGGAGAATGATGAATCATGTAGTGCTTAATGGATGACCAGAAGGAGAGTAGCCGAAACGTATCAGTGGAAATTGTGCTGCTCCGACCATGACCAGAAGGCAGTTTGATCTTCTATGCTGCAGAACATGTTAAAGTTCTCCTCTTGGATGCCATGCTCGATCTTGGGGCATTGGGTCTCTGCTTTGGAGGAGGTGTGGAGGAGTTGGGCAACATTTGGAGATCGATATGATGGGAAAAAAGACCTGCTTTGTTGGGGATTTGAAGGGCTATCAGTGGCTTGTGTTCTTGAGATGTCTAAGTTGACGTCCGAGCTATTCTCACTCCTGTTGCTGCAAGATCCCTCGGTTTCTTTATTGAGGTTGATGGGCTCGGTTGTTTCTCTGCCTTTCAGTGCCAAAATCTGCACAAATTTATTGCCTCCATCAATTTGAAAAGAAGAAAACATCATTGAAATATGTATTATTTGCAAAAGGATGATTCATTTCAATTATTTCCTAGAAGTAAAAAAGATGACTGATAATTTCTCTATAAAAGTAGGACCATCCAATGTACTGATCACAACCAAAAATTAAGGAAATATAATGGGATTTGGAAGAACGTTAACCATAATCCATTCACCAAGTGGGTACCAATTGATTACAGAAGTGACACTAAGTAGTCAAAAGAAAGCAGCAAAAGCTCGGTTCAAACAATTTACAAGGAAGAAAACATGATAAGAAGCACGCATTGTTGAATGGAAGGAAGCCAATATAAGGATGTTGAATTAGTATACAATTCAATTCAGTGATTACCTAAAGACAACCACATTTATTGATCAGAATCAAAATTTAGAGAAGCAATGGAGCTTCTAAGAATGACAATTCATTCATCAAGTGGGTGCCAACTGACTGCCTAAAGTAACATTAAAATATTAAAAGAAAAGCAGCATAAATACCCAATCTTTCTCGATAGACATAAAAAAAATCATTCCAACAGCCCAATAATTCACATCATATCTCTCTCAACTGAATACTTGATCTAAGTTACCAATTAGCAGAACAAGAAAGAAGCAAATTGCCTCAACAAATTATGAATTCCATGCCAAAGTTCCCAGAGAGTACCTCAGCCTGAAGCTTCTTGTTCTGGGCTTGGAGGGCATCATTCTCGGCTTTGATGACCTCAAACTGCCTCTTGAGGGCATCATAGTCCTTCTCCAATTGCTTGGTCTTCCACCTGGCCCTCCTGTTCTGAAACCATATGGCAATCTGCCTCGGCTGCAGCCCGAGAGCCCTGGCCAACTGCATCTTCCTCTCTGGCTCCAGCTTGTTCCCCATCTCAAAATTCCTCTCCAGAGTCCTTACCTGCTCCAAGTTCAGCCTCCTCTTTTTCTCCCCCACATGCGAGCAATCGTCGGAGAGGTCATCCTCTGCATTCATCTCCTCACATGCCTCGATGCCCGAGAACGACATGGACCTCTTCCCCAGCATTGTGGCCACACCTGCACCAAGGCACCAATTTCAGAAAGCCTGAACCTAAGATCTTTGGTGATTCCTACCATGCCAAATCGTCCTCTCACCTCTAAAGTCCTGTGGATGAGTGGGGAGCAGGGGACCAAGAGAAGCTGGGGGCTGGTGGCCCTCCTCATGGGATAACAAGAAGTTCGGAGGGAAGAAGGAGGAAGGCATTCCATTGCAGGTCATCTGGTTGTGAAACATCGGTGGTCACAAGTCCGAAAGGATGGCCTTGCTTAGATTTAGCGCTGACATGGGGTGAAAGGGAAAGGAGATGGTTTAATGACAGCGAGTGGATGGAAACAGGGGAAGAAGAAGAGAGTGTTGAGAGGGAACGAGAGAAGAGAAGATGGAAATATATCATGGGAACTTGGAAAAGAGAGAAGGAAAACATGCACAAGAATTAGAGAAGATGGAAGGACCGATGGAGAAGGGCATGAAAAAATGTATGCGTACTCCGAATAAAGACATGGTATGGAGTCCAAATTACAGCTAGAAAAAAAAATATATACATGGGAAGGGCTTCTCATGGGGATCGGGGGCGGCGAAGGTGGCGTCAGCAATCGCCAACTTGTTCGAGAATCCGAGGGCTGTGGATGTGGTGGCAGCAGTAATCATATGATTGTCTCGTCGTGATGTGATATTATCATGCACCGCAGTCAAAAGGGAGTGTGAAGAACTGGGGTGGGATTCGTATCTTTTCTTGTTGGTAATTACTTGGTTTATGCTTTCGGGGTGGTGAAACATCTTTGATGGGTTGAATGCCAATAATTCAACGTCGTTTGGCCGAAGCGGCCGGGGCAATTAGTTATATTTTAGGTGGTGGGAGGGAAAATGAGTTGGTATATAGAAAAGCCAATGTGAGCGGGGCTGCGGATGCCCACAAAGAAAGAAGGAAGGTAGTAGCCACACACGGCAAGGAGTGGGAATATTCAAGCAGCGAGTGATGCAATGCGTGCCATATTCCTACCTTTGAGCGGATGTCATACCCAAGGTCATCTAATTCTCTGCTCAATTGGGGGGGGGGGGCCAAAAGAGTATAAATTTTAGTCAAAGTCAATATTTTTTATAGAATCTCGTAGGATGATTCTAGCACGATTAGGCATATAAGTAGCCATCTAATTAGCTATACTACTTGTTTTCCTATAAATATGAGATATCTTAAGCGAAAGTAGGGCATGCATCATTCATCAGTAATCCTATATGAGATGATTTGGTCCAACAACAGATGATAGAGGACTTGAAAACCATCTAACATAGGTCAATGAATCCCCCTCCCATGCAGCACGTAGTTCCGCCACTAGAACAATAGTATCAAAAATTTGGACGCTGCTTGCAGCTAATAAAGCACCACAAGGCTCCTAATAACAAAAGCTGCTTCTTCCAAAAGAAAAAAAAGTTATTTACTTCTTAATTAGAAGAGTCATCCAAAGCCCCGCTCAAAGGAAAAAAAAATGTAAAAATTTTAGTCAAAATCATTTGGAATTTATCTTATTCAACTCATCAAAAGAAACTTATTTACTATTATAAGAGTAATAAAATTCTGCCATATTTACATTTTCAAGAATTCCATATTTGCATGTTAGAATGCAACCTAACTCAGAAATTTAAATTGCTACAATCTATACCTAATCATTGCATCAATCTAATCTTTCTTTCTTTCTCTCCCTAATTATTTCATGTGAAACTAAAATTCAAATATAGTTTTCTAATGTTAACTCCTAGATTATTGTAAGATTAATTTTAAAATATATAATACGAGTACTAAATCTAACCTTGGTGCCGCAAAAAAATTTCATGATGGATGTTGGGGATAAACCCCGCTCCTGTCGAAGTTCAGTCTGATACTCAGCCTAATGCAACCGGTAGTCACGGAAGAGCTTCAGCGGACGAGCCTTAGCCAAACTTCTTCAATTGACCGAACTTCTCAGCGGCCGAGCTCCAATCGGTCTCCCATGAGAGCCGAACTTTCTCCGTACTCCTCTAGCCGGATGCCCACGAGAGTTAAACTCCCTCCGTGCTCTTCCAGTCAGACGTCTACAGGAGCCGAACTCCTTCCGAACTTTCTCTTCGGCCGAACTCCTATAGGAGCCGAACTCCTTTCAAGCTTCTCCTTCGGTCGAACTCCTACAGAAGTCGAACTCTTTTTGAACTTTTTCTTCTGCCGAACTCCTTGCGAACTTCTCCCTCAATCGAATTTCTCTAGCGGATTACTCTCGGATAATCTTCACCAAACATATATCCTTCAGGAGTCTGAACTCTTCTGGAATTGATATATGCCGAAGTCCACCAACCAACGTCCGTTTTCTCAGAGCTACGACTATTAAATCTCGATGAATGATCGCCATCAGTCTGCCACAGGCAATGCTACCGGACGGTATGGTGCTATCGAACGGTATGGCTATCACCATCAGCTTGAAGACACCTTCCCCTCCGTACTGAAGCCACCAGGCCTAGAGTGGCCCGCTACCAGACAATATGGTCGTCACCATCATTCAAGCTCCATCTATAAAAGGGACCCTCCAGATATGTTTTCAAAAAAAAAGGCTCTCCTCTCCCCTCCAAAGCTCTAAGGTCACTTCTCATTCCTGAGCACTCCATTTCTGTTGGTCAGAAGAGTTGACTTGATCGTCGAAGGATCCCGTCGGAGCCACCACCACCGACTCCGAATGGAACTTTATTTTGTAGGTCACCGATAGTGACCTCATCCTTCTTCACTTCAGCTCGATTCAGCATCAACCAGATTCTGCACTAACAAAATTGATGCTAGAGAAAAGGCCCTCTGCCTCTGATGATCCCTTATTCTTAAAGGAGTGCTCAGCGATGACCTCTCTTCCCTTCCTAGAGATCTTTCTTCTTCCTCTCTAGAGTTCTTTCATAAGAGAAAATGCCTCCCAAGAGAGCTTCGATCTGACGATCGACGGCCTCCGCGGTTCGATCTCGTCCAGATCCATCTGCTCCCGCTTCAGCCCCGGTAACCCAGACTCTATCTATAGCCATGGTAGATGCGGGGTAATTCAACCTACTGGTCCAGCAGGTTCGTGGTCTCACCGAGATGATGCAGGCCATGCGGCAGCCTTCGACGGTAACTCCATCAGGAAGCCCACCATCAGGATGTCAAGAATTGGCCCCAAGGAAGAGTACTCGGGCTAGCGTATCCATCACCCCTGAAAAGAAGAAATAGAGAGCAGAGGATTCGTGTTTGGATCATGGTTCTCCTCTGGAAGAGACCTTCCCCATCTGTAGCTGGAAGCCCTCCAAGGTCTACGATCGAGACGACATCCTCAATCACAAACTACGAAAGATGGGCTGGTGGATTAAGAAGCTTGGCTAAGTCGCCCCGGCTCACCTTGATGATGTCCGCATCGATCCTCCTTTCTTTCTTCGAATTATGCAAGAGCCCATCCCATCGAACTTCGAGCTTCCTCAAATTGAAAGCTACGATGGAATCTCTGATCTAGTTGATCATCTAGAGGCCTTCCGAACCATGATGCTACTCCATGGTGCACCAGATGCCATATTGTGCCAAGCCTTCCCATCTGCCTTAAAGAGAGTAGCGAGAAACTGGTACTCGACGTTGAAGTCAAGTACGATCTTCTCTTTTGACCAGATGAGCCATCAATTCATGGCTCACTTCATCAGCAGCGGACGTCCACGCCAAGGTTCGAATTCCTTGATGAATGTCAAGTATAAGCAGAAAAAATTTATCCGGGCTTATGTCACCTGGTTTAATGCTGCTGCTTTAGAGGTCCGAAATCTAGATCAGTCTGTTGCCATGGCCGCACTCAAGGGTGGCCTTCAGAAGAATGACTTGCTGTTCTTCCTAGAGAAGAAGTATCTCAGAAACTTTGCTGATCTGCTAGCTCAGGCCGAGGGGTATGCCCATGCGAAAGAAGCCTTCAAGTTGAAAAATGAAGAAGCCTTAGGAGAGCGGCAGGCGGACGAGTATAATAGACCCGCCATCGATGGAGGGCTGAGTAAAGTTTGATCATGCTCACGGACTCCCTTCGGGCGTAAGCGAGCTCGAACTCCTCAAGCTCGTCATCAAGAAAGCTCCGACAGAAGGGCACGAAGAAGTCCTCCTCCCAGAAGATTCCACAACTATGCCCCCCTCAACGCTCCTAAAGCTCATATTTTGATGGAAATTAAGAACCAGCTACCAAGACCAGAAGAATTACGATCTTCCCCAAATAAGCGCGATCGAAGCAAGTACTGCCTCTACCATCATGACTATGGCCATGATACTGAAGAATGTGTTCAGCTCCAAGACGAAATCGAGGAGCCCATCAGGAGAGGTCAGTTGGGTCGGTTCCTCAGATGCCAATCTGAAGCAAGAGAAGATCGGCCAAGGGCGCTACCATAGCCAAAACCACTGATGATGGAGGAACAACAAAAAGATCGATCGCCTCCCGTATCATCGACGCCATGTCTGGGAGGAGCTTGGTACTTAGGCGATCCATTATCTCCCAGTTTCAAAGCCAAGAGAAGTTTGCTCTAAATTGAGAAGGCCAGCATAAGATAGAAGAGGTCGTCCGGCCCAAAACTTACCGTCTGAAAAAATTTGGAGGAACAACACTCCCACGACCGTGAAACATAAAAAATCTAGGGATGCACTGCCAGTAACTTTCCTTCAATAAAATTCTTCCATTTCAATAATATTATTTCTTGGTACAAAAACTACGTGATGATAGAAAAAAAGCAGTCAATAGTGGTCGTGTTAGAAACAGAAGGAGAAGCTCATCCTAACATGAGCAAGTCAAAGTCCTTCAACCTCGGTTAGAGATAAGATCTCTTCCGAGTGACCTAGTCAACCTCGGCTAGAGATAAGATCTCCCCCGAGCGTCCATATCAACCTCGGCTATAGGAGATAAGATTTTCTCCGAGCTTCAACCTCGACTAGAGATAAGATCTCTCCCGAGCGATCGAGCAACCTTGGCTGTAGGAGATAAGATCCTCCCCCGAGTGTTCCGTGTCAACCTCAGCTGCAGGAGATAAGATCTCTTCCGAGCAAGCCTCGGTTGCAGGAAATAAGATCTCCCTCGAGCGACTGAGCCAACCTCGGCTGCAGGAGATAAGATCTCCCCCGAGCATCCGTATCAACCTCGGCTGTACAAGATAAGATCTACTCCGAGCGACCGAGCCGACCTCGGCTGCAGGAGATAAGATCTCTCCTAAGCCAACCTCGGCTGTAGAGATAATATCTCCCCCAAGCGCCCGTTATCAATCTCGACTGCAGGAGATAAGATCTCCCCCAAGCGCCCGTATCAACCTCGGTTGCAGGAGATAAGATCTCTCCTGAATGATCGAGTCAACCTCGACCGCAAGAGATAAGATCTCCCTTGAGCAACCGAGTCAACCTCAACTGCAGGAGATAAGATCTCCCCCGAGTGCCCATATCAACCTTGGCTGCAGGAGATAAGATCTCTCCCGAGCCAACCTTGGCTATAGGAGATAAGATCTCCCCCGAGCGTCCGTATCAACCTCGACTGCAGGAGATAAGATCTCCCCCAAGCCAACCTCAGCTGCAGGAGATAGGTTTATCCTCCGAGCTTCAACCTCAGCTAAAGATAAGATCTCTCTCGAGCGACCGAATCAACCATGGCTGCAGGAGATAAGATCTCCCCCAAGCCAACCTCGGCTGTAGGAGATAAGATCTCCCTGAAGCCAGCCTCGATTGTAGGAGATAAGATCTTTCCTAAACGATCGGGCCAACTTCGACTGTAGGAGATAAGATCTTTCCTGAGCGATCGGGCCAACCTCAGCTGCAGGAGATAAAAAATCTCCTCCGAGCCAACCTCGGCTGCAGGAGATAAGATCCCCCCCGAGCGACCGAGTCAGCCTCAACTGCAGGAGATAAGATCTCCCCCGAGCGATCGGGCCAACCTCAACTGCCGGAGATAAGATCTCCTTCGAGCGTCCATATCAACCTCGATTGTAGGAGATAAGATCTTTTCTGAGCCAACCTCGACTGCAGAAAATAAGATCTCCCCGAGCACCCATATCAACCTCGACTGTAGGAGATAAGATCTCCTCCGAGTAACCGAGTCAGCCCCAATTGTAGGAGATAAGATCTCTCCCGAGCGACTGGGCCAACCTTAGCCTGCAAGAGATAAGATCTCCCCCGAGCTTCAACCTCGACTAGAGATAAGATCTCTCCCAAGCGATCGAGTCAAACCTCGACTGTAGGAGATAAGATCTCCCCCGAGCGCCCCTATCAACCTCGGTTGCAGGAGATAAGATCTTCCCCGAGTGACCGAGTCAACTCGGCTATAGGAGATAAGATCTCTCTCTGAGCCAGCCTCGACTGCAGGAGATAAGATGTCCCCTGAGTGATCGAGCCAATCTCGACTGCAGGAGATAAGATCTCCTTCGAGCGTCCGTATCAACCTCGGCTATAAGGAGATAAGATCTCCCCCGAGCCAACCTCGACTGCAGGAGATAAGATCTCCCCCGAGCATCCGTATCAACATCGGCTGCAGGAGATAAGATCTTCTCTGAGCGACTGCGCCAACCTCGGCTGTAGGAGATAAGATCTCCCCCGAGCCAGCCTCGGCTGCAGGAGATAAAATCTCCCCGAGCGACCGAGCCAACCTCGACTGTAGGAGATAAGATCTTCCCCTCGAGCGCCCGTATCAACCTCGACCGTAGGAGATAAGATCTCCTCCGAGCCAACTTCGGCTGTAGGAGATAAGATCTCCCCCGAGCATCCGTATCAACCTCGGCTGTAGAGATAAGATCTCCTCCGAGCGACTGCACCAACCTCGGCTGCAGGAGATAAGATCTCCCCCGAGCCAACCTCGGCTGAAGGAGATAAGATCTCCCTCAAGCGATCGAGTCAGCCTTGGCTGCAGGACATAAGATCTCCCCTAAGCGATCGGACCAATCTCGGCTGCAGGAGATAAGATCTCCTCCAAGCCAACCTCAGCTGCAGGAGATAAGATCTCCCCCGAGCGCTCATATCAACCTTGGCTGTAGGAGATAAGATCTCCCCCGAGCAACCGGGTCAGCCCCGGCTGTAGGAATAAGATCTCCCTCGAGCGATCGGACCAACCTCGACTGTAGGAGATAAGATCTCCCCTAAGCCAACCTCAACTACAAGAGATAAGATCTCCCCCGAGCGACCGGGTCAGCCTCGGCTGTAGGAGATAAGATCTCCTCCGAGCATCCATATCAACCTCGGCTGCAGGATATAAGGTCACCCCCGAGGAGTTCAATCCTTAACCTCAGCTGCTGGAGATGATATCTCCCCTGAGGAGCTCAACTTTCGACCTCGATCGTAGGAGACGAGATCTCCTTCAACCTCGGCTGGAGATGAGATCTCCCTCGAGCTTCAACTTCAATTTCAACTTCAACTTTGGCTAGAGATGAGATCTCCCCCGAGCTCCAACCTAAATCAATGCAAAGCCCTGAAGAGGACTTCGACAGTTGCCTTTTCTGCACTCCCTTCCTTCGAGTTCCGAACTCGAGAGTGGGGGGGAACTATTATTGGGGATAAACTCCGCTCCTACCAAAGTCCAGTCTGCTGCTCAGTCTAATATAACCGGTAGTCACGAAAGAGCTTCAGTGGATGAGCCTTAGCCGAACTTCTTCAACCGACCGAGCTCTAATCGGTCTCCCATGAGAGCCAAACTTCCTCCGCACTCCTCCAGTCGGACGCCCACGAGAGTCGAACTTCCTCCATACTCCTCCAGTCGGACGCCCATGAGAGCCAAACTCCCTCCGCACTATTTCAGTCAGATGCTTATAGGAGCCGAACTTCTTTCGAGCTTTTCCTTCGATCGAACTCCTACAGAAGCCAAACTCTTTCCAAGCTTTTCCTTCGACCGAACTCCTACAGAAGTCGAACTCTTTCCGAACTTTTCCTTTGGCCGAACTTCTCCAGGAGCCGAACTCTTCGCAGACTTCCTCTTCAGTCGAATTTCTCTAGTGGATTACTTTTGGATAATCTCCACTAGATGTATTCCCTTCAGAAGTCCGAACTCCTTTGGAATTGATATATGCCGAAGTCCACCAACCAACGTCTATTTTCTCAGAGCTACGGCTATTAAATCTCTATGAATGGTTACCATCAGTCTGCTACAGAAGATGCTACCGGATGGTATGGCTGTCACTATCAGTTTGAAGACACCTTTCCCTCCATACCGAAGCCACCAGACCTAGAGCGATCCGCTACCAGACGGTATGGTCGTCATCATCATTCAAGCTCCGTCTATAAAAGAAATCCTCCAGATATGTTTCTAAAAAAAGGGCTCTCCTCTCTCCTCAAAAGCTCTAAGGTTACTTCTCATTCCTGAGTACTCCATTTCTGTTGGCCAGAAGAGCTAATTTGATCGTCGGAGGGTCCTGTCGGAGCCACCACCATCGATTCCGGATGAAACTTTATTTTGCAGGTTACCGATGGCGACCTCGTCCTCCTTCATTCCAGCTCGATCCAACGTCAACCAGATTCTGCACGAACAGCGAACATAGCATGTGATGGTTACCTGCAATTCATAGGACGAAGACGATTCCAAAAGGTCTTGATATATATGAAGTGCCATTCCTCTTGCGACAGATGGAGCTACAACATTTTGATTGTGAAAGTTGGAGATGGAGTATTTAAAAAATAATTTAAAATATTAAAAAAATTATAATAATAAAAATTAAAATTTAAAATATTTATTTTTTATGATGAATTGAAATCATCTAATATATAGGAAATATGTTTCTTAAGTGAGCTCATTAGTCCGCTCAAAATCTTACTTAAGTTGCTGCTTTTAATCCTTGAGTATGAATTAACTTTTTTTTTCTGGTTAAAAAAAAAGAAATTAAAGATCCATCTGATATAATTAGTCGAGTCCAAATACTTAAGGAAGCACCTAACAAATTCCAAACTCAAGAATTCCTCTATATAAACGGATGTGACTACTTTGCCGTTACCCTATCATGAACAAACTATAGTTCATATAAAAGTAAATTAACCAAGAAAGTTGACAAATTAAAACTATCATCCCCTTGGGGTTGACGCTATCTGGGATTTGGAGTCCTTGGAAAAGATATTAGACCCAGCTATAACCTATATTTGTTTAAATAAGAAGTTGTTTTTCTAATTTGAGATTCCTCTTTTATTGTATATACCTCTATAAATATGTTTTATTGCACTTTTATTTTTCAAAAATTATTATTTACATATATATCTCCATTCAGTTTTTGTAGTGATAACCCTCTCATTAATTTTTTAATTAATGATATTAATAAATAACAGCTTTATGTATAAAATAACACCATTACTCTTTTACATCAACATCCTCAAAATTTTATACAAAATTGTAGCTCTTTCTATTACAAGTTGAATGCTAATTGTTCCGGGATATTAATACAAAAGGGTAAAACCATCATTTTATACTTAAGCTATTCTTTATTAACATCGTCAACCAAAGTGTCTAATTGAAAGATTAACATTGCAAAAATATGATGATTTTACAATATATGTAATATAATAATTTTGAAGGGTAAATATACCATAAACTACATTTTCATATGTATATGCAAAAAAAAAAAAAAAAACTAATAAATTTAGTTAATTAATAAGATCAGAAGACACAGAAAAAGAGGGAGGACTCTAAGGGATGGGCCCTATGCATGCCACATGCAATATATTCCCTCACTTAGCCACTAAATTATGCCTTGCGCCCATCCGTGGTGCACCATAAGAACAAACCGAAACAAGATGTGCGGAACAGCAATCTGAGATAGGGTCCATAGAAACCAAAATGTGAGATTGGGATGGGATTGGTATAGTGCATCTCACCATGCACCTGATGCATGGCATGATTAATTTCTCCCCTTAACCCCACCATTTTCACCTCGAAAGAAGCAGTGGAGGAAGCCCTAAACTTCAAGCTTCTGACTATATAACCCAACCATTCTTTCCGATAAATTATTAGATAGATTCATTCTACCACATAGACTATAGGCAAAGTCAATAAAAATTCCACACATCAACTAATTTTTTATTAATTATTAATTATAATTTAATATTTAAAAATTTTTATTGAATCCTTTTCATCTTACAGCTATTCATAGTTAATCATAATTAATAATTAATGATGAATCAATATGTATGAAATTTTTATTGATTTTATAGTAGAATAAATTTATCTAATAATTTTTTCTTTTTTTTTCTGAGTATTTATACTGCTGTGCCCTCGTGGCCACCGATCGGCCCCATCTCTGCCAACCCCCAGATGGCATCAAGTATCATATCCATTGCCTTCCCTCTCCCTCTTCACCACACCACCCACCGCAGCATGGGAACAAACAACCGAGTCTCCCACCCCTTATCAATGCATGAGGGTGTCAGCGTCACACTCTAGCATGGGAAAACGCACTCTATTCCATGACACGATCTCTTGGTTACGACTACTCATCTAAGATATTTTTAACATTTTCACTCATTTGATATGCTTGATCATAATAGTTTTTTTTTTTTTAATGTAAACGTGTGGTATTGCCTTCACACATTTTATCCATAGAATAAAATAATCTATAATAGAGGCTCGGGGACTTGAGCAATGGTGGCTAGTTAGTCGAGATTATTCTTTAACTTTGAGCCATTTTATGTGTTTAATTGTATCACAGTGGGATTAGCATCACATGTTTCACGGACAAAATAAAATAGTAACACAGGTTGAAGGGCATCAGAATCCGGGGTAGGGGCCAAACGGTCCCTTATTTAGCAAACGACAGCCAAAAATTTGACTGCATCGAATTTAGTTTGGATACATCTACAATCTGGGTTCAACCAAAGAGTTTTCCAATTTTACGGTACCAAACTTTGTAAGATTTGGGTGATCTAATGGGAGTAGTTAAAGTTATGGCCGTTGACAGAGGTATCCCATAAGTTATGTCTGTTTATGTTTAGTAGAATTTCTTATCTGGTATAAATGATAAGTTGTTTGGCCACAATTTCAAAGATAAGATCTCCCAAACTGGTATTTTTGTAAGAATTTTATTCAAATAAATAATCCAAGCAGCCGATTATGGAGAAGTACCAAAAAAATTGCTTATTGCTCGTAGTTGATAATTTTTCTGACAATTATCTTATTACAATCTAAAATATCTTATCACAAATGATAATTTTTGAAAATGGATAAGAGACATGTCCTTCTTGGCCATTTTTTTAAAAAAAATATTGGAGAGGCCAATCTATTTCATCTTTGTCAAAAAGAATTTTCTACAAACCACAATTAACCTACCATTGTCCCAAATATATCTCAAACTTGCTTTCTAGAAAAAAATGGATAAATGACATGTTGGCATTTTTTTAAAGATTGGGGCCCAACCAATTTCATCTCCGCCATAAATTTTTTTTTAGAAACAACAATTAACTTAGGATAATTAATAAATAACCTCCTACATTTTTATTATTTTTACGGATACCCTCCTATACTTAAAATTTTAAAAATGTCAATCATGTATTTAACAAAATATTGCAATTTGCCCTTTCGCAATCCAGTTTGGATCTGAAGCTCCTGCCAATAATTACGTGGCACTATTTGCCATGTTGGTATCCTCTAATTCCACTTCAATCATGACACGTACAATGGATACTCACGTGAGCGGCACGGTCAGATATTTCTTTCCTCACATGATCAGAGAGTCGCTTTTAACCCTTTTGCTTTGCCCTTCCATAGAATCTATCCGTTTCTCTGGACGTGTTCGCTTTGTGGATTGATTTCGGATGACAATGAAGAAAAGATTGCTACACTCTACGTCTCGTTTTGGTTCAAGAATATAGAAGATTTCAACAATGGGATTCTTCATTTCTCGTAGGTATGTGTTCTTACATCTCGATCAAATAAAATGACAATGTCTTTGATTTTTGTTTTTTTGTCATTCTACATTTCAAGAATATCATCTTATTTAAACATTTTTTTTGTTCATATCTTTAATATTTTATTTAAAAATTAGGGTTTCGAAATTGGATACCGTGGGCTGCCTGATATAATATTCCATTAGTGCTTTGCACGTTTTTCATTCTTTTTTTTTATTGTTATTGTCATTCCATTGTAGGATGTCTAAAAAGATAATCTAAGATATATAACTACGGACCATGAGAACGATAACTTTTGTTTTGTCATTCATGCAGAAATGGTAGACTCGAATGTTGTGTCTTTTCGAATTCATCATGGAGGGCAGTTTGTTGATATCCCCCGCAAGAGATATATAAATAGACAGTTAGGATTTTACTATGAATTTGACAAAGATTATGTTTTCTTTTTTGAGATTGAGAAAATTATGAAAAATTTTGGCTATGTGAAAGGGAATGAGTTGTTCTACTTGTTGCCACATAGATCAATTCAAATTGGTATTAGACCCCTTAAAAATAATAAGAACTGTATGGAGATATTGGCTTGTTATGAAGGTAGAAAATGGATTGACATTTATGTACAGTCTAGTAAAAGAATGGATCAGTCTCAAGTTCTGAATGTATCTAATAGTTTGTTAAATTAGTCGGCTGTCACTCAAGTTTCAAATGTACCTAACAGTGAGTTAAATCAAAATGACAATGATGCTAATAATGAAATTGAATCAAGTGATGATGAAACAGTTGAAAGTAACCATGGAAAAGAAGGTAATATTGAAGAAGATGAGTGCAATCAAGGACACAGTCAAGGAGATAATGAAAGAGGTGAAGAATTTGATGACAACGACATACACTTCAATGAAGGATCATCTAAAAATGATGACTTATTCGATGCAGGGGTTAAGGAAGCACCTAAAGATTTTTCAAAAAATCCGAGCATTACCCCCAACAGTCAAATGAATGAAAATAAGGGTAAAGCACCAAGAGCTGATGTAGATGAAAACCTAGAAGAAGCCACAGCTGATGGATTGTATACCCCACCACCTTCAAATGATGATAACCCTAAGCCTCCTAGGGATTTTGAATTTGATGCAAGTACCATTGATGATCCTAAGTTATCTATAGGACTATTGTTCAAAGATATATATCAGTTTAGAGAAGCTTTAAAAAATTATACTATCAAGGATGGAAAGGATTTAGTGTTCATAAAGAATGAAAAGAATAGAATAATAGTTGAGTACAAAAATAGTTGTGGATGGAGGATGCATGCATCAAATGTTACTGGAGAGGCCTCTTTTCAAATTAAGACTTTGAATCCTATTCATAAATGTGGAAGAAGTTTCATAAATAAATAGGTCACTGCAAGATGGTTGAGCAAGAAATATATGAAGAACTTAAGGTCTGATTCAAATTGGAAAGTCAAAGCCTTTAAAAATCAGGTTAGGTGAGAATATCATGTGATGTGAGTTCGTATATAATCTATAGAGCAAAAAAGCAAGCTATAGAAGATGTACATGTGGACAACAAGAAGCAATACAATAGACTTTGGGACTATGCTGAGATATTAAAGAAGCATAATTCTAATAATAGCTGGATAAAGATTGTTGTTGAGAGGCCCAACAGAGCATTGCATCCTAAATTTTAAAGAGTGTTTATATGTTTACAAGCTCAAAAGCAAGATTTTCTAGCCAACTGTAGACCATTTATCAATTTTGATGATTGCTTCATAAAAAATAAATTTGGTGGACAGATTCTTAGTGCTATTGGTAAGGATGAAAATAATAATTTCTATCCTCTAGCATTCGCAGTTGTTGAAGGTGAAACTAGAAGCTCGTGGAAATTCTTTTTGACTTGCTTAATTGAGTACATCGGCCCGGTGGAAGATAATGAATGAATTTTCATGTCTGATAGATAAAAGATAATATTCTTTGAGTATTTATTGTAATATGCATTAATGTCTAAATATTTTTCTTATTGTATTATAGGATTTGACCAAGATATTTGATTGTATGGTCCCGACAGTAGAGCAGCGAATCTGCATTCGACATTTGTATGTCAATTTTAGGGATAGAGGACATAGGGATAAAGCCTTAAAAGATGATCTATGGATGGTAGCATCTGTATATACAGAACATGACTTCAATATTGTTATGGAGAAACTCAAGCTGAAGTCAAAATCAGCTTATGAAAATGTGGCCTCCATTAATAAGAACACATGGGCAAGGAATATATTCAACCTAAGATGCAAGGTAGATTTAATAGTGAATAACCTATGTGAGTCATTTAACTTCTATATTATGGATGCTAGGGATAAGCCAATTTTGACCATGATAGAGTGGATAAGAATGATACTTATGCAGAGATTTTAGTTGAAAAAAGATGGCACTTTATGTATTAAGTGGGACATAACACCAAGTGCTCAAAAGAAGCTTGAAGGTGAGAAAGTAGCATCCAATATTTGTAAGCCCATTTATGCTAAAAATATGGTATATTAGGTTAGTTGTTTAATCAGGACATTTTGTGTTGACTTAAATAGGTGGATTTATGGATGTAGCAAACGGAGGCTCACGGGTATTCCATATAAACATGTCATTACTATCATATATGCATCAAAGCATATGTCAAAGTTGTATGTAAGTCATTATTATAAGAAAGAGATCTATATAAAGGCCTATGAGCCTATGATTTATCCTATTCCTAGTGAGGAACAGTGGATAAAGACAAGTTTTGAACTTCTTGATCCACCAACGGTTAAGAAGCAACCTAGAAGACCAAAGAAAAATAGAAAAAGAGGTGCAGATGAGCCTAAAAAGCAATCTGAAGTCAGAGTTAGATTCTTTTCTGTTAGATATTCAAATTGCTTACAATGTGGGCATAATTACAAAACATGTAAGATGCCAAAATGGCCGGACCTAAAAATTAGAAAAAATAAAAAAAGAAAAGATATGAATAGAGAGGTAAGATCTATCATTATCAAGTTTTGATTTATGATATAAGTTATTTATACAGAAATATGATGTGCAGGTTCAAGGTGAAGCTAATACAAGTTGTGGCCCCATATATATTGAAAACACCGCTGGATTTGGTCAGGTGTACAAGATCAAGAATGTAGTTTTTGATTCATGTCGTATAGTTTTATAGTTAACTAACAATTTATATATATTCTTTTTCTTAGGATCCTAGGAGAAAGAAGAGATCAAAATTTATAGCTAGAAGAGGTGGACGAGCTCCCAACTCAAGTGCCAGTGCTGTCGGTCAAGGAATCATTTTAAGCCAAAAAAGCAATCTTCCAACTCAAGAGAGCAATCACCCTGGTCGTAAATGAAATTGAATCTATGGAGGGGAGAACTAAGAGAGTTTTCAATGTAACGAATCAGCTTTATATTTTGTGTTTTATGGATGTATTATGACACAGTGATATAATTTTAAACTAAATTTCTAAGTTTTATAATTTTTTTTGTTTTGTTGAATGTGAAAGTGGATTTATATATTTTGTATATTATCCAATTTGTTGAATGTGAAGTTAGGATCACTATAAAGTTAGGATTACAGTTGAATGACAGCCTTTTCAGGAACTTGTTTGGGAGAATATTTTCTTCTAATTACATCTGGATGGATTGTTGATTTTATGATGTATCAGATGTATAGGCCTGTATTTAGCTTGATTGCTTCATGTATTCTGGAGAACAGATCTTCATCATCTGGACTTATGTCTCTCATTCAATCTACTTGGTATCCCCTAGCTTATAAGACATATTTTTCAGTTTAATGCTGGTGATCATATGACTGTCATCTATATCCAACTAGCTAGCATGGACATTAATTGTGTTATATAAATAACCCTGAATGCTCTAAAACTATGCTATGCTCCAGACATGATGTTGACTTGTTTGTTCTGCATAATTCATATTACTTGGATTACTCGATGCTGTGTAATTTGATTAAAAGAGGGAAGGTGCTTGATAGCTCTTGTAGATTATTTTAGGAATAAAGCAGCATTTCACTGATCCTGTACTTTCTATTGGCACATGGAAGAAAATTGGAATAGATAATCTATAAGTGGCATTTGTAGAATAAAGCAGCATTTTTATTGTATTTCACATATTATTTTTGTCTCATCACTGGCATTTGCAGGTTTCTGTGAATTTGTAAACTTGTAATACATAATTTTATGCCATTTAAAAATAATCTATAAGAATCTTGTGCCATTTAAAATATCAATATGTCAGCAGAGATACATTAATAGATAATACCAAATACGATCTTGTTAAGCAAAATACATAATCAGAATATGATACAGTATGGTTTCAGATTAAAAATCCTTACAAGGAGCAAATACAGTATCATGGCAAGGATGTTTGACAAAATGGTACATTAGAAGCAAAAACATGATTGAAAAATCAAAAACACCAAACATATTACATATATTCCTATTTTTTCAAATATTAGCTTGTCCTTTTATATCAGCCACCTGCTTTTCAAGGTCAGATATCTTAGATTCCAAACTTTCCTTTTCCACCTGCAAGACCAGCTTATCAGCCTCCAATCTGTCAATCATTTTCTGTAATTTATGAATAATGTTGAGTGCATGCCCATTCTACTCCGGATCTAACCATTGAAAATAGTTGCAACCTCCATCAATCTGAGAAAGAAAACAACCATAGCTGCAATACGGAAGGGTAGATGTCCACGATCCTCAAATTGAGTAAAATAAAAAAAAAATTCCTAACCTCATAATTAGGGCATGCCCAAAATCTTCTTCCCGAATTCGTAGATGTCCACGATGTTTTCCCCACCGCTGCAAGATGACAATGGCACATCTTTGAGGTTGCACTAATGGCGAACAGTTTTCACGCGCTCGATGAAGACGAACTCATCTCTAGTTTGTTTGAAACCTAGGTAGATAGAGGGATAGAGACAGTAGTGAACTAAAACGTGGAAAAAAATATCTATTAATGGTAAAAAGTTTGGCGCCAAATCAGGAGAGGGCCAAGTCAGATAGATAAAATTGTTCTTTCTGATCATGTAAGCCTTCTACGTTAAACATTGTGCCACATAATGACCAGCGGAAGCCTCAGACCCAAACTGGGTTGTCGAAAGGATAAATTGCAATGTTTTGTTAAATACAGGATTAATATTGCTAAAATTTTAAATATAAAAAAATATCTACAAAACTAATGAAAATGCAGGAGATTATTTATTAATCACCCATTAACTTACTATTCTCCCAAAAATATCCAGAGACTTGTTTTTCAAAAATAAAATATATAAATAATATTTTTGTTTTTGTCATTTTTATCTTTTTTTTTTGTTAAAAAGAAAAAGATTGGAGCGCACAATCAAATATTTTCCTGCCTTAAGGAAAAGTATTTACTACTTATGGTCCAACAAAAAGTTATAATTGTCTTCTACATTCCAAATAACTAAAGGAGCCCAATTAGAAGCAGGAAGCAAGAAGGGTTCATGCTATAACTCTGAAAAACAAAAAAGGAGGAACGAGAAAAAGGTGATATCATAAACAGTGGAGGGTACGGTGAGAGCCACCAACCGTCGAGAGAGAACGAGCTAGGATAACATATTGGAAAGGAGAGAGAGGATGAAGCATGATTCCGTTCGTTGCTAAAGAAAGGGCTGGCATGAATTGGAGCATCAATAAGCTTACGTATATAATATATCTAGTGTGCATGTAACATTTATCCGACCACATACATATAAACATACGAATATAATATTACCATATAATATTAGATGATGAGAAAAGTTAGGTTACAATTGCGTTACATTTAATCTGTTGAAGTCCAAGCACGCTACGTGCATGATAAAATCAAATTATTACCTTAGTAAAGTCAACTTGATAGTATCTACGCTTGACCTAACAGGGAACTGGAATGTGACCTAAGAAGTTCATGCAGTCCTTGTCTTTGGATTCAAGCTCAATTACTTGGAAGGGTACCGGCCTTCAGATTAGAAATATTTGTTGAGAGGTACTCGAAGGTCTTTTACTCCCATGTGTGAAGTGGGAACTTTGAAAGCCCCATGGAAATATCGCAAATTGGAAAATGGTCTACGTTACCGAGCCTGGCAATATTGGAAGTACCGTGAAAGGGGTTGCTCAATACGTCCCACGAATTATGCCCCAATTCACATGGCAATCATCCTCTTCTTTTGAAGATTCTGAAGGTGGACAACTTTCAAGTGCATGTGGAGCCCACCAGAAGGTCCGGAGCTTTCAGTCCTTAGATCTCTCTCTCTCTCTCTACCCTTTTTCAATAACTTAATCCGCTGGCCATCAAACTTTAACCAAGGAGGGAATGTTATTAGCCTAGCATAAGTGATCAAGGGATGGTAACATGGAGTCAAAAAATATCTACCCTTAGTTAGTTATATATCCAGCATCCAAATATTGCTTAAAAGTTATGGAATATCGACAACAAAATTAAAAATTGCACTCTCTCAGATGCTCCCTTATGCTATAGAGGGCAGGGTATGTGAAAAGAATTCAACCAGCTATTGAGCAACTTTAACTGCATAGGATGGCATAATTGTATTTGAGAATGACTTGCATAATTTTTTGATTTGACTGAACTATAAGATAATAGGTAAATTTTGTTATCCCTTAATCACTGAACTTGTTTTTTGCTAGCTAGTTAATATCTCCTCTTTTGAAAAATGCTGGATTATTGCCTGGTAATACCTATTTTCTCAAATCATATTATAAATAGCGAATCGAAAATTATCCAAACAAAATCATTGGATGGATGCCTCTAGATTTAGACGAAGCTATGCGAAGGGTGCAGCTACTGGCCTACAATGCTGCTCGCATGTGGCAAGCCAATTCTACTTGGACCTTTGATGCTGCATGCAGTATACCATATATTTTTATGCAGCATAACGAGGAATCCAAGGATCATTAGATTGTCATGAAACGAAATCCTAGTGAACTTAGGATGAGACGATGGTCTGTGATCCAATTGGCTCAAAAGTAATGGCCCCGCGAACATGCTAAGAATTGAATCAATGGATCAAAATCTATAATTTAAAATCTATATTCCATTCTTTTCTCTCTTTCCCCACTTCCCCTTTAGGGAGCATCTAAAGGAGTGCCTTAAATGGGCATGCCCCTCTCTTTAGTTGGCTGGAAGCGAGCCCTCACATGGCTTTGTTGGTTGGAATTTTGTGCACCTCAAGGGCCTGTTGGATCCATGCTGTTTTTGCTAATATTTTTAGGGGAAAACCTTCTCCCATTGCAGGCTTTTTCTCCATCACATGTTCACGTGATGCTCGTAGATGTCATGTTCGCTTCCAATGGTTCTGCCATCGCTGAGGACTTGATTCTTTTGCGCAGTTTTTCTTCAAATGGTTGATAGCTGCGAAATAATTGGACCCAATCACACCACAACGTGTGGAGTTCAATCTCCATGAGATGAGCTATCAATTCTAGAAGACATCAAGACCAGGTGTTGAAGAAAGTCCTATCTTAATGGAGGGGACCGTTTAGGCCCATTGGAACCGTATACGGGTTTAGCAAAAAAAAAAAAAAAATAGTTCGCCTTATTTTGTGATATCAAACCATTGGATCATATATTTTTATACAAGATAATGTAAAAAAGAGGTTGGAGTGGTTTGAAATCTGTGCAAAATGATCCAATGACTGACGTCGTGAGAAAAGATCAATCTCAAAAGAAACAACCCGAGCCCTTAGGGCAAATATGGCAAGTCTCAAAGAAATAGCACATCCAAAGAACATGTTAAATAGATTTATCATCTAAACATTATTTATTCATTTGCACATGAACAACATGGCGGGCAGGTACCACACTCCTGCCATGATTTCATTATTAACCAAATTTATACTAAGCAAGCTCGATTAAGCCTATCTTAAACCAATCTCGAGCCACTGAAATCAATCCATGTTCCAAATTGATTTCGGTGATATGTCATTCGTTCACTTAATAACCAGAAGGTAATATGAATGGGTAATTATGTTAGGTTAAAAAGCATCATACATTGAACTTAAGTAAAAACCCCACTGCCTGAGAAGGGTTTTGCCAGGACATCTAGCATAACATCACTTGGCAGCAAGAACATTATATATATATATATATATATATATATATTGAGATTAGAATATAAAAATGGAAACAAATTTTATAAAGAACAAGAATGTACCATAACCGTACTGATCATTAAATAGGACTATCTTAATGAATAAGTAACAACTTTTTATTTATCAATCTTTTGTAACATTATTCAAATCCAGGCAACCGACAGGAAGAGGAGGTCTTGATTTCCTGTTGGTAACGGAACAAGGGATCAGTTACCCTGCGACTTTACCCCATCCTCCAAGCGTGTGAAGTGCACGTGTGAACATTACTCCGAAGGCATTTACGTTCGGGAAAAAGCTTTTCCTTTTGCATGCTTATATTTGTCACATGTAGACATAATCTGCACTTCCTCCAGATAGCTGTGAATGAATCAATTGGACCCAATCATTAGGTCTGGACTTCACATTGAGAACCATGCAAACCTAAGATATATATATATATATATGAATTACCTGAGGTGTTTTTTTTTTTTTTTTTTTTTTTTTTTTAAGGCTATTCTTGGGCAGTTTTATTCCCTTGAGAATTAAAGCATCAAACCTACATACTACATATACCATCTCAACTCTAGTTCTATATTTAGTTGGAGTCATGAGAGAGAGGACGGATATAATTGAAAGGATATATGGATGGATCCGGCAAACACACAACCTAGCTGATTCATTGTGTCTCAATAAGCCACTTCAGCACGTCTCAAATTTCTCCATTTTAGCAACCATACAAAATCCATATTTTGCAATTTTCAGACACATCATGGGACTTGAACCATAGATATCCTCCAAGAGGAGACCAAATCACCAGGCCAAGCTCTTGACAAGAACTAATTAAGCCATGTGACTCCATATGACATGAGAGACGCGTCGGCTTCTTTTGTTGGTTTTCGTTTTGATTGGACTTTAAATACCAAGATGAGATTGGCCAGGCCCAAGTGTTGAGACATGTAGGTCTCAACTTTTGGATAACTTAATTAAGAGTGATTAAATTTTTTGGTTCCGCTGACTTTAAAAAACCCATTTCAAGTGGTGCTAGACTCCAAACAAAGGAAAAATAGGCCGGATAAGAAGCTGCATTAATTCTTAATGAAAAGGTTGGGGTAGAAGGACTCGAACTGGAGAATTATCCTCCTTGATCCTATAGAATTAGTTGGAAAGAAACTAGATGAATTAGGTCAAAAATACTCCATGAGATGGATAAAATTACTAAAGATTGAGCTGGTCACCCAATCTAGGGCTACCTCGCCAGGTTTGTCGGGAAATGATGAGTTGGTATGCAAGGGAGGACTAGGAGTGAGGCCTTTTGGGCCAAGAATTGAGCATAACTGAAGGCAAGACTACAAAAAGATCAGGTTCTTCTTTGTAATGCCCAGAAATCAATCTTGGCCTCCCGTTCCATTGTGAGTAATCACGAAACACCAGATCACTCATAATCCCTGTATGTCATCCTCTCACAAAGAAGTGTGTCTTTCAACATGGAAGAGGTTATTGAGCTATTGAAATCGTAATGTAGTAGGGTTAGTGAAATCACTAGTGGGGTAATATTGGTCCATCATCTTGACATCTGGCTTGGCCTACGATCAGATCCAAGATATATCAAAACTCTATCAACTCGAGCTTGATCTGTTTATTAAACAGATCAAGATCCAGTTTAACTAGAACTAGATAGATAATCTAACTCAATGAGTTGAAACAAGTTAAATAGGTCAAACTCCTATTTGAATTTTGTCCCAATGACGTCTTTAGAGACTTTCGCTGCGGTACTACAAATCAAAATCATTGTCGGGGATCAAAATAAATGAACAAGAAACATGCATGGAAATATCCCATGGTTTTCAAATTTGGTGTCTTTAGATCATTCCAGTAGTCAAGTGATGGCTCAAATCAGATGATTTTTTATATAAAATATTTCTCTTCTTGACAAATTTGAAAGAAGCGTTACTTGGGGGAAGGAAAATAAGGAGATATCAGTATTAGGTTTCAACAGCTAACACAGTTTAGGAGCCAAGATGGCAATGTAACACATTAGGTTGGTCCAAGTCAACAGTGACATCTTTACATGCGTCCATACCAACCGAGCCTAACCCAACATCAGACCAAATCTTTGAAAAACTCATACACGATTGGTAAAGTCATTGTTCAACATGATTCATAATCTCAAGTAATTTAAATAGGTCTTTTCATCTTTTTCTTAACAATAATAATAATAATAATAATAATAAACCTATACCTGATGAGGGGTTAACTCCTATTATCCAAACCAGCCTCCTGGCAAGAGTTGCCATAATTTATCGCTCAGCCTGACCCAATCTGTTAGACTCAGCCTTTAACTTGAACCAGCTTGAACTATTTTTGACACAACTCATGCTGACAATAGCCCTTAATTAGCTGGTCAGCCACCCCTCTTCTAAACCTGCGTCGAACTTTAAAACACCTAGCCCAACCAAGCTTTGGGTCCAGTTGGATCCCTTTTTTTTTTTTTTTTAATTGCAACCCGACGAAATGATCTCTAAATAATGATACACAAAATAATTAACCAACTAATCCACCATCATCTAAAAAGGAAGTCAAAAGAAAATTCTGCCAGTAGTATGATGGAGAAAAAGAACACTAAGATGAAAGGTGGGCTTCTTTTAATAATATCAGACAATATATCAAGGGCCTTAACATAGTTCTGATGTGTTTGGTTGGGTATCATTCGTCTATAATGTTTCAAAGCCATAGAAAAATGTAGAAAGACCATCATGATGTAAGTGAAATACGATAAAGTTGCTCAGTCCAAGTGGAACAACGGGGTCTACTTTATATTGTCCTATTAATATATGGGTATAATTGTATCTTCAAAAATTCTAGCTTAAAAATTACCTATGATTTTTCTAAAACAATGATGGAATTGCTTTAGAATTGACAAGGTGCAAAATTATGGAGTAAAGCATAGGACTGATCGAGAAATCTCAGGTAATGTTAAGGAAGCATACTCCATCATTGAGCTAATAGCCCGTCGTGTGGAATTTTATATCATAAAACAATCATTCTCTCTTTGATTGGGCTTAGGCGGTTCGAGAGGCTCATTTTTATTTTCAATTATATATAGTCTTCTAATATCATAGTAGAAAGTGACTCTCTCCACCTTGTTTCATGATTGAAGAAAATTAAGATCCCTAAAAAGTTGTCGAGCATAATACAAAATATATAAATTTCAATATGTGTAAAGAGAAGGAAACACCATGACCAACCGGCTTGCAAGAGAATATCTTTTAATCTTGCTCAGCCAATTTTGTATTTCGATCGTCCTTGATCAAAAACTTTGAAATGTACCCAGTGGCCATTTGGCCATTTACAAATATAAATAACCATGAAACTTAATCCACCAAAATCAAAGCTTTTTTAGATCTTCAGTTATGGATTTAACTAAATGGTATGCTATTTGATGGATAGCCGGGAGCCCTGAATATACTTTTATGACTCATTTGATTCGCAAGAAAAAAAAGAAAAAGTATAGTCAACAAGAAAATAAAAAAAATAACTTATATTTATTTGAGGATTTCGAAGAAAAAAGATATTCTTAGCAAACAAAAGAAAGAAAGATGGGAAAAAAAAAGCTTTCCTATGTAAAATATAGAAAAACCATTTTTCTACGAGCTGAAAATTATAGTAATTTTTATTGTTTTCAAAAAATACTTATAAGCCATTATACTAAAATGGATCATGCTAAAATTGATCAACTTTGTAATGTTTGCAGCCATCTCACGTGACACTACAATTGTGTAGTCTAATGCATGCATCATAGATCAGGTCCAGGGTATCACTGTTTATAGCCCAATCCATCACATACCAGGGTGCTTGGCAACGGCAGCACACATGCCAACATGGCGTCACAATATTCTCAGCACGCCATAACTCGGGCAAGCTCAACGACAAGCTGGGGCACAATTAAGCAGTAATAAGAGAGCGGAGCATTTAAAATGACCACTATTTAATTTATGAATGGTTACACTGGTCCTTTTGAGCTACTCTACAAATGTCCAATTAGCTCTATCTGCATGCCTTCAAAGCCACGGTGGATTTGTTGTTCAATGAAAAATAGAAAATCTGCTGCTATTAATTATGGTTGCCGAAGTGTAGCTGCCACAACCCTGATGATCAAATAGGTGGGTGGCTAATATAGACTAAGGTTACCAGAAAAATATTGAAGTTATATATAAGATCATGACCTGAAGACTTCATGGTCTTTAATTGATTATTTTGTTTAAGAAGTCTATTGTTTAAAATGACTAATTTTTAGCAATTATAACAGTTTATGATGGTTTTTGATTCTAAAATGATAATAATACCATGGGTGGGTAATAGAGGAATGGACAAACTTGTTTTGTGATTGAGAGTGCAGAATGGCCTTAGTTGATAAAATTTTTTTCTTGGGATCGAGACCTGGGTTCGATCCTGCTATTTGATATTTGGCCAGATTTCTACCTGTTACAATGTTGTATAGCTTCTTAGATTGTCTAAAAATATTAAACATTTGAGATTTGTCGAAGTTTTACGATGATAAATTGAGAAGCTAATCAAATCACATATACATTAGTTCATATAGCAAGCTCTCTATATACTCTAAAAAATTAGCAAGATCTCTTACTGTTTTTGTCATTTCTTAATTAAATCAATGATGAAAGATCAGTTATTAGAGTAGGTTCGCAAAATTGATTGTATGCTGGCTCATGCATTGAAATTAAAAAAGTGTCTTTAAGCCAAATTTGTTGTGGTCGGATTTATTTCCAGCTAAATTCGAAGTTATTTTTGAGCTTACTAATCAGATACAAACTCAACTCGGGTGCATTTTGATTCGAGCTTGATTGACCTTATTTTGAGTCAAGCTCGAGCTCCCGAGCCACTCCGATTGGTTCACAATACTAACCTAATCTAGTGACTTGTCAATTGTTAAACTAACTATCTAATTAATTAATAACCTAAAAGAAGGCATAAATTAAAAATTAAGTTGTAGTTAAATAAATAGCAAGGAGAACTCTGGATTTGCTGTGGCACCTAGAAGATGTTAGGACATAAATTGAAAATTAAGTTGTAGCTAAATAGCAAGGACAACTCTCTTATGATGATGGATTCTAGAAGATGTTGGGTCGAAACGAGGGTATGAAAGATGATATTGGAACAAGAATGTCCAGCTAGAACCGTGTTGGTTTCCTTAACGCGTAATTGACGGTTGTTCATCCATGAAACTGTTATAATATTATTTAAAGCCACGCCACCGACAGGCAGATGAACGCGTTGGTTTCCTGTTTGGAACGGATCATTGGATCCGTTACCACAACACTTCATCCCGTTCTCGAAGCGTGTGAAGAGCACGTGCGAACTTTATCCTGGAGGCCTTTATGCGTTACTTTATAATAAAAATAGACTGCGTCATGGTTTCTTACTGTGAGCTTTTTCCTTTTTTTTTTTTGTCATCACGTGCTCCTCACATTCTCAGGAAGATTGCAGAAAATCCTAGGCGCCATAAATTATCCTAAGAGTCTGTTTGGAAATTTCTATAAGATTAGACCGAAAGTTTTATAGAAATAGGATCTATTAACTTATCTAATTTATATTTTCTAAGAATCTATCCAAATCCTGACATTTGGAAAGCTCAAAACAAGCAGCGTATCTTGGAGTTACCTTGAAAGCACCATGAATCTTATCGACACCATAGAGTTGGAGTGTACGTTTTATCATAAGTAAAAAAGTACGCTGATCTTTTAGTTATTAAAAAAATAAAGCTAAACTTACAGTCATGTGAGAACTGATGATTTCATAGACTATAGTTATGCCTAATATCAAGGCTTACGTAAGATTCTTTGTGATCTTGTCTTTTCTCTCAAGTTCTCTGCATCTATTTAGCACCATCTTTTTCTTCCTTCTAAGAACCAGGACTGGAGAAATCTAGCTGGAATCAAGATGAGGACAAGATTTGAACTCATCTTCATGCAACCAATCTTCAAACAATTTAAAGACTGAACAAGCCACAATGCCTGACCTACAAAACTATTCAATTGCCCAACAGGTATGGTAAAAGTGGCGTAGGGCCAGAGTTAGATCAACTAGATGACAACCTTAGACAAACTTGAATAGATTTGGCATGTTAGATTCAACCTATTTAAATTGTATTAGGCCAAATGTTCTAATAGTTTGTGAAATTAGATCATGTCTAAGCTACAATTAATCAAATTCTTCATGTACATTTCTATTAGGATTTGAACAAGCCAAATTAACCCTTGTTTTTTTTATTAAAAAAAATGAAATCACCTCAAGCTTTTCTCCTTTTTTTTTTTTTTGTTTTTGGGAAGCAATCAAGCTAAGCTTTTCTTTAGGTAAACAATCTGTCCAAGCTTTTTCAACATGCTAAAATCCTTTTAAAGTATGGCTTCGCTTAGGTGCAACGTTTTATGAATTAGATCATGAGGTTCATTTAACTTACATGATCTTTGAAGCAGTGCATCGGGTATGTCCTAAAACCTATTTAGCATAATTAATTAATATAGCATTTTGAGATATTGTATGAGTATATACCTAGATGGTTGTGTCGTGCATTGGCTGAGTTGCAAAAGAGTCTTTCAGATGAATGAGCAAAAATGGTTGTGTATTCCATGAAGAGAATTGGATTATTATAAATAAGTTGAATATAAGCCGAGCTCGAGCTAGCTTGTTTAATTTGGAGCCAAATTTGAGCTCTTCACCCTTGTTTACAAGATCTAGTGAGAGTTTAGGATATTTTTATGCTTTCATTTATGTAGTTTTGAGCAATAATCTTGATTGTTTTTTTTAATTTTGTAGTTGAAATTCATCATATTCTTCATAATTTATATTAATTTATACAAATAATTATAAAAATAATTATTTATATAAATCATGATAATTAATATAATGAGCAATTTATATATGTATTTTTCGAGCTAGCTTGTAAATAGCTTGCTAATTTGCTAGCTCTAATTCATAAATATTGTAAGGTTGAGCATCATATTTGTATGAGTACCATCATATACATTATCCTAATGGAGCAAAGTGACCATTAATTTTCTCCTTAATGCTGCCCCTCCTAATATAAATATGAGGTTTAGGACATTGAATTGTGCCTTTGATGGTGCATGAGTGGTAAAAAACCTACAGGTCCTAAGCAAAAGACCTCTAAATCGCTGCCCACTAAAAGAGAAGTAAAGAGAAAGAAAGCAAGAAGAAAGAGATGTGGAGGAGATTTTCAAATAATTTGCTAGGCAATGGTGCATAAAGAAGTCTTCATCCATCTTCTTACATTTTCATATCTTTTTTGAAGATATTAATGTATGAATTTCTTATCGATTTATCAAAAAAAGAATAATTTAAATCTTTCACCACATCATGATGTTGGACCATATTAATGTCCATCACATAGTCTAGTTTAATTTAAGAGTGATGTTTATTGATTATTACAAAACAATAAAATAAAATAAAATAAAGCCACTTTTATATGCTTATCTAAATAATAGATACTATAAAATCAAGCAAAACTCATGTCTAATATTATTATTACATATCCAATAATTCTCAATTTTATAATATAGACATCAAGCTTTTTTCTTGTCATGTCCACCTAAAGGCCATTTTCTAGATAATTGAGGATCTATCATGACTTATTTATCCATTTGTTCATGACTACAGCTCATCATCATACGTAACAACTCGGACATTCATAATATGAACAAAATTAAATTTGATTATCATCTAAGTTCATTGTAACTTAGCTTATAGTCTCCTTGCTAACCTAACTAATTGCAAGGCTTGACCTCCAACTCCAATGAGCTAAGTAGGTTAGTAATCTTACTTGTCCGCGACGACCAGATAACATGACAAACAATTTAGACTGTAATCCTTGCTTGTTTTTCAAAAAAAAAATAGTAATGCACATTATTTAAATGTACTATATGTTTAAAATATTTACAACAATCATTTCAATTACGTGACTCCAATAGTAAATATTGCTCTTCGTAACGTAGTTTATACTCATTATCCATCCAAACCATATGATTTATATCACATGCAAAATCTTCGATGGGGAGTGTGAGTCACCTAGGAGTTACTTGGAGTCCAGCTACCTTTTCTTCTAACAAAATCTAATAAAACAAATATATTTAGATATATTACCATTATAATAAAATGATGTCGGTATCTTACTTCCAACATCCTTCAACAATTGACTCTAAGGCTTCCCTAAAACCCTTCGCACGAACAAATGGTTAACAAGATTAGTGTCAACAGTAACTTCCCCTGAGGTGACACCTACAATATCTTAAAGTCTTCAATAGAAACGGCAAACTCCAAATTAAATAACACAAACCACCCCTTTTTTTTTTTGTTACAAGCCACCCCCTTTTAAAGAGGCCCGGCAGGTGACGGCATTCCTCTGCCGTATGGCCGGCAGCCAGAAATCAGTCTGACATATAACTAGACTCCTCCGCGTGGCTAACATCTAACCCACCAGCCCCATATAATTCGATCACCTACCAACCCTAAACTACCAAACATCATCATTCCCCGCTCCTATCTAGATGCCACGTGCCCAGATTCTCCCATGGGCCTCACAACAAATTAAATATCGAGCCCCACCGCGTGGGTGGGCGAAGGAACCCAAGGTCTCCTTCGGCCGAACGTTTCCTCCCACCGGGCCCCTGCCCTCTGGTTTACTTTATCTTTCCCACTCTTTTCCCATCTTTGGTCTCTCTCTCTCTCGCGCTCGCTCGCTGGCTGTTGGGAGGAGAAGGGAGAGCTTGGAGAGCGTTGCGGCTGGTTTCTCTCCCCAGAAATCTCGGCGAGGCCTCTAAATTCCAATGGACAAAGATGGAGAGAGACAGAGATCGGGAGAGAATATAGTGGAGGATTCAAGGTAAAGAGGAGATGGTAGATTGATAGAGAGGTCAGAATCATCGTAGATGGTTCCTTTGGTTTGACTTGTGCGTGGCGGCTGCTCTCCCTGCTGCCTCCATTTTCTTACTCCTTTTTTTTTTTTCCCCTCTGGCTGGTTCTTGTTCATGGGTGGCGACTCCTTCCTTCCATGATCGACGACCGGGTCTTCATCGACCCCATTCCGCTCTCGGTTCTTATCCCCTCTCTTCCTCCTCATTTCATCCTTCCCTGCTTCCCCTGTTCCTGTTTGCAGCGGCCTTGGCCCCACGAATCCGATCCTATCGAGATAGTTCGATCCATTTCGCCTCCTCGGTTAACTTTACTGCATCGAAATCCTCTCTCTTTGGTTTATCGAATTGATCGTTCGTATTATCTTATACGTTTTCTGGATTAAAATCGCATCTTTTTATGATTCTCGCCGTCCCAAAACTTGCTCCTTTCTCGGGGAATATCCGTAAAAATTGTACTTTTGTGATCCCAGCGCGTTAGCATATCCCTATTTGTTATTCTTTCGAAACCTGAATCCAATCTCTCTTTGATTCAAGGCGTGGGCTTTGATTCTTCTGTTTTGGTCTGCCCATGGGTTGCACGAGTTCGAAGCAGTTCCGCCGGGACATGAGGCGGAGCCCGTCGGCGTACGCCCGGAGCTACTCTGTCCCTCTCCACCATGCCGCCGGCGCCAGCTGCCGAAGGAATGGCGAGGGCTACCACGTGGTCACCCTCGCATCGTCCACACTTGGCTCCCTCAAGCTCGACCGTGGTCCGAGCCCCAACGACCTCGCCGGCTCCGACGAGGAGATGATGAAGAGCTCCAACGACTGCGGTCGCGACCGCCTAGCCGACGAGCTCGGCAAGGCCAAGGCCTGGTCGGAGATGATCGAGCGCCGGATCCCAAAGACCCCCACCAAGACCCCGCCCAACGAGCCGGAGACCATCAACGCCTGGGAGCTCATGGAGGGCCTCGAGGACACCAGCCCCCTCCGCCCCACCTCTGCCGCCGCCGGTGTCGACCGCTCCTTCTCGTTCCACACCATCCGCGACACCCTTCCAGCGCCGGAGCCTCTCCCAAGATCCAAATTGGCCAATGGATCCTTCTCCCCGAAGCCCGGCTGGATGCAACTCGGCCCGGGCGATTCCATCATCTCCGACTTCGATCCCGAGATCCTCGACACCTTTCGGAATGCCCTCGAGGAGTTCTCCCCGCCGCACCCGGCCCCCGGCCGGCCTTATGAGCCGCCAGAGAAGGTGACAGAGTGCAGACATGCCGGCGATATCCCAAAATTCCATGGAATTGTTCGAGCTCGGATCAATGCATTCCAAGAGAGAATCGAAACGAGGAGGGCTGGTTTCAATTCCACTGCCGCAAAGGTGGCGCCTTTGGATAAATGCCCACCGGATGGAAAGGGGAAGGTGGTGTTCTACTTCACAAGCCTCCGAGGAATTCGAAAGACTTACGAGGATTGTTGGTCAGTGAGGGTAATACTACAAGGCTACGGCGTTCGCATCGACGAGAGGGACGTATCGATGCATGGGGGATTCAAGGAGGAGCTGAAGGAGATACTCGGGGTCGGGCATGGCGGCGGGAGACTGCCAAGAGTCTTCGCAGATGGCAAGTACTTAGGAGGGGCCGACGAGGTGCGCCAAATGCACGAGGCCGGAGAATTGGGCACAGCTTTGGAGGGATGTGAGATGGCGGCGGTGGGGATAGGTGGCGGCGTCGTGGAGGCATGCGAGGGGTGTGGCGGTGTGAGGTTCGTGCCATGCGAGACTTGCTCTGGGAGCTGCAAGGTGTATGTGGAGGAGGTGGAGGAGGAGGAGGAGGAGGAGGACGAAGGGGGGTTCCGGCGGTGCCCCGATTGCAACGAGAATGGTCTCGTCCGGTGCCCGCTGTGCTGTTGAGGATTGGTAGGCTCATTCTGGGATTCTGGGGAGTTGCAGAGTGTTTTAGCCAGCTGTTTGATGGATTGTTGTAGTGTGTACAGAGAGGAGATGCAGAAGTCCAGACCCGATACGGTCTAAAGTTTTGAAAGCTTCTCAGTAATGTCTTTATGGCTTTATTTTTTTCTCTCTTTTTTTTTTTTTTTTCTTTTTTCTTTTTTTCCTTTTTGAGTGGAGAAGACAGAGAATTGAAACGCATTGATATGTAATAAAAAGAGAAAAAATAGAAGCAATACAACCTGGATTTTGGTTACTTCTTGTTCTTGTATTTACTTATAAATATTTCTCTTGAGAACTTTTCTTATATTTACTTCTTAGTATTTCTCTTGGAAACTTTGTTTTATATCTTCTTTATTGTTCATTTTGTTATATTTTTGTTACTTCTTGGTGCTCTATTTTTTTCTTCTTTATGGTTCATTTGCTCTAATCACTTTCTCAGTAGGATACACGGAGAATTATATTGCATATCTATAAACTAAAAAAGATTGAGACAGTACAACGAGAATGGGCTCGTCCTGTTCAAGCCATCCTTTGTCGATCCCGGCCCCTTTGATGGAGATAATGATGGGGAACTATAGCAAGGTGAATTTTTTTTGTGGTATTTCTCTCTCCGAGTCTCCTGTTTTGACCTCATCCCTCTGTGGAAGCTAGTCTCTTTGGTGCTCATTTTGACTGCAGCTACTACTTTTTTTTTGCTCAACCTCTTAGTCCAAAAGGGGGTGGCTTTTTGGTGAGATTGTTTGCATATGTTTTGCTCTGTTACACATCAGTTCTTTTGTTGTTTTTGGAGAAAACTGAAATCTAGAGAGCTGGCCCTTCTTTTGGTTCATTGTCACTATAGAGTTGTTTTTCCTTTCCATATACCGTACATTCTTTTCTTGTCTCTTTCTTGTAATTTTTCGTTCATTCTGCAGTAAAATTCAGGTGACCAAGGGATAATTCCTTCGTCTCCTTTTCCTCAAAGAAAAGAGTCATCAGAAATCCTATTCTGTTCCTTTTGTTTTTATTTTCTCCTTAAAAACTGTGGCTTCTTGTAACCTGCCTCTTTGTATGTTTGTGTCGATGTCTTCTCATTCTTTTTGGCACATGGAATGCACGTTTTGAGAGGAGAAAAGAATACAAACTGTTTGGGGGTTGAATTAGAGAAAGACATGGAAGCCAATTTATTTTGAAGTTTCGTGAAAGATGTACAACCTGAATGGAAATGAGAAAAGTGCATAATGGTTGGAAATACAGTAATGTAATAAACTATTCTTAAGATAATTAAGAAAAAATTTTCAACATATAAAAATGACAAACAGAACCAAAAAAAGGAAAATTCTTTAATTTCAAAACTATCATTTTTATATATAATATAGATGAGACATATGCTGGGGAGATCTCTGGTTCTCTATACCACCTTAAATTCAAAATATTATCACCGAGATGCATGCTGATGATGTACGGTTGTTCAAAAATTATTAGATTTTAGTTCTGTATGAGGATTTTAATGCTCCTCTTTTACAGAAAAAAGGTGTTTGGAGTATCAGTAACTATTTCAAGGACAAATCTTAAGGAAAAGGTTTGTCTCGCCGGCAGAACCACCAGGTGGATATTGATGTTGGGAAGCAAGCACATCATGCGTGCACCTCGTGCAATCCATGCACTAGCTGTTGTGCTCGCCGTTGGCGGTGAGCTAGACCCATTCCAAATCACAAAATCTGTTCTATTCATCTAGGTTCTTGCAAAAAATTTATCGGTTTCTTTCCTTTCATCTACTTTTTTCCTTTAAAAAAAAAAAATCTAATGAAGCATGATTAAGCCTTTGTCTGTGCTTTACTTTAAAGCTAAAAGAAGAGGAAGAAGATAAGCTTGGGCACTGGTAATTCAGTAGCTAAACATGGATTGATTAGTCCTGTTTCAATCCTTTGGAATGATTCAGGTCTTAGTCTCTTGAGTGGCAGGAAGGCAGCATTGTCCTTGTGTTCTTTTTTTTTTGGTAAAAAGTCTAATATAATTCTTCCCCTCTTTAACTAGTACTACAAACTCAACTTTTATATGATGGGTGTTTTGGGAGCCACCTAATCAGGACAACGCAACTTGAACCATGAAGTTTAACTCAGGCACTCTGTGGTCAAACTTAGGAGCAGCATTAGGTTGTAAAGTCTATGAACCGTAGACCAGTTGTTTCTGCTGCACGTAGCTGGAACGAAAGCGACGTCTCATTTCAGCAAACAATTCAGCCTTCAGATTTTAACAGATTAAAAAAAAAAAAAAATGTAAGAAAGTTCTTCAAATATGATAGCATGGCTTGGACTTGGTCTAGGTCAAGATTTATCGCCCAATGACCAGGTTCCCTAGGACCGACGTACTAAACATTTTGCTTCACGCTGGCAATGTTTTTTATAAGCTTTGCTGGGGTATACAGCTCACAGGATGTTGCTTAGATCAACAACAACAAAAAAAAAAAAAAGGATGAAATTGGTTTGCAATTGGAATCAAAATCAAAACGAATTAGACTAAAAATTGAAATAGTCTTTGGTTCGTGACTGAAATTGGAATGGGATCTAAATACTAGGATAGTAACCACTCCCAGTTTCACACAAAATCAACATCATCTCTAGGTACTTTCCCTTCAAAAATGCATGCACCCTGACCGTTGTCAAACTGTGGATACCAGTGGAACAATTCTGTGACATCATAGGCTATGGGCGAGCTCTCTCGGTGCCGAACAATAAGGGACATGTTGAGAGTAAACAATAGACATGTATATGATGCACAAGTACGAACAAAGTTATCTGAATCTTGTGGTTAAGAACTCGATAAATGGTAATATCTGAGCACAAGAACGGAGCCTGTTCATCTTAAATTTTTCTAGTGATATTTATGTGAGATTACTGACTTGATCAATAGCTTCTAATCAGCATATATCGAGCCCTCTTGATAATGAAGTTGAAAACATCCTGCCTTAGCTTTCCATTTTTTCCATTTTGCTACAGAAAGTAATTCATATTTCCCAGATTCAGATGCATTTCTCTTAATTTTGTCCATGCTATCTTTATGGTGGCTGCTATTTCCTGAAGAGTTCATGGCCGCTATTTGCTTCCCCCCAAGACAGATCAGTGCATGGGAGGAGATAATGCTGGTAGGAACTCCTTGAAAACTTTGGTAGGATCAACAAGCCAACAAAGCTGCCCACAAAGGCAAAGACAACAGCAAGAGCAAATGCAGAGTGGTCACCCTTTTCAAATGGAGCATCCCATGGACCAGCACCAGGCAATATAATAACCTGTAAACAGGACGGGCAGGTAAATATATATCATACTAGAACAAACCAGAGATTATTGTCCAAAATCCACCAGCATTAGCAGATGTTGGCAAACATAATATACTCATCGACCTAGAGGAAAATATCAATGAGATAGATTTCGATAGGAAGGATCCAATTGATTATGCATGATTTTGCCAAAACAGCTACCCAAGTAGGAGCCATCACGAGAAGCACTGAAAGCATTCCTTGAGGCAAATTATTAAAGTTCTTAAAGATTTCACAGAAAACTGACATTTGTCCATTTGATGGCTCTCCTGGGTCAATTCTTTTTTGATCATTAGACTTCCTCAACACAAATTTGAGTTATCATCATAGTAACGAGAATGAAGATACGCTCTGACATGATTTTTTTTTTTTTTTTCCCTTTTTCTAAGTATGGCCAAAAGGATTTGCTGACAAGGCTTATCTCAGATAATTGGCACCCCTCTCCACATTGGAGAAGTCAGAGGTTCAAATCCAGGTTATAGCATGCCCACTGTATTCTTTCAGAGAGAGAGGGAGAGGCAGTGTGATGTGATGCAACAAGAAGAACAAAAAGAAGAATTTTTGGTAAAGCAGAGGAAGCCACAACTTTATTAGAGCATAGATAAATAGCTGTTTACAAGATACAACTGCTACAAGTAACTAACATCAGTAGGACAAACCCATGTAGATACAAACAACAGCTTCATAACAGGGAACAAGAAGAAAGCAACCCAAAATGACAATGAAACAATAAAACTGCGGGTACAATAAAATAAGAGTGCAATGCCGTAGTAGATGTATCCTGCAGCAATAGAAGAAGCACAGCCATATGGAACAGTATAAGCAGAAGCAGCAGATCAAATATAGAAAACCCAAAAAGACGAAGTAGAACTACTAGGGAAGTATGAATAAAACATGTGAGATATGATGTGGCAAAGAGTATCGGTCATGACTATAACTTGCAAAGAAATTCAAGCAATAAGACTCATGGAAGCAATCGAAAAAATAGGTCAGGTCGAGTTCAGGTTTGAATCTTTGACCTATTTAATAAACAGATCGAATTCGAGTTGATAAAATTTTGACCAAATCTACGTCCAATCCGAACCATATCCAACCCGACTCAACCCAATTGCTACCCCTCTTTCTATATGTTAGATTTTCAGAACACTGGGAATCCATGAAATAATTTTATTGTGCAATTTATCACATTTTGCTTCATTATTTGGCGAAACTGATTTTGAACAAGTAGCTATTTGTTTTTTTATTTCCTCAGAAGTACATGGCAAATCAAGATGTCAATTATGATAATAGAAAGCCAGGGTTCTGAAGTTTCCAACTAAAACTTGAGTTCTCACTAAATGTTAAATTTGGTTGTGAACTCTTGCTTACATATGTTAACTTTCAAAAAGTACAAGTATGTATTAAACTTATATATTTTAGTTTTTTTTTTTTAATAACTGATGAAGTATTTTTACATTTTATGGTCTTTTACTTCATAAGTATATGGTGTTTCATTATCAGTCCGGAGAAACTTCCAAATTCGGAACCTAACTAGCTCCCATAATCAGATCTTAACAACAAATAAACCATAATCTAAAAATCAACAAGAATTATTGCATCAATTATTAGATCTACAAATTTACTCGAGTCATCCAAGCACAAGCACTACCTATAGCGATGCACCATATAATCCATTTTTACCATATTATCTACAATCCCAAAATCCTTATTAGATATCTAACCTCACATGGACTTCACATTCCAAGCATTCTTTGTTTCACTGTTTTTTTCCGTAGGCAGCCAAATCTTTGGCAGCTTCGGCAGCTTTTTTGAGAGCATCAGAAACCAATAGAGCTCCAGCAGAGAAGTAGCTACTGCTGACAATAGAATTTGCAACACTCACAGCTGTTCTCCCGGTGGCAGACACAACCGTTTTGGTGGTCTCTGATACATGATACCTCTCATCCACTGATCTAACACGATCAACACCAGCATTAATCCTATCCGTCAGTCCAATTCTCTTGCTCAGTTCGGCAATCTTGGCTGCAGCAGTGGCAGAGACTTGATATGATTCATCCAAAGCTTTGGCTTTGATCAAGGCATCCTTGCTTAGTGTATATCCCTTAGCCAGCATGGTTTTGACTACATCTTGTGCCACTGTCATGGCTTCGCTTGGAGCTGTGGTAAAATGGCTTGCATTTGTAGTCTGTTCAGGTCAGTAGCAGAGTATGCCAGAAAATTGTTATAGTAATTTGATAAATGTGAAATGAAATCAAGTTCCTTGATGTGTGAATTGACAAAAGTAGCCTTGCTATTTCATCCAGTAATATAATGGAAGCATGAAAGATAAAATCTGTCCAAATAAGATCATGGACAAACACTCAAGATGCAATTTTAAGCCGCAAAAACTATTCATGCCTAAAACCAAAGCATCTTTGTTATATCACTATAACAACCAAAAATATGTAACAATCATGTAAAAGAACAATACATAGTACCATGAGAGAAACTATAGCAGAATGCACAAGACTTTGACATGGTTCAATCTAAACCAGACAACATTCGCCATCTGATTTAAAAGAAGAGCCAGAAACAACCTAACAATTATTACTCTTTTGGAAATGGATATACTGTTCTCTTTCTTAAATGTTTTTTTTTTTTTTTTTTTTTTGAGAAAATTCTTGCTTAAAGAATATAAAAGGTGCATTAGTTTGAGCAAAAAAGACCGTTGACGTGTGAAAAAACCAATTGACAAACCCTTTAGTATTTAGATTTTCAGATAAAACACTACTTAACCAGTCATATTTAAGTTTTAGACAAAATTATTTATCTGCTTCCAATTTTCAATCGATTGGTCAAAAACTGATAATCTTGCTTTTATCAGAATTTTCATTTGAATCCTTTTGAGATATTTAAGTCAAACTGTTAGTGATTTGCTATTCTAGACAATCTAGGGTTGCTATTCAAAATTGGGATCAAGATAAATCGTATATGTGCCTATATGCGAAGGCAGATCAAAATGGGTGTTAACTCTCGTATACGCATTGTCACTTCCCTAGCTTATAGTTTGATTTGTGAACATAAAACCATTCCAGGCCTTTGTTCTTCTTTAGCTTAACTAAAGAAAATGACAATAAACAGCCACCACAAGAAACAATAACAATTGACCACTTCATTATATCAGTCACGTTGAGGAAACCCTGATTATTTATTTCCTCAACTATCTCGTAATATGGATGGACTCTATTACCATCTCTTCTTTGGCTCTTCAGTTAGTAGTCAAGCATAGGAACTCCTTATAGATAAGCTAGGTATTCAGAATATGCCTAATGACAATTTAGCTTCTGGTCTGATTGGAGGTTAGGATGGTCCACACTGAATGCTGTAGTGTGCTGTTACATTTGGAATCATAAAAAATGAAGACTTTTTGATAGTGATTTGAGAACTATTTTGCATGTCATTAAAGATGCTATTTTTCTTTAAGGATAGGACGAGATTGTGCTCATCAACTAAGGGTGCTAAGATCTATCTTTTCTACTCTTTGCTTATGTGGGATGTAATATTCTCTCTCACTTTCATCTCCTTTCGTTCTTTCTTT
>QRFJ01000046.1:416821-515269 GCA_006176705.1 Cocos nucifera
TCCTGGAGGCCTTTATGCGTTACTTTATAATAAAAATAGACTGCGTCATGGTTTCTTACTGTGAGCTTTTTCCTTTTTTTTTTTTGTCATCACGTGCTCCTCACATTCTCAGGAAGATTGCAGAAAATCCTAGGCGCCATAAATTATCCTAAGAGTCTGTTTGGAAATTTCTATAAGATTAGACCGAAAGTTTTATAGAAATAGGATCTATTAACTTATCTAATTTATATTTTCTAAGAATCTATCCAAATCCTGACATTTGGAAAGCTCAAAACAAGCAGCGTATCTTGGAGTTACCTTGAAAGCACCATGAATCTTATCGACACCATAGAGTTGGAGTGTACGTTTTATCATAAGTAAAAAAGTACGCTGATCTTTTAGTTATTAAAAAAATAAAGCTAAACTTACAGTCATGTGAGAACTGATGATTTCATAGACTATAGTTATGCCTAATATCAAGGCTTACGTAAGATTCTTTGTGATCTTGTCTTTTCTCTCAAGTTCTCTGCATCTATTTAGCACCATCTTTTTCTTCCTTCTAAGAACCAGGACTGGAGAAATCTAGCTGGAATCAAGATGAGGACAAGATTTGAACTCATCTTCATGCAACCAATCTTCAAACAATTTAAAGACTGAACAAGCCACAATGCCTGACCTACAAAACTATTCAATTGCCCAACAGGTATGGTAAAAGTGGCGTAGGGCCAGAGTTAGATCAACTAGATGACAACCTTAGACAAACTTGAATAGATTTGGCATGTTAGATTCAACCTATTTAAATTGTATTAGGCCAAATGTTCTAATAGTTTGTGAAATTAGATCATGTCTAAGCTACAATTAATCAAATTCTTCATGTACATTTCTATTAGGATTTGAACAAGCCAAATTAACCCTTGTTTTTTTTATTAAAAAAAATGAAATCACCTCAAGCTTTTCTCCTTTTTTTTTTTTTTGTTTTTGGGAAGCAATCAAGCTAAGCTTTTCTTTAGGTAAACAATCTGTCCAAGCTTTTTCAACATGCTAAAATCCTTTTAAAGTATGGCTTCGCTTAGGTGCAACGTTTTATGAATTAGATCATGAGGTTCATTTAACTTACATGATCTTTGAAGCAGTGCATCGGGTATGTCCTAAAACCTATTTAGCATAATTAATTAATATAGCATTTTGAGATATTGTATGAGTATATACCTAGATGGTTGTGTCGTGCATTGGCTGAGTTGCAAAAGAGTCTTTCAGATGAATGAGCAAAAATGGTTGTGTATTCCATGAAGAGAATTGGATTATTATAAATAAGTTGAATATAAGCCGAGCTCGAGCTAGCTTGTTTAATTTGGAGCCAAATTTGAGCTCTTCACCCTTGTTTACAAGATCTAGTGAGAGTTTAGGATATTTTTATGCTTTCATTTATGTAGTTTTGAGCAATAATCTTGATTGTTTTTTTTAATTTTGTAGTTGAAATTCATCATATTCTTCATAATTTATATTAATTTATACAAATAATTATAAAAATAATTATTTATATAAATCATGATAATTAATATAATGAGCAATTTATATATGTATTTTTCGAGCTAGCTTGTAAATAGCTTGCTAATTTGCTAGCTCTAATTCATAAATATTGTAAGGTTGAGCATCATATTTGTATGAGTACCATCATATACATTATCCTAATGGAGCAAAGTGACCATTAATTTTCTCCTTAATGCTGCCCCTCCTAATATAAATATGAGGTTTAGGACATTGAATTGTGCCTTTGATGGTGCATGAGTGGTAAAAAACCTACAGGTCCTAAGCAAAAGACCTCTAAATCGCTGCCCACTAAAAGAGAAGTAAAGAGAAAGAAAGCAAGAAGAAAGAGATGTGGAGGAGATTTTCAAATAATTTGCTAGGCAATGGTGCATAAAGAAGTCTTCATCCATCTTCTTACATTTTCATATCTTTTTTGAAGATATTAATGTATGAATTTCTTATCGATTTATCAAAAAAAGAATAATTTAAATCTTTCACCACATCATGATGTTGGACCATATTAATGTCCATCACATAGTCTAGTTTAATTTAAGAGTGATGTTTATTGATTATTACAAAACAATAAAATAAAATAAAATAAAGCCACTTTTATATGCTTATCTAAATAATAGATACTATAAAATCAAGCAAAACTCATGTCTAATATTATTATTACATATCCAATAATTCTCAATTTTATAATATAGACATCAAGCTTTTTTCTTGTCATGTCCACCTAAAGGCCATTTTCTAGATAATTGAGGATCTATCATGACTTATTTATCCATTTGTTCATGACTACAGCTCATCATCATACGTAACAACTCGGACATTCATAATATGAACAAAATTAAATTTGATTATCATCTAAGTTCATTGTAACTTAGCTTATAGTCTCCTTGCTAACCTAACTAATTGCAAGGCTTGACCTCCAACTCCAATGAGCTAAGTAGGTTAGTAATCTTACTTGTCCGCGACGACCAGATAACATGACAAACAATTTAGACTGTAATCCTTGCTTGTTTTTCAAAAAAAAAATAGTAATGCACATTATTTAAATGTACTATATGTTTAAAATATTTACAACAATCATTTCAATTACGTGACTCCAATAGTAAATATTGCTCTTCGTAACGTAGTTTATACTCATTATCCATCCAAACCATATGATTTATATCACATGCAAAATCTTCGATGGGGAGTGTGAGTCACCTAGGAGTTACTTGGAGTCCAGCTACCTTTTCTTCTAACAAAATCTAATAAAACAAATATATTTAGATATATTACCATTATAATAAAATGATGTCGGTATCTTACTTCCAACATCCTTCAACAATTGACTCTAAGGCTTCCCTAAAACCCTTCGCACGAACAAATGGTTAACAAGATTAGTGTCAACAGTAACTTCCCCTGAGGTGACACCTACAATATCTTAAAGTCTTCAATAGAAACGGCAAACTCCAAATTAAATAACACAAACCACCCCTTTTTTTTTTTGTTACAAGCCACCCCCTTTTAAAGAGGCCCGGCAGGTGACGGCATTCCTCTGCCGTATGGCCGGCAGCCAGAAATCAGTCTGACATATAACTAGACTCCTCCGCGTGGCTAACATCTAACCCACCAGCCCCATATAATTCGATCACCTACCAACCCTAAACTACCAAACATCATCATTCCCCGCTCCTATCTAGATGCCACGTGCCCAGATTCTCCCATGGGCCTCACAACAAATTAAATATCGAGCCCCACCGCGTGGGTGGGCGAAGGAACCCAAGGTCTCCTTCGGCCGAACGTTTCCTCCCACCGGGCCCCTGCCCTCTGGTTTACTTTATCTTTCCCACTCTTTTCCCATCTTTGGTCTCTCTCTCTCTCGCGCTCGCTCGCTGGCTGTTGGGAGGAGAAGGGAGAGCTTGGAGAGCGTTGCGGCTGGTTTCTCTCCCCAGAAATCTCGGCGAGGCCTCTAAATTCCAATGGACAAAGATGGAGAGAGACAGAGATCGGGAGAGAATATAGTGGAGGATTCAAGGTAAAGAGGAGATGGTAGATTGATAGAGAGGTCAGAATCATCGTAGATGGTTCCTTTGGTTTGACTTGTGCGTGGCGGCTGCTCTCCCTGCTGCCTCCATTTTCTTACTCCTTTTTTTTTTTTCCCCTCTGGCTGGTTCTTGTTCATGGGTGGCGACTCCTTCCTTCCATGATCGACGACCGGGTCTTCATCGACCCCATTCCGCTCTCGGTTCTTATCCCCTCTCTTCCTCCTCATTTCATCCTTCCCTGCTTCCCCTGTTCCTGTTTGCAGCGGCCTTGGCCCCACGAATCCGATCCTATCGAGATAGTTCGATCCATTTCGCCTCCTCGGTTAACTTTACTGCATCGAAATCCTCTCTCTTTGGTTTATCGAATTGATCGTTCGTATTATCTTATACGTTTTCTGGATTAAAATCGCATCTTTTTATGATTCTCGCCGTCCCAAAACTTGCTCCTTTCTCGGGGAATATCCGTAAAAATTGTACTTTTGTGATCCCAGCGCGTTAGCATATCCCTATTTGTTATTCTTTCGAAACCTGAATCCAATCTCTCTTTGATTCAAGGCGTGGGCTTTGATTCTTCTGTTTTGGTCTGCCCATGGGTTGCACGAGTTCGAAGCAGTTCCGCCGGGACATGAGGCGGAGCCCGTCGGCGTACGCCCGGAGCTACTCTGTCCCTCTCCACCATGCCGCCGGCGCCAGCTGCCGAAGGAATGGCGAGGGCTACCACGTGGTCACCCTCGCATCGTCCACACTTGGCTCCCTCAAGCTCGACCGTGGTCCGAGCCCCAACGACCTCGCCGGCTCCGACGAGGAGATGATGAAGAGCTCCAACGACTGCGGTCGCGACCGCCTAGCCGACGAGCTCGGCAAGGCCAAGGCCTGGTCGGAGATGATCGAGCGCCGGATCCCAAAGACCCCCACCAAGACCCCGCCCAACGAGCCGGAGACCATCAACGCCTGGGAGCTCATGGAGGGCCTCGAGGACACCAGCCCCCTCCGCCCCACCTCTGCCGCCGCCGGTGTCGACCGCTCCTTCTCGTTCCACACCATCCGCGACACCCTTCCAGCGCCGGAGCCTCTCCCAAGATCCAAATTGGCCAATGGATCCTTCTCCCCGAAGCCCGGCTGGATGCAACTCGGCCCGGGCGATTCCATCATCTCCGACTTCGATCCCGAGATCCTCGACACCTTTCGGAATGCCCTCGAGGAGTTCTCCCCGCCGCACCCGGCCCCCGGCCGGCCTTATGAGCCGCCAGAGAAGGTGACAGAGTGCAGACATGCCGGCGATATCCCAAAATTCCATGGAATTGTTCGAGCTCGGATCAATGCATTCCAAGAGAGAATCGAAACGAGGAGGGCTGGTTTCAATTCCACTGCCGCAAAGGTGGCGCCTTTGGATAAATGCCCACCGGATGGAAAGGGGAAGGTGGTGTTCTACTTCACAAGCCTCCGAGGAATTCGAAAGACTTACGAGGATTGTTGGTCAGTGAGGGTAATACTACAAGGCTACGGCGTTCGCATCGACGAGAGGGACGTATCGATGCATGGGGGATTCAAGGAGGAGCTGAAGGAGATACTCGGGGTCGGGCATGGCGGCGGGAGACTGCCAAGAGTCTTCGCAGATGGCAAGTACTTAGGAGGGGCCGACGAGGTGCGCCAAATGCACGAGGCCGGAGAATTGGGCACAGCTTTGGAGGGATGTGAGATGGCGGCGGTGGGGATAGGTGGCGGCGTCGTGGAGGCATGCGAGGGGTGTGGCGGTGTGAGGTTCGTGCCATGCGAGACTTGCTCTGGGAGCTGCAAGGTGTATGTGGAGGAGGTGGAGGAGGAGGAGGAGGAGGAGGACGAAGGGGGGTTCCGGCGGTGCCCCGATTGCAACGAGAATGGTCTCGTCCGGTGCCCGCTGTGCTGTTGAGGATTGGTAGGCTCATTCTGGGATTCTGGGGAGTTGCAGAGTGTTTTAGCCAGCTGTTTGATGGATTGTTGTAGTGTGTACAGAGAGGAGATGCAGAAGTCCAGACCCGATACGGTCTAAAGTTTTGAAAGCTTCTCAGTAATGTCTTTATGGCTTTATTTTTTTTCTCTCTTTTTTTTTTTTTTTCTTTTTTCTTTTTTTCCTTTTTGAGTGGAGAAGACAGAGAATTGAAACGCATTGATATGTAATAAAAAGAGAAAAAATAGAAGCAATACAACCTGGATTTTGGTTACTTCTTGTTCTTGTATTTACTTATAAATATTTCTCTTGAGAACTTTTCTTATATTTACTTCTTAGTATTTCTCTTGGAAACTTTGTTTTATATCTTCTTTATTGTTCATTTTGTTATATTTTTGTTACTTCTTGGTGCTCTATTTTTTTCTTCTTTATGGTTCATTTGCTCTAATCACTTTCTCAGTAGGATACACGGAGAATTATATTGCATATCTATAAACTAAAAAAGATTGAGACAGTACAACGAGAATGGGCTCGTCCTGTTCAAGCCATCCTTTGTCGATCCCGGCCCCTTTGATGGAGATAATGATGGGGAACTATAGCAAGGTGAATTTTTTTTGTGGTATTTCTCTCTCCGAGTCTCCTGTTTTGACCTCATCCCTCTGTGGAAGCTAGTCTCTTTGGTGCTCATTTTGACTGCAGCTACTACTTTTTTTTTGCTCAACCTCTTAGTCCAAAAGGGGGTGGCTTTTTGGTGAGATTGTTTGCATATGTTTTGCTCTGTTACACATCAGTTCTTTTGTTGTTTTTGGAGAAAACTGAAATCTAGAGAGCTGGCCCTTCTTTTGGTTCATTGTCACTATAGAGTTGTTTTTCCTTTCCATATACCGTACATTCTTTTCTTGTCTCTTTCTTGTAATTTTTCGTTCATTCTGCAGTAAAATTCAGGTGACCAAGGGATAATTCCTTCGTCTCCTTTTCCTCAAAGAAAAGAGTCATCAGAAATCCTATTCTGTTCCTTTTGTTTTTATTTTCTCCTTAAAAACTGTGGCTTCTTGTAACCTGCCTCTTTGTATGTTTGTGTCGATGTCTTCTCATTCTTTTTGGCACATGGAATGCACGTTTTGAGAGGAGAAAAGAATACAAACTGTTTGGGGGTTGAATTAGAGAAAGACATGGAAGCCAATTTATTTTGAAGTTTCGTGAAAGATGTACAACCTGAATGGAAATGAGAAAAGTGCATAATGGTTGGAAATACAGTAATGTAATAAACTATTCTTAAGATAATTAAGAAAAAATTTTCAACATATAAAAATGACAAACAGAACCAAAAAAAGGAAAATTCTTTAATTTCAAAACTATCATTTTTATATATAATATAGATGAGACATATGCTGGGGAGATCTCTGGTTCTCTATACCACCTTAAATTCAAAATATTATCACCGAGATGCATGCTGATGATGTACGGTTGTTCAAAAATTATTAGATTTTAGTTCTGTATGAGGATTTTAATGCTCCTCTTTTACAGAAAAAAGGTGTTTGGAGTATCAGTAACTATTTCAAGGACAAATCTTAAGGAAAAGGTTTGTCTCGCCGGCAGAACCACCAGGTGGATATTGATGTTGGGAAGCAAGCACATCATGCGTGCACCTCGTGCAATCCATGCACTAGCTGTTGTGCTCGCCGTTGGCGGTGAGCTAGACCCATTCCAAATCACAAAATCTGTTCTATTCATCTAGGTTCTTGCAAAAAATTTATCGGTTTCTTTCCTTTCATCTACTTTTTTCCTTTAAAAAAAAAAAATCTAATGAAGCATGATTAAGCCTTTGTCTGTGCTTTACTTTAAAGCTAAAAGAAGAGGAAGAAGATAAGCTTGGGCACTGGTAATTCAGTAGCTAAACATGGATTGATTAGTCCTGTTTCAATCCTTTGGAATGATTCAGGTCTTAGTCTCTTGAGTGGCAGGAAGGCAGCATTGTCCTTGTGTTCTTTTTTTTTTGGTAAAAAGTCTAATATAATTCTTCCCCTCTTTAACTAGTACTACAAACTCAACTTTTATATGATGGGTGTTTTGGGAGCCACCTAATCAGGACAACGCAACTTGAACCATGAAGTTTAACTCAGGCACTCTGTGGTCAAACTTAGGAGCAGCATTAGGTTGTAAAGTCTATGAACCGTAGACCAGTTGTTTCTGCTGCACGTAGCTGGAACGAAAGCGACGTCTCATTTCAGCAAACAATTCAGCCTTCAGATTTTAACAGATTAAAAAAAAAAAAAAATGTAAGAAAGTTCTTCAAATATGATAGCATGGCTTGGACTTGGTCTAGGTCAAGATTTATCGCCCAATGACCAGGTTCCCTAGGACCGACGTACTAAACATTTTGCTTCACGCTGGCAATGTTTTTTATAAGCTTTGCTGGGGTATACAGCTCACAGGATGTTGCTTAGATCAACAACAACAAAAAAAAAAAAAAGGATGAAATTGGTTTGCAATTGGAATCAAAATCAAAACGAATTAGACTAAAAATTGAAATAGTCTTTGGTTCGTGACTGAAATTGGAATGGGATCTAAATACTAGGATAGTAACCACTCCCAGTTTCACACAAAATCAACATCATCTCTAGGTACTTTCCCTTCAAAAATGCATGCACCCTGACCGTTGTCAAACTGTGGATACCAGTGGAACAATTCTGTGACATCATAGGCTATGGGCGAGCTCTCTCGGTGCCGAACAATAAGGGACATGTTGAGAGTAAACAATAGACATGTATATGATGCACAAGTACGAACAAAGTTATCTGAATCTTGTGGTTAAGAACTCGATAAATGGTAATATCTGAGCACAAGAACGGAGCCTGTTCATCTTAAATTTTTCTAGTGATATTTATGTGAGATTACTGACTTGATCAATAGCTTCTAATCAGCATATATCGAGCCCTCTTGATAATGAAGTTGAAAACATCCTGCCTTAGCTTTCCATTTTTTCCATTTTGCTACAGAAAGTAATTCATATTTCCCAGATTCAGATGCATTTCTCTTAATTTTGTCCATGCTATCTTTATGGTGGCTGCTATTTCCTGAAGAGTTCATGGCCGCTATTTGCTTCCCCCCAAGACAGATCAGTGCATGGGAGGAGATAATGCTGGTAGGAACTCCTTGAAAACTTTGGTAGGATCAACAAGCCAACAAAGCTGCCCACAAAGGCAAAGACAACAGCAAGAGCAAATGCAGAGTGGTCACCCTTTTCAAATGGAGCATCCCATGGACCAGCACCAGGCAATATAATAACCTGTAAACAGGACGGGCAGGTAAATATATATCATACTAGAACAAACCAGAGATTATTGTCCAAAATCCACCAGCATTAGCAGATGTTGGCAAACATAATATACTCATCGACCTAGAGGAAAATATCAATGAGATAGATTTCGATAGGAAGGATCCAATTGATTATGCATGATTTTGCCAAAACAGCTACCCAAGTAGGAGCCATCACGAGAAGCACTGAAAGCATTCCTTGAGGCAAATTATTAAAGTTCTTAAAGATTTCACAGAAAACTGACATTTGTCCATTTGATGGCTCTCCTGGGTCAATTCTTTTTTGATCATTAGACTTCCTCAACACAAATTTGAGTTATCATCATAGTAACGAGAATGAAGATACGCTCTGACATGATTTTTTTTTTTTTTTTCCCTTTTTCTAAGTATGGCCAAAAGGATTTGCTGACAAGGCTTATCTCAGATAATTGGCACCCCTCTCCACATTGGAGAAGTCAGAGGTTCAAATCCAGGTTATAGCATGCCCACTGTATTCTTTCAGAGAGAGAGGGAGAGGCAGTGTGATGTGATGCAACAAGAAGAACAAAAAGAAGAATTTTTGGTAAAGCAGAGGAAGCCACAACTTTATTAGAGCATAGATAAATAGCTGTTTACAAGATACAACTGCTACAAGTAACTAACATCAGTAGGACAAACCCATGTAGATACAAACAACAGCTTCATAACAGGGAACAAGAAGAAAGCAACCCAAAATGACAATGAAACAATAAAACTGCGGGTACAATAAAATAAGAGTGCAATGCCGTAGTAGATGTATCCTGCAGCAATAGAAGAAGCACAGCCATATGGAACAGTATAAGCAGAAGCAGCAGATCAAATATAGAAAACCCAAAAAGACGAAGTAGAACTACTAGGGAAGTATGAATAAAACATGTGAGATATGATGTGGCAAAGAGTATCGGTCATGACTATAACTTGCAAAGAAATTCAAGCAATAAGACTCATGGAAGCAATCGAAAAAATAGGTCAGGTCGAGTTCAGGTTTGAATCTTTGACCTATTTAATAAACAGATCGAATTCGAGTTGATAAAATTTTGACCAAATCTACGTCCAATCCGAACCATATCCAACCCGACTCAACCCAATTGCTACCCCTCTTTCTATATGTTAGATTTTCAGAACACTGGGAATCCATGAAATAATTTTATTGTGCAATTTATCACATTTTGCTTCATTATTTGGCGAAACTGATTTTGAACAAGTAGCTATTTGTTTTTTTATTTCCTCAGAAGTACATGGCAAATCAAGATGTCAATTATGATAATAGAAAGCCAGGGTTCTGAAGTTTCCAACTAAAACTTGAGTTCTCACTAAATGTTAAATTTGGTTGTGAACTCTTGCTTACATATGTTAACTTTCAAAAAGTACAAGTATGTATTAAACTTATATATTTTAGTTTTTTTTTTTTAATAACTGATGAAGTATTTTTACATTTTATGGTCTTTTACTTCATAAGTATATGGTGTTTCATTATCAGTCCGGAGAAACTTCCAAATTCGGAACCTAACTAGCTCCCATAATCAGATCTTAACAACAAATAAACCATAATCTAAAAATCAACAAGAATTATTGCATCAATTATTAGATCTACAAATTTACTCGAGTCATCCAAGCACAAGCACTACCTATAGCGATGCACCATATAATCCATTTTTACCATATTATCTACAATCCCAAAATCCTTATTAGATATCTAACCTCACATGGACTTCACATTCCAAGCATTCTTTGTTTCACTGTTTTTTTCCGTAGGCAGCCAAATCTTTGGCAGCTTCGGCAGCTTTTTTGAGAGCATCAGAAACCAATAGAGCTCCAGCAGAGAAGTAGCTACTGCTGACAATAGAATTTGCAACACTCACAGCTGTTCTCCCGGTGGCAGACACAACCGTTTTGGTGGTCTCTGATACATGATACCTCTCATCCACTGATCTAACACGATCAACACCAGCATTAATCCTATCCGTCAGTCCAATTCTCTTGCTCAGTTCGGCAATCTTGGCTGCAGCAGTGGCAGAGACTTGATATGATTCATCCAAAGCTTTGGCTTTGATCAAGGCATCCTTGCTTAGTGTATATCCCTTAGCCAGCATGGTTTTGACTACATCTTGTGCCACTGTCATGGCTTCGCTTGGAGCTGTGGTAAAATGGCTTGCATTTGTAGTCTGTTCAGGTCAGTAGCAGAGTATGCCAGAAAATTGTTATAGTAATTTGATAAATGTGAAATGAAATCAAGTTCCTTGATGTGTGAATTGACAAAAGTAGCCTTGCTATTTCATCCAGTAATATAATGGAAGCATGAAAGATAAAATCTGTCCAAATAAGATCATGGACAAACACTCAAGATGCAATTTTAAGCCGCAAAAACTATTCATGCCTAAAACCAAAGCATCTTTGTTATATCACTATAACAACCAAAAATATGTAACAATCATGTAAAAGAACAATACATAGTACCATGAGAGAAACTATAGCAGAATGCACAAGACTTTGACATGGTTCAATCTAAACCAGACAACATTCGCCATCTGATTTAAAAGAAGAGCCAGAAACAACCTAACAATTATTACTCTTTTGGAAATGGATATACTGTTCTCTTTCTTAAATGTTTTTTTTTTTTTTTTGAGAAAATTCTTGCTTAAAGAATATAAAAGGTGCATTAGTTTGAGCAAAAAAGACCGTTGACGTGTGAAAAAACCAATTGACAAACCCTTTAGTATTTAGATTTTCAGATAAAACACTACTTAACCAGTCATATTTAAGTTTTAGACAAAATTATTTATCTGCTTCCAATTTTCAATCGATTGGTCAAAAACTGATAATCTTGCTTTTATCAGAATTTTCATTTGAATCCTTTTGAGATATTTAAGTCAAACTGTTAGTGATTTGCTATTCTAGACAATCTAGGGTTGCTATTCAAAATTGGGATCAAGATAAATCGTATATGTGCCTATATGCGAAGGCAGATCAAAATGGGTGTTAACTCTCGTATACGCATTGTCACTTCCCTAGCTTATAGTTTGATTTGTGAACATAAAACCATTCCAGGCCTTTGTTCTTCTTTAGCTTAACTAAAGAAAATGACAATAAACAGCCACCACAAGAAACAATAACAATTGACCACTTCATTATATCAGTCACGTTGAGGAAACCCTGATTATTTATTTCCTCAACTATCTCGTAATATGGATGGACTCTATTACCATCTCTTCTTTGGCTCTTCAGTTAGTAGTCAAGCATAGGAACTCCTTATAGATAAGCTAGGTATTCAGAATATGCCTAATGACAATTTAGCTTCTGGTCTGATTGGAGGTTAGGATGGTCCACACTGAATGCTGTAGTGTGCTGTTACATTTGGAATCATAAAAAATGAAGACTTTTTGATAGTGATTTGAGAACTATTTTGCATGTCATTAAAGATGCTATTTTTCTTTAAGGATAGGACGAGATTGTGCTCATCAACTAAGGGTGCTAAGATCTATCTTTTCTACTCTTTGCTTATGTGGGATGTAATATTCTCTCTCACTTTCATCTCCTTTCGTTCTTTCTTTTATATTATGTACTTCTTCCCTTCATGAAGTGATTAGACTGTTGCCTAATCCCTTCATGAAGTGAAAAAAGATATCTTGTATCTGGCACATCATCAGATAGCATGGTAAAGATAGCTACAAGGAACAAGTATACAATTAAAATGTCAATTGAGGTGCACTTTGTGATGCAGCAATCATAGCAAAAGATTACGAGGAACAGTGCAGGAAGGGCTAGAATTGTTGAAATTGAAGCTTGATTGGGGAGTTATCAGTCTGCTGATCCAAATTCCTATTATGGCCACATTCTAGAATCAACATTGAGAGCCTGATGGTCTTGCCAATGACAGTCCATCAAGCCCAGACTTGTCTGCAATTCCATTGTTTTGAAGTGTCAATGGAAGACCAGAAGTGGAAATTACCATTTTAAGAAATCTGTTTTCTTAATTTCATAGGTCAAACAAATATCTGAATTGACTTAGAGTTTCACAGCATGTTTTACACAAATTATACTTTATCAATTTGGTGTTTTTAACCAGATTCAGGATTTTTCTTATTTTAGTAAAATTTTCAAAGGGTTTGCCTATATAAAGCTACCTATGGTTTTGGACAAAGTAGACTTGAATTTGAAAAATAAATAAATAATATCTCCAATGTAGTAGGTTTTTCCACCTTTCCCTTTTATCCTTGTGGTTCTTCCTTCTCTCTAGGCACATTGTCTCTTTAGGGCAGCATCAATTTTATAGTTAGAACCAGGACTGATGCAAGGATAAAGCGTCACAATGTTATTATTAGATATCTTAGAATTTAATCCTCCAGTAATTGTATTAAAGTTTAGGTTAATTCATATTTTGAGTCATCAAAGAACTAAAATAAGAAGTTCTACAATGCATACCATAGACACATTCTCATCTTCAAGCTTCCAGTAAGGCCTGTCCCAGAAATCACTAGCTTCATCATCATGTCCCCAGTGTGCTATGCAAACAGGTTGATCTACAATAGTAGCTCCCTGATAAAATAAAAAATGACTAGTTTCCATCTTATGCAACAGAGTAATCAATGTTCTGTTTTAGCTGATAAAATAACTGATGGTTAAAAAGTGCATTTAATCAAATGAATGAGTAAGAGATTAACCACAAAAGCCTATTCAGCTGGTGGAGAGGGCAGAATCACAAGATTAGTGTGGAGAAATGTTGAGAATTTGCCAGAAGTTTTACAAGGATGCAAAAACTTAGAAACTAAAAATAATCAAAAATATATATAGAATAGTTGATGTATCTATAAAACAGTGCATGCAAAATTAAAGGGGAGAGACAGCATTAACTAAGAATAGCAATAACACTACTTTATGAATATATTAATATTAACATAAAATGTATTAAAATTTATGCTATTAATCTTTTTTAGTTTGTATTTGATACTTTTTATGATCTTTGCAAGAATAATTAATTATAAAGTCTTAATCACAAATCAACTAGAAATAGCCCTCCAATACATGCAGGTGAAGCTTTGGTTCAAATTCAGGCTTGTTTCGTGCATAATACACGAAGATATATAGATACGGGCGTGTGGGAAGCAGAGAACGGTATTAATACAAAAGGAAAGGATTTTTGGAGGAGAGGATGTACTTTTTGGCATTTAGTGTAATTAATGAGAGGCTCTTTATGCATTAAATGCATAAATAGTGGCCTAGGGGCTTTGTGAATGAGCTCATGGTCAGCCTTCACGCATGGGAGCTGATATTGCTATGGATGCTTTGGATTTTGTGAAGACCTACGAGAAGGCGTGAGCAAACTTTTGGCATGTGAATAGCGAACGTGTAAAGTAGGCATGAAAAAAAATGCGAAAATCAGGCAAGCAGCGTGTGAGTGCGGGCCTTTGCGATGCAGTGAATCAACGCGGATGTCCAGGATTCAAGAAAGGAAAAAAATAAATTTTGGAAATTTTTAAGACGAAAAATTTTAGATTGAATGGCAACTCTCTTTCTTACCTTATCTTCCATCCTTTTCCTTCCATCTCATCCATCTATCTCTTAAACCTTATTTCTTTCATTAGTTCCACATCTGAAAAATACAAAATCTTCCTCTCCCCAACATCTATAAATAAAACCCAATATCTTTACCTTGGATATATCGATCTCTCCACACCATAACTCTTGTAGGAGCCCTTGTGACAGACGAAAATACCTACCCATAAAAATTTTTATCCACCATTTTTTTCACTTTCTCCCACCCTTCCAACATACGAAAAGAAGAGTTAGCCAGGGAAGGTTGGTGAAAGGAGAGTCTATTCTTTTTATTTTCTTATTTCAACTCCAAGCCCTGTTATGGCTTAGGAGTCAGTTTTTGTATCAAATTTTTATTTCAACAATAAAATTTTATTTTAATTTTTTCTTTAATTATCATTCATACAATTTAATTTATGCAATTTAATTTCAGTACATAAGATAGTTTAATTTTCTTATTCTACTTATTTAATTTCTGCATCTCTTTTATTTACTGTAATTTTAATTTTCAGCAATTAATATAATATTTTTTTATGTTCTTAATCGGATTTATAGTTTTTCTTCAAATCATGTCTAGCTAAGCAATCTTCTGGAATTTGCGATGAAGCTAAACCATGATTAGAAGCTCTTTTTAGAATTTCTCCTTGATTTTAATTTTTAGAGTTCTTCCTTCAAGCTTCTTGCCAAGAGACTTGATGGACTATCATTGGGTTTCATTCTCTTTATAGTTCATGCTTGATTCGGTGCAAGAAAAATAATAGGAAGAAGGCCTATAATTTTGATAATTCTTTTTTTTCTTTCTTGTGGAAAACTTTGATGGATTATTGTTGGGTCAGAATTCCTTCATAGTCCATACTCGGGTAACACAAGAGAAGCAGTTGAAAGGAGAGTTTCTTAATTAGGATAAATGCTTATCCATGCATTACACCTTGATTAAAAGACATCATAAGATAAATTTTAGAAAGGCTCTCTAAGTTATTGGTCTAGTGGATTTAAAAGTCCTAAATCTTTAGATTATTATTCTCTATAATTTAATTTACTATTTAATAGTACCAAATCTTCCCTCTTTTTTGTTAAAGCTCGTCAAAGCCAAATTTGAATACACTTTAAAAACACAATTTCTCGTGGGATCGACCCATACTCGTCAGACGTGCTACTCTGTACATCGTGCACTCACGGTTAATTTAAGACACAACAAATTTTTGACGCCATTGCCAAAAAATTGGCGTATTTTAAATTGTATTCTAAATTCTTATTCTTCATGCTTTTAGTTTAGTTTTATTCTGATCTAACTTTCTTATCTTACTCTGCAGAAAATTGGTGAGTGTTGGAAATTAGGTATATAATCTAATCTTTTCCTTTTTCTTTAGTATACTAATTTGATCTTATTTTATTATTAGTTTTTAATTAAAACTTGTTTGTTCGTATTGGTTGTGCATAAGCATATCTAAACTACTTTAAGAGCACAAACCTAAATAAGATAAGATGGGGATTTCATTACCTTAGCCCACAAACAAGTTCCTTCATTTGCATTTACCCTAACCCTTAAATAAAATCAATTAAACATCAACCCTAGAAACACCTGAGCTCATTAAGACAAGGCATCCGAAAGAGTTGGACCGGGTCAAGATTGGCTAGTTGACTGGTGTCTAGGAAAAGGGTTCAGGGACACGAGCCCGAAGAAAGATGGTTCTTTAATTGGTTCCGTTCGCTTATCTGGCCAATATAATTGGTGTCTAAGGAAAGCAACAGGGAGACTCCCATCGATCTTACCCTTACCTAGCTAGTTGGCTAGTTGGTTTCTGACTTGGAGGGCTCCAAAACGGCCTTGGCAGTTAGAAGCTGTCTAGAATTAAGATAACCTAAGATAGATATTTGCTTGATAAGTGTTTGAAAAAAAAAAATCTTAACTAATTCTTCTCACTCTTTTCTTTCATTTCTCGATTAAGGATTCCTTAGGATTCATCTTTAGAACTCTTTTCTTATCTATCTTCCTCTTCTCTTTTCTTTAAAAAAAATCAACAAAAAATAAAAAAATAAAAAAAATAGAAAATAAAGTAAATTATCCACTTTCCTCATGGAGAAGAATTTTGGGTCTACTAGTTAGAATTGACTCAATTCCTGTGTCAAGCCTTAAAGTCTCTAAAATGAAAGAAACCAATCAGCCCCAAACCCTTAAAGATTTGTGTCACCCAGTTGGGTATGTCCAGCCTTCTTGTATCAGGTTGCCCCAATCTACTATAAATAATTTTGAAATTAAACCCCAAATGATTAATATGCTTTCAAATTCACTGGAATAGAGGATGCATATATATTCATTAGGAAATTTGAAGAGGTTTGTGCAACTATGAGGCTACAACAACTTTCTGAGGATGAGATCAAACTAAGACTAATCAATTTTGTCCTTAAGGATAATGCCAAAAAGTGGCTATACAACCTGCCAAACCAATCTATCACAACTTGGGAGGGTTTTGTAAGAGTGTTTCTAAAAAAATACTTTCTCCATCATAAGACAGCTAGAATTAGAAATGAGATAAACCAATTTTACTAACTAGCTGGCGAGTCATTCTGAAAGTATTTCGACCGTTTTAAGAACCTCTTGACCCCATGCCCACACCATGGAATAGAGACTTGGAGGCTATGCCAAATAGTTTACGAGGAGCTAGACTCAAATTCCAGAACCATGCTAGAGTCCATGTGCCAAGGTCAATTTATGTATAAAGAACCCAATGAGACCTGGCAATTTCTAGAAGACCTAGCCGAGAAGAGTTTACAATGGGAAACGACTAAGGAATTGGAAAAATCAACCCCTTCAAGAGGTAGAATGTACCAAGTTCAAACTTTCCTAGCCACAGAAGCTAAAATTGCAACCCTAACATGTAGATTAGAGGACTTAGAACTGCAAAGACCAGCCAGTGTGAATCATGTGTCTGCACCCACGTGCAATAGGTGTAATGTACCAATTCATGTCCTTGAAGACTGTCCTCTCTTGATAAACCCAATAGAGAATGGATATGCATAGGTAAATGCCGCATATCAGAAATCAATGAACAATCCTTATGCACCCATACAATCCTTATGCACCCACATATAATCCAGGATGGAGGAATCATCCAAACTTCTCATGATCGCAAAATCCAAATGTAGGCGGTCCTAATTTCAACCAGCAAAACCCAAGGCCCAACCTTGTGTTAAACAACCCACCAGGCTTCAATAATCATGAAAAGAAATTTAGTTCTTTAGAGAAAAGCCTGGAAGTCCTAGTCAAATCCAATGCTGACACCAATGCTACATTGAGTAATTTCATACAAACCACGGGCCAGCTCCTAAATGCCAATACCCAGGCTATAGCTCATTTAGAAATGCAGGTAGGTCAGTTAGCTTCTACCATGAATGAGCAAGAACAAGGTAGGCTGCCTAGCCAACCCGAGCCCAACCCGAGAAATCAAAATGGTCCACAACCCCAACATGAAAATCAAGTCAATCAAGTGAATGCCATTCATACTTTAAGATCGGGAAAATAAGTGGATAACAAGATAAGTACATCTCACAGTAGAGAGGACTCATCTGCCGAGCAACTTTACGAACAATCTACCTTACAAACTCAAGCTCTTAAAACTGATGGTACACCTAGCCCAGTACCCATAACTCCTAGAGCTCCTTTTCCAAATCGATTAAGGTCTAATAAAAAATCGAAACATTTAGATAAAATGTTAAAGGTGTTTAAACAAGTCCAAATAAATATTTCTCTACCAGACATGATCCAACAAGTACCGACCTATGCTAAATTCTTAAAAGATCTTTGCACCAAGAAAAGAACCACTAATGTACCAAAGAGAGTGTTCTTAGCTACAAGTGTGAGCTCATACTTATCGAGTCATGTGCCAATAAAATATAAGAATCCAAGGTCCCCGACAATTTCATGTGTTATTGGAGAAACCCAAATTGAGAAGGCCTTGCTAGACTTAGGGGCTAGTGTAAATATTTTGTTCTATTTAGTTTACAAGCAATTAGGATTGGAAAAACTTCAGCCAACAGGGATCACATTGCAATTAGCAGACCGATCTTTTAGGATCCCTAAAGAAATGGTAGGAGATGTTTTAATCAAGGTGGGCAATTTTATCTTTCCTGTAGACTTCATCATTTTAGAGATCGAACCAGTTTCAAATCCGAAGGGCCATATCCCAGTTATCTTGGGAAGACCATTTCTAGCAACTGCTAATGTTAAAATCAACTGTCGGAATGGACTTATGAAGCTATCTTTTGGAAACATGACTATTGAGTTAAATGTATTTAATCTGGAATAGGAATCCACCCAGCATGTTAATATAAATGTAATCCAAGATGAAATTTACGAACCCATTGACATTAGCAATGAAGAAGTCGAACTAGAGTCAAGTATTTGTCTAAACCATGAACATAAAGACATCGATGAAACACTTGTTGACCATAGGACTAGCCAAAGAAGGGAGCCTCCCACTGAACCACTCATGAAAATGGCTAAACCATCATCCAAGCCATCAATAGAAGAGGCACCCAAATTAGAATTGAAACCCCTCCCCAAGCATCTCAAGTATGCCTATTTAGGTCCAATAGAAACCTTGCCCATAATTATTGCATCAGACCTAAATCCTAAACAAGAGGAGGAATTATTAGAAGTCTTGAAGAAAAATCGAGAAGCTATAGATTGGACCATGGCATATATTAAAGGAATAAGCCCCTCCATAGTTCAACATAGGATACACCTAGAAGAAGGGGCTAAACCAACTAAAGATGCTCAGAGAAGACTCAATCCAGCAATGAAAGAGGTAGTCAAGAACGAGATTTTGAAATTGCTTGATAGTGAAATAATTTATCCCATCTAAGATAGTTCTTGGGTAAGTCCAGTGCAAGTGGTACCCAAAAAGTCCGGGATAACAGTAGTTCAGAATGAAAAAAAATAAACTTATCCCAACTAGGGCCCAAACGGGATGGAGGATCTGTATAAATTATAGAAAATTGAATGCAGCAACAAGAAAAGATCATTTTTCTTTATCGTTTATTGATTAAATATTGGAAAAATTAGCCGAACAAGAGTTCTACTATTTTCTTGATGGATACTTCGGCTATAACCAGATCCCCTATAGCCCCTGAAGACCAAGAAAAGACTACATTCACCTATCCATTCGGAACCTTTGCCTATAAGCGCATGCCCTTTGGCTTATGCAATGCACCAGCAACCTTTCAAAGATGTATGATCAGTACTTTTTCTGATATGGTTGAACGATTTCTCGAAGTTTTCATGGATGACTTTTCTGTCTTTGGCCCCACCTTCTCCAAGTGTTTAAATCATTTGAGACTTGTCCTAGAAAGATGTAAGGAGAAGCACTTAGTTCTTAATTGGGAGAAATGCCAATTCAGTATAGTTTTTGGCTGGCACTAGAAGGAGGGCCTTCTGTTCTCGAGGTTTTCTTATTCTTAAAGGAGTGCTCAGCAGCGATCTCTCTTCTTCCTCTCTAGAGTTCTTCTCCAAGAAAAAATGCCTTCCAAGAAAGCTTCGATCCGGGGATCAACGGCCTCTGCAGCCAAATCCCCTCCAGACCTATCCGCTCCCGCTTCAGCTCCGACAACTCAGGCTCCACCTGCAGCCATGGTGGATACGGAGCAGTTCAACCTGCTGGTCCAGCAGGTTCACAATCTCACGAAGGCGGTGCAAGCCATATATCGACAGGCCCCAGCACCGATTTAGCCGGAACAGGCTTCTCCGGAGCCCCATGGTCCGGTCTGGGAACGGCCGACTTGGGCTATCCGACCTCTGATCTCCGGAAAGAGGAAGCAAAGGATGGAGGGCCCTTGGTCGGACCATGACTCAACCCATGGGAAGCTTCACACCCATTCCACCAGAAAACTCTGAAAATCAACGATAGTGAGAATCTCCTAGATCAAAGGCTCCTAGAAATGAGCCAACGAATCGAAAAACTCCGTCATACTCCCTCCTCAAACGGTAATGATATTTGCACTGACCCTCCTTTTTCTCAGAAGATTATGCAAGAATCAATCCCACCGAACTTCAAGCTCTCGCAGTTTGAGAGTTATGATGGGACCACCGATCCGGTCAACCATCTGGAGGCCTTTCGGACAATGATGCTGCTTCATGGCGCACCAGATGCCATTTTATATTGGACATTTCTGTCTATCCTCAAGAAAGCCGTCAGGAACTGGTACTCAGCACTTAAACCGGATACCATCTTTTTCTTCGATCAAATGAGCCATCAGTTTGTGGCTCACTTCGTCAGCAGCCGACGTCCGCGCCGAGATTTGAATTTTCTGATGAATATCAAGCAGAAGGAGGGGGAATCTATCCGAGCCTATGTTATCCGGTTTAATGCTGCTGCATTGAAGGTCCGGAACTTGGACCAGTCTGTTGCAATGGCCGCACTCAAGGACGGCCTTCAGAAGAACGATTTGCTATTATCCCTAGAGAAGTACCCCCAGAGACTTTGCCGATTTGCTAGCTCGGGCTGAGGGATATGTCCATACGGAAGAAGCCTTCAAATTAAAAGATGAGGAAGCTGTAGGAGAGCGGCAGACGTACGAGTCTAATAAACCCGCAGCTGATGGAGGGCCGAATGAAGCTCGGCCACGCTCACGGACTTTCCTCGAGCGCAAGCGAGCCCAAACTCTTCGAACTCATCGTCAAAGAAGCCCCAACAGAATGGCACGGAGAAGTTCTCCCCTCCGAAGATTTTACAACTACGTCCCTCTCAATGCTCCGAAAACCCAAGTACTGATGAAAATCAGGAAGCAACTGCCGAGACCAGGAAGGATGCGTACTCATCCCAACAAGCGCAATCCGAACAAGTTCTGTCTTTATCATCGTGACCACGGTCACGATACTGAAGAGTGTATTCAGCTCCAAGATGAGATCGAGAAGCTCATCAAGCGAGGCAGACTCTGTCGATTCCTGCGGCATCGGTCTGAAGGACGGAAAGATCGGCCAAGGACACTACCGCAGCTTGAACCACCAAGAAGGAAGGAACAACAAGAAGATCGATCGCCTCTCGGCATCATCAACACTATCTCTAGGGGACTTCGGCATGAAGAGGCCAGCGGATCCGAGGGATCAGTGAAGAGGCGGAGAACTGAAGAGCCCATCGCTTTCACCGACGAGGATGCTCGAGGAGTCCAGTTCCCACACAATGATGTGGTTGTAATCTCTTTAAACATTGCCGATTATGATGTACGCCGCGTTTTGTTAGATAATGAAAGCTCGGCCGACGTATTATTTTATGATGCTTTCTCGAAAATGTTCTTACTCAATAATCACTTGGGACCTGTGAACTCTCCGTTGGTAGGCTTCACTGATGATGCCGTGCCAGTTGAAGGCATAATAACTTTAACTGTGACTACAGGGCAACGCCCGAAGCTGGTTAAGACACATGTCAATTTTCTAGTCGTAAAGGCTCCATCTGCCTACAACGCTATTCTCGGCCGACCTGGGTTGAACGCGCTCCGAGCAGTGGTGTCGACTTATTATTTAAAGATGAAGTTTCCAACGAGCTGCGGAATTAAAGAGATCAGAAGAGACCAGGCATTGGCGAGACGCTGTTACTTCATTGCCTACAGAAAAACATCCAGCCCGACCTTTGTCCTGTTGAGGGGTTGGATATTCATGACGACCTCACTGAGGAGCGGAACGAGCCTATGGAGAACCTCATATCTGTGCTCTTAAACGACGAAAACGTGGAGCACACTATACAGATCGACTCCAACTTAGGAGACGAGGCTCGGGAGCAACTCGTCACCTTCCTCAGGAAGAACGTGAATGTCTTTGCCTGAGCCCCAGCAGATATGCCAGGAATTGACGCCGAAGTCATAGAACATCGACTGACCGTTGATCCTAAGTATCAGCCGGTAAAAGAGAAGATGCGCAATCATGCCCCGGAGAGGCAAAAAGCAATCGCAGAAGTAGGCAAACTCCTCAAAGTTGAATTCATCCGAGAATCTAACTATTCGACCTGGGTCTCAAATGTGGTCCTCGTCAAAAAGGCAAACAACAAGTGGAGGATGTGTATAGACTTAAAAAAGCTGAACAAAGCCTGCCCAAAGGATAGCTACCCTCTTCTCAGGATTAATCAACTGGTAGACGCAACCTCGGGCCACGAGCTCCTCACCTTCATTGACGTCTTCTCCGGCTATAACCAGATGCGGATGGCGTCGGAGGACAAGGAGAAAATTGCTTTTGTTACTGACCGTGGTCTTTACTGTTACAGGATTATGCCCTTTGGACTCAAGAATACAGGAGCAACGTACCAACATCTAATCAACAAGATCTTCAAGGAGCAGATCGGCCGCAACATGGAGGTGTATGTGGATGACATGTTCGTCAAAAGTCAAGCTTCTATAAACCACCTCGCCGACCTCAAAAAGATCTTCAATGCACTCAGGAAGCACAAGATGAAGCTGAACTCGACCAAGTGCACCTTTGGTGTGACCTCTAGAAAGTTTCTGGGGTTTATGATGTCAAGAGACGGAATTGAAGCAAATCCAGAGAAAATCTAAGCTATTCAGGAGATGACTGCTCCAAAAACAATCAAAGAAGTTCAGCGTCTGACTGAAAAAGCGGCGTCCCTAAATCGCTTCGTCTCGAGATCGGTCGAGCGATGCATGCCTTTCTTCCAAGTTCTCAAGCAACCAAAAAATTTCTGCCAGACGACGGAGTGCTAACGGGCATTTGAGGAGCTCAAAAACTACCTCAACTCACCCCAACTGCTGCATTAAAGGTACCTCAACGGCTGGAAGGGCAGAAGGAAATCTTATTTGTATACATTCGCCTCACGGGTCTCGCGACGAGCTTAGCCGTTTTTATTCGCCCAATTAATAATATTAGTCCTCCACGGCAGAGTCCTTTACTCTCGAAGAGAGGTACCCGAAATCGAAGGAAGTTACAAAAAGAGATGACAATAAGGATCCATGCTTCACGTCATACCTCGAGCTTTCTGAGCTAAACCCGCTCAATTAGTTTCTGGTCAGACTATAGGAAAGACCCGTAGAAAAGAAAGAATCGTTGCTACTACTCTTTCACGGTTCAAGTAGTGCTTTAATGTGCGACAGTGCTATACTCCCGAACCCTCCTTTAATCTTATCAGTGTGGCAGGCACATTCGCGAACGTCCCATAGAGCGGGTCGCGTGCATCTCGTGGTTTCCAAGCCGAGGGGACGTTTTAGACGTTGTAGCAGATCAATGACTTGAGGAGGCAAGGTCACGTGACATCGACACGTGTTACGCTTTCGTGACGCAGGAGAACTCGCAGAGAATAGGCGGCATAGATTCGTTGCGAATCCTCACGGAGAGGGATGGATTATATCTATTTGTATCCGCAAGCGCATGCGTGTCGACCATGCTATTGAGTCAAAGGCCACAAGACTCAGTTGGAATCATCTGTTATGTGAATAAGTATGGCATTTTTCGTCCAACGCCACGATGGTTCGAGATGAATAACCGAAGACTCTTAATCAGTACAACTCGACGTAATTCTCGGACGCTCTGCTGATGTCGAGCGCATTAGAAGCTCGGGGGAGCGCTCGTGACCGGATCAGATGAGCTCTCCAACCTCTTCCGGTAGACGTGTTTTGGTTGCTCTAGTGACCTTCGGAGGAGATCTTGTCTCCGCCAGGTTTGAAGAGAGATTCTATATCTCCTATTAATGTTTGAAGTAAGGTCCTGGCCGAAATAGGTGCGGAAGCATCACATCATCCCGCCCGAGGCAGCTAGGTGGCGATTTGTGTACCTCCTAGGGTCCTCTGCAAGCGCGTCACCTCCGGGTCGAAACCGAGAAGTACTTTGCTTGCCTCTACACACGCACCTGAAGGTCGATTATTCCCTGCTAATTGAAATGAGAATGGGTCTCTCAATATGTATTTTAAACACGTGTTTGGTTGATCATCGGATGTTATAAATGAGGCCCAAGGATTTGGAAGATTAAAGACGTCGTGGAGGAGTCGGTTGGTTTAAGTATCTACGTTTCAGGTGCAAGTTTGCCAATTGAATAGGAGTGATCGGGCAAACAAAGGGTTTGAGAAGGCTTTTCGGAGGGAGCAACTTTACGGAGATCGTCTATTTTCCGAGGCGAGGAGTTTAAAGGGATAAATAAGTATCAAGATTGTAGGTCCCGGAAAAGGAGCCTTATTTGTACGTAAGTCTAAACCCTAGAATCTAGTGCTACATCTGGCCTTTGCGGCCAATTTGATCATTCGACAATTCGATGTAACCCAAGGACAGAAAATATTCAAGAGGGCACGTACGCTTCCTTCGGGTAAGAACTGGTGAGCGCACTTTCTTAGCCCCAGCACGATCACCTTAGTCCAGGAAGACATGTTTTAATGGTGTTTCTGAAGACACATTCCTAAAAAAGAGGTGCGGCCAATTATGCTCGAATTCAGCCTCACTACCGTCCCTCGTTTTATGTTTCAAGATCGGGTAGGCTCTCAGAGCCGAAGCCAATGAACGAGTGTGGATCTGGTGATCAGAGCCTTGGTTTAGACTCACTCTCAAAGAGGGAGTTCTTCTCTTGATCCGTACAGAAGCGATACAGAGAATTCTTTCTGATATCCTAAATGGACTGTAGTGTGAGAGCCTTACCCGGTAAGTATCACAGTTGTTAGTGGACAATAGTTCCGATCAACAATTCGTATACATCTCGATCGTATCGTATATGGACGCATGAGCCCTGAGCCTGATAATGTGCTCTCCATTGTGATCAGGGGATGAGGTTCTCCTTTCCGATAGTTCCGGTAACGGACTGTGGGGCACATACCAGGAACCGTCTATCACGGGCCATCTATCGCCGCATCTCATATGTATGCACAGTGAAATGGAAGGGCCTATACGATCTTGTCTGCAGAACGTTAGTGCATTGTAGAGTGCTACAACGTCCCAGCTATTCTTCCTATGTCACATGGAACCAAATACTTATCTGGTGTACTGATGCTGGATCATCTACTTGTGCGTGCCGATTTCTAGTACCCATGATTCATCATGGTAGAGTTTTTATTGTCGAACCTAATGACCAGCTGATCAAAAAAAAAATGCAAAAATCATACATAGACAAGCCATCATCTCGCCTACCGAGACTTGACATACCAGACTCTACTCATCGAAGAACAATTAGGACTTCATCTTGGCGCAGTAGGGTACGTCCTCAGATTTTTTTGTGGAGTGACATACTGGTGCGCTGTACGCGCTTTCCTCTCCGAGCTCTCAGACAATAAGTTTGGGCTAGACGACCCTTCCAACCACTCATACTGACCTTTCTCAATTTCCGATGGCGATGCCGGACACACAAAACAGAGCTTTTCCCTCCTAGCGTCATGCCTGCGGTATCGAAGCTATACGGCAGTTCATCCGTAAACTGGGTCGAAGAGCCGCCAAGTCACTCACTTCAGCATAACATAGATTATGTTTCACGCAGTGCCATACTGACTCGTGTGAGTAAGATATTCAAAGTACGTTCTGGAAGAGTGCGAATAAGTCTGTTCCGTCTCGGCTCTGTTGTCGCTCCAAACTTCGATGTCGCCATCTGAACTTGGATAGACTCAAGTTGTTTCGTCCTGAGTTCTTCTTTCAAGCTAGATCGACCCGATATGAGACTTCTAGAGACATCCGCGCACCACTTCTTGTCGACATCGTGTAGTCGTCACCCACAGCTCACTACATGTGGTGGAAAAGTCTTGGAAGATGGAGCCAACCGAACCTGCCTGTAAGGCATACGGATCACAGACATCTGATGGCAAAGTAGTCATAAGCTCAAGGAGCTTGTGGATGGAGTGGCATGCTTGCACACTTCTCATAACCACGTGCCTCCTAGAGTGCGTATATCAGGATAGAGTTACTCTTAAATGCGCGACTGATTCGTGCAATACGAGTGGCTGGTCTAATTGAGCCATTGGCTTAGTTCTTGTGCCTTTTAGAACGTTGAATGACCGTGCATCTCAGGGGACCCTAATCGAGCTTAAGGTAGACTATTCGGTCCAACCCCAAGTCCATCAGCTATGCGTGAGTCGTGTTCCCAACGCAGCAACATACCCACAGGCACTCAGAGTCAACGTCGATCTGCTGGAAGAAAAAAGAAAGCCCAGATTCAGATGGCGACCTACAAACGAAGAATCGCTCGATACTATAACTCCAGAGTCAGAAGTAAAACATTCAGAGTGGAGGACTTGGTGCTTCGACGAGCTGCCATCTCTCAGCCTCAGAGCTAGGGGAAGCTTGCCCCGAATTGGAAAGGTCCGTATGAAGTGGTGGAGGTCGTCTAGCCCAAAACTTATTGTCTGAAGGAGCTCGGAGGAACAGCGCTCCCACGACCTTGGAACTCAAAAAATCTGAGGACGTACTACCAGTAATTTTTCTTCAATAAAACTCCTTCATTTCAATGTTATTATTTTTTGGTGCAAAAACTATGTGATGACAGAGAAGAAGCAATCAATAATGGCCATGTTAGGAACAGGAGGAGAACCTCATCCTAACGTGAGCAAGATCGAAGGCCTCATTCATTTTAAATGAGATGGGGGAAGAGGCCCTGATAACGGCCCTTATGTGCCCCCGGAACAGTCCGTTAGGAACAGGAGGAGAACCTCATCCTAACATGAACAAAGTCGAGGGCCTCGTTCATTTTAGACGAGATGAAGAGAGAAGCCCTAACAACGATCCTTATGTGCTCCTACAGTCCATTAGGAACAGGAGAAAAATCTCGTTCTAACGTGAGCAAAGTCGAAGATCTCGTTCATTTTAGACGAGATAAGGGGAGAGGCCCTGACAACGGCCCTTATGTGCCCCTACAGTCCGTTAGGAACAGGAGAAGAACCCCGTCCTAACATGAGCAAGTCGAAGACCTCGTTCATTTTAGATGAGGTAAGAGGAGAGGCCTCGACAATGGCCCTATTATGCTTAACCTTGGCTGAAGACAAGATCTCTCCGAAGCTTCAACTTCAACATCAATCTCGACTGGAGATAAAATCTCCCCCGAGCTTTAACTGCAACATCAACAAGAGATAAGATCTCCTTCAACCTCGGCTGGAGACAAGATCTTTCCCGAGCTTCAACCTCAACGTCAACCTCAGCTGGAGATAAGATCTCCTTCGAGCTTTAACTTCAACATTAATAGGAGATAAGATCTCCTTCAACCTCGGCTGGAGACAAGATCTCCTCGAGCTTCAACCTCAACGTCAACCTCGGCTGGAGACAAGATCTCCCCCGAGCTTCAACTTCAACGTCAATAGGAGATAAGATCTCCCCCGAGCGCCTTCAACCTCGGCTTGGAGATAAGATCTCTCTCCGAGCTTCAACGTCAACGTCAACCTCGACTGGAGACAAGATCTCCCCCGAGCTTCAACGTCAACGTCAACCTCGGCTGGAGACAAGATCTCCCCCAAGCTTCAACGTCAACGTCAACCTCGGTTGGAAACAAGATCTCCCCCGAGCTTCAACTGCAACGTCAATAGGAGGTAAGATCTCCTTAAACCTCGACTGGAGATAAGATCTCTCCCGGGCTTCAATCTCAATGGGTGCAGAAGCCAGAACAGGACTTCGACAGTCATCTTTTTTGTACTCCCTTCGAATTTCGAACTCGAAAGTGGAGGGACTATATATTATTGGGGATAAATCCCGCTCCCGCCGAAGTCCAGTCTGACGCTTAGCCTAATGCAACTGGTAATCATGAAAGAGCTTCAATCGAAAATTACCCCTCCAGCAGCCGAACCCCAACCGAACTCCTCCAACGGTCGAATCCTAAATGAACTCCTCCATCGACCGTATTCCTCCAGAAGCCAAACTTCTTCTGAATTTCTCCTTCAATCAAGTTCTTCTAGGAGCCGAACTCCTTCCGGACTTCTCCTTCAGTCAAGTTCCTCTAGGATCCGAACTCCTTCCGAATTTTTTCTTCAGTCGGATTCCTCTAGGAGCCGAACTCCTTCCGGACTTCTCTTTCAGTCGGATTCCTTCAGGAGCCAAACTCCTTCCGGACTTCTCCTTCGGTCAAGTTCCTCCAAGAGCCGAACTCCTTCGAATTTCTTCTTCAGTCGAATTCCTCTAGGAGCCGAACTCCTTCCGGACTTCTCCTCTAATCGGCTTCCTCCAGAAGCCGAACTTCTTCCTGACTTCTCCTTCAGTCAAGTTCCTCCAGAAGCCAAACTTCTTTCGAATTTCTCCTTCAGTCGAATTCCTCCGGGAGCTGAACTCCTTCCGGACTTCTCCAATCGGATTCCTCCAAGAGCCGAACTTCTTTCCGACTTCTCCTTCAATCAAGTTCCTCCAGAAGCCGAACTCCTTCCGGATTTCTTCTTCAGTCGAATTCCTTCAGGAGTCGAACTCCTTTCGGAGTTCTCCTTCAGTCGAACTCCTTTCGAAGTTCTCCTTCAGTCGGATTCCTCCAAAAGCCGAACTCCTTCCGAACTTCTCTTCCAGTCGGATTACTCCAAGAGCCGAATTTCTTTCTGACTTCTCCTTCAGTCAAGTTCCTTCGAAAGCCGAACTCCTTCCGGACTTCTCCTTCAGTCAGATTTCTCCAGGAGCCGACCTCCTTCCGGACTTCTCCTCCAGTCGGATTCCTCCAGAAGCCGAACTTCTTTCCGACTTCTCCTTCAATCAAGTTTCCTCCAGGAGCCGAACTCCTTCCAAATTTTTTTTTTAGATTCCTCCAGGAGCGGAAGTTCCTTTCCGGATTTCTCCTTCAGTCAAGTTCCTCCAGGATCCGAACTCCTTCCGAACTTCTTCAGTCGGATTCCTCCAGGAGCCGAACTCTTTCCGAACTTCTCCTTCAGTCGGATTCCTTTAGGAGCCAAACTCCTTCCGAACTTCTTCAATCAAGTTTCTGCAGGAGCCGAACTCCTTCCGAATTCCTCCTTCAGTCAAGTTCCTCCAGGAGCCAAACTCCTTCCGAACTTCTCCTTCAGTCGGATTCCTTCAGGAGCCGAACTCCTTTCGAACTTCTCCTTCGGTCAAGTTCCTCCAAAAACCGAATTCCTCCTTCAGTCGGATTCTTTCAGAAACCGAACTCCTTCCGGACTTCTTCTTCAGTCAAGTTCCTCCAGGAGCCGAACTCCTTCCAGACTTCTTCTCCAGTCAAGTTTCTTAGAAGCCGAACTCCTTTTCCGACTTCTCCTTCAGTCAAATTCCTCTAGGAGCCGAACTTCTTTCGAATTTCTTCTTCAGTCAAGTTTCTCTAGGAGCCGAACTCCTTCCGAATTCCTTCAGTCAGATTTCCTCCAAGAGCCAAACTCCTTCCGAACTTCTCCTTCAGTCAAGTTCCTCCAAGATCCGAACTCCTTCCGCATTTTTCCTTCAGTCGGATTCCTCCAGAAGCCAAACTCCTTCCAGACTTCTCCTTCAGTCGGATTCCTCCAGAAGCCGAACTCCTTCTAGACTTCTCCTTCAGTCAAGTTCCTCCAGGAGCCGAACTCCTTCTGAATTTCTCCTTTAGTCAAGTTCCTTCAGGAGCCGAACTCCTTCCGAATTTTCTCTTCAGTCGGATTCCTCCTGAAGCCGAACTTCTTCTTCAGTCAAGTTCCTCTAGGAGCCGAACTCCTTCCGAACTTTTTCTTCAATCAAGTTCCTCTAGGAGCCGAACTCCTTCCGAATTCCTCCTTCAGTCGGATTTCTCCAGCAGCCGAACTCCTTCCAAACTTCTCCTTCAGTCAAGTTCCTCCAGGAGCCGAACTCCTTCCAAACTTCTTCTTCAGTCAAGTTGCTTCAGGAGCCGAACTCCTTCCAAATTTTTTCTTCAGTCGGATTCCTCCAAGAGCCAAACTCTTGAACTTCTACTCTAATCGGATTCCTCTAGGAGCCAAACTTCTTTCCAACTTCTCCTTCAGTCAAGTTCCTCTAGGAGCCAAACTTCTTTCGAATTTTTTCTTCAATCGGATTCCTCCAACAACCGAACTCCTTTCATATTTTTCCTTCAGTCAAGTTCCTTCAGGAGCCGAACTCCTTCCGGACCTTTTCTTCAGTCAGATTCCTCCAGAAGCCAAACTCCTTCTGGACTTCTTCTTCAGTCGAATTCTTCCAAGAGCCGAACTTCTTTCGGATTCCTCCTTCAGCCGTATCCCCTTTAGGAGTCCGAACTCCTCTAGAATGGATATATGTCAAAGTTCTTCACCAACCAACGCCTGCTTCCTCCAAACTTCGACTATTAAATCTCGACGGTATGGCTGTCACTATCAGTCTGACGATACCTCTCTTCATAGCAAATCCCACGCGGCCTCGAGCGGCCCACTATCGGACGGTTATGGCTGTCATGATCAGTCTGACGATACCTCTCCTTCCATAATAAATCCCATGCGGCCCCGAGCAGCCCACGATCGGACGGTATGGATGTCGCTATCAGTCTATTACAGGCTCCGTTTATGAAAAAGAACCCTCCAGATACGTTTTCTCTAAGCTCTCTTCTTCTTCTCAAAACTCTACCGAACTCTTTCCTGAGCACTCCATTTCTGTTGGCCAAAAGAGCTGACTTGATCGTCGGAGGGTCCTGCCGGAGCCACCACCACCGACTCCGAATGAAACTTTGTTTTGCAGATCACCGACGGCAACCTCGTCTTCCTCGACTCCAGCTCGATCCGGTATCAATCAGATTTTGCACCAACATTGGCCATATAGTTTCACAAAAAGAAATTAAAGTAGACAAGGCCAAAGTAGACCTGATTATGAGTCTTCCATCACCCAAATCTATTAAAAAAATTCATTCATTTTTAGGACATGCTGGATTTTATAGAAGATTCATAGCTAACTTTAGCAAAGTGGCTCGCCCATTGACCAACTTGTTAGCAAAAAAAACAAAATTCGAGTTCACACATGAGTGCTTAGAATCTTTTGAGTTTCTTAAAAAGGCACTTGTTTCAGCTCCTATTATTCATCCGCCTATCTGAACTGAACCCTTTGAACTCATGTGTGATGCGTCTGACCATGCTGTAGGTGCAGTTTTAGGTCAAAGGATTGATAAGCTACTTAGAGTTATTTACTATACCAGTAAAACTTTAAATGATGCACAGCTTAATTACACAACCACATGAAAAGAGTTCCTAACTGTTGTCTTTGCCCTTGAAAAATTTAGATCCTATTTGGTTGGATCCCACACCATTGTGTATACTAACCACTCAATCATTAGACATCTCTCAGCAAAGAAAGATGCCAAGGCGCGTTTAATTTGATGGATCTTGCTCCTTCAAGAATTTGATCTAGAAATCAAGGACAAGAAAGGAACAGAGAATGTAGTAGCTGATCACTTGTCCCAAATTATAGTTGCACCATCTAGTGAACCACTCATCAATGAATTTTTTCCTAGTGAACAACTCATGTCTGTGTCCACTAAACCATGGTATGCTGATATTGTCAACTATTTAGCCATTGAACCATTCAGGATAAGCACAAATTTCTTGCTCAAGTGAAGTATTATATTTGGGATGACCCATACCTTTTCAAACAGTGTCCTGATCAGATCATTAGGTATGTCCCAAACAATCAGATTAGAAGTATTTTATCATTTTGTCATAACCAAGCATGTGATAGTCACTTCGCGTCCAGAAAAACAGCTACAAAAGTCCTCAAATGTGAATTTTATTGGCCTAATTTATTTAAAGATGCTCATGAGTACTATAAAAGTTGTGCTCGACGCCAATAAATGGATCAAATCACCAAGAGAAACATGATGCCACTTAATCCAATCTTGGTGGTCGAAATTTTTGATGTTTGGGGGATTGATTTCATGGGATCATTTCCAAACTCTTTTGGAAATGAATATATTTTAGTAGCTATCGATTATGTCTCTAAGTGGATAGAAGCTATTCCGTGTAGAACAACAGATAGCAAAGTGATCATTAAATTTCTCAAAGAAAATATTCTCTCCCATTTTGGTACACCTAAAGCAATCATTAGTGATTGGGGGACACCATTTTGCAACCCATCCTTTGCTGCTTTAATGAAAAAATGTAATGTCACCCATAAGTTGGCCACACCGTATCATCCTCAAACAAGTGGACAAGTAGAAGTATCCAACAGACAAATCAAACAGATCCTGGAGAAAACTGTTAATGTCAATAAAAAGGATTGGTCCTTGAAACTAGTAGATGCACTCTGGGCATACCGTACTGCCTTTAAGACTAACCTAGGAATGTCTCCTTATATGATTGTATTTGAAAAATCTTGTCATTTGTCTGTTGAGCTAGAACACAAAGCCATATGGGCCATTAAAAAATTAAATATAGACTTGGATGCAGTCGGAAACTATAGAAAGCTTCAAATTAATGAATTAAAAGAACTTAGAAATGAAACTTATGAAAATGCCAGGGTATACAAGGAACAAACAAAAGTTTTTCATGATCAAGCAATTCTTAGAAAATCTTTCTCCTGAACAAAAAGTTCTTTTGTATAATTCTAGATTACACCTATTTCCTAAAAAGTTGAGATTTAGATGGACAGGACCATTCTTAGTTAAAGAAGTTTTCTCATATGGAGCTGTAGAAATTGAAAAGCCAAACAATAGTGTTGTGTTTAAAGTGAATGGTCAATGATTAAAACCACTCTTGGAATTACCTACTGAAGTTATTAAGGAAGCCATGGTTTTCTATGAACCAACATATCTCGGTTGATCTATTTTCTGAGTTTAGTCTAGCTGAAGACTTTAAACTTAGCGCTCCTGGGAGGCAACCCAAATTCTTGCATTTTAAATTTTTCTTTTCAGTTTATTTAGGTTTTACTTCATTAAAGTCAATATCGAATAAGTTGGAGGGAAGAATAAAAAAGAACATATGAAGATACCTGCTGAACCAAGGACACATCAAATCAGGTGTATTCTTTCCTTTTTACCTATTGGATTTTTATTTTTCTTACCTCATTGAAGTCACTATAGAATAAGTTGGGGGTGAGAGATAAACTATGAACTTTACTTTGAACCTTTGCACTCACAAATTTATTGATATTCATATACCTACTATGCTTCAAATTTGAGTAACATTAGATATTTGAGCAGCATGTGATGCACACTTTAAATAAATTGAGGAGTATCGAGGGACTACATATTGATACAATTCAATAGAAGGTTGAGTCTAGAATAAAAATTTATTTTTGAGCATTTCTAACTTATCCTATTAATATCTAAAGAGAGTCGACTTTTTTATGGATATAAGTGAGATATGTTGATGCATATAGTTACTTCAAAAAAAAAAACATTGATTTTCCACCGAGTAACCGAGTCTCGTTGCCTAAGCAATGATATTCGCGTTAAAATGTGGGCAATATTAAAAAAAAAAAAATCATACAATCAGGTTCCAACCCGTAGCCTGTTTGACTCGAGTCAGTAAGTCCGAGGAGTGTTTTACACCTAATGCCCTAAAGTCAACTGGTTTGAGAGTCATTGGCCTAACACTCGCTATAAGGATTAAATAGAAAGCTTAAGTGGTTAAAACATTGCATGGACTGTATTTTATTTAAAATAATAATAATAATAATAATAAAGGAATGGATGTGTGGATGCAAAATCACTAATCCATCTTAGAGTTCGACGATCCAAGGATAAAGGTAGGAGTGAGTCAAGAAAAAGCTTTTGTGAATTTTATATTCTTTACTCAATCATTCTATTGAATAGCCTTAATATCTCAATGACATGCTTTAATAATTTTCTAGGTGGATATCATTTACTTCTAAAATTGTTAAATGAACGCTCATGTTGAAGAAAGTCAGTATTGTATATCAATATTTCTTTTACTCGAGAACGAGTAAAGTTCAAGTTGGGGGGTGTGATGAATATATTAATTTTAACATAAAACATATTAAAATTTATGCTATTAATCTTTTTTAGTTTGTATTTGATACTTTTTATGATCTTTGCAGGAATAATTAATTATAAAATCTTAATCACAAACCAACTAGAAACAGCCCTCCAACACATGCAGGTGAAGCTTCAGTCCAAATTCAAGCTTGTTCTGTGCATGATGCATAAAGATATATAGATACGGGCATGCGGAAAGCAAAGAATATGCATGGTATTAATACAAAAAGAAAGAATTTTTTGGAGGAGAGGATGTACTTTTTGGCATTTAGTGTAATTAATGAGAGGCTCTTGATGCATTAAATGCACAAATAGTGGCCTAGGGGCTTTGTGAATGAGCTCATGATCAACCGTCACGCATGGGAGCTGATATTGTTGTGGATGCTTTGGATTTTGTGAAGACCTATGAGAAGGCGTGAGTAAACTTTTGGCATGTGAATAGCGGACGTGTAAAGTAGGCATGAAAAAAATGCAGAAATTAGGCAAGCAGTGCATGAGTGCGGGCCTTTGCGACGCAGTGAATCAACGCGGATGTCCAGGATTCAAGAAAGAAAAAAATAAATTTTGGAAATTTTTAAGAGAGGAAAAATTTTAGATTGAATGGCAATTCTCTTTCTTACCTTATCTTCCATCCTTTTCCTTCCATCTCATCCATCTATCTCTTAACCCTTATTTTTTTCATTAGTCCCACATCTGAAAAATACAAAATCTTCCTCTCTCCTACATCTATAAATAAAATCCAATATCTTTACCTTAGATATATCGATCTCTCCACACCATAACTCTTATAGAGGCCCGTGTGACAGACGAAAATACCTACCCATAAAAATTTTTATCCACCATTTTCTCCACTTTCTTCCACTCTTCCAACATACGAGAAGGAGAGTTAGCCAGGAAAGGTTGGTGAGAGGAGAGTCTGTTCTTTTTATTTTCTTGTTTCAACTCCAAGCCCTGTTATGGCTTAGGAGTCAGTTTTTGTATCAAATTTTTATTTCAGCAATAAAATTTTATTTTATTTTTTTTTTAATTATTATTTGTGCAATTTAATTTATGCAGTTTAATTTCAGCACATAGGATAGTTTAATTTTCTTATTCTGCTTATTTAATTTCTGCATCTCTTTTATTTACTATAATTTTAATTTTTAGTAATTAGTATAATATTTTTTTATGTTCTTAATCGGATTTATAGTTTTTCTTCAAATCATGTCTAGCTAAGCAATCCTCTGAAGTTTGCGATGAGGCTAAATCATGATTAGAAGCTCTTCTTAGGATTTTTTCTTAGTTTTAATTTTTAGAGTTTTTCTTCCTTCAAGCTTCTTGCCAAGAGACTAGATGGACTATCATTGAATTTCAATTCCTTTATAATTCATGCTTGATTCGATACAAGAAGGATAATAGGAAGAAGGCCTATAATTTTGATAATTCCTTTTTTTTTCTTCTTTCTTGTGGAAAACTTTGGTGGATTATTGTTGGATCAGAGTTTCTTCATAGTCCATACTTGGATAACACAAGAGAAGTAGTTGAAAGAAGAGTTCCTTAGTTATGGTAAATGCTTGTGCATGCATTACACCATGATCAAAGGACATCATAAGAGAAATCTTAGAAAGGCTCTCTAAGTCATTGGTCTAGTGAATTCAAAAGCCCTAGATCTTTAGATTATTATTCTCTGTAATTTAATTTACTGTTTAGTAGTACCAAATCTTCCCTCGTTTTTGTTAAAGCTTGCCTGAGCAAGATTTGAACGTACTTTAAAAACACAATTCCTCGTAGGATCGACCCATACTCGTCGAACGTGCTACTCTGCACACCATGCGCTTGCAGTTACTACTATTGAGAATAGGCTGAAGATAGCAGTTTTAGTAAACTAGTCAACCAGTATTTCAAAGACTTAAGTACCAACTGCAAACAATTCATGAAATTTGTGAATTATCTGACATGGATAATATTATCATTCAGCCACAGTTGCAGCAGAAAACCAAATCAAAAAAATTAAAATCTTCCACAGTTCAGAAAAGATTAGAACTGTAGCTGGGATTCCAGGATCAAATGCAACATCAGAGCTGGCAGTGATAATAAAATAATCACTATAGTTGTAGGATGATGGAGGACAGAAACTAGGAGTTCAAAACCTCAAACTGAAAAGCACAGTGTAATAACATAGTCATGTAAAAGACACAAGAGTGCAATCATCCATAGAGTCTTCCAAGGTGGTTATACATCAAAATTAAACCAATCAGAGTCAAATGGATCATGAGTTGTGAGACTGTTCGACGATGGAACTATTCTTTTGAGCAAAAGCTGATGGAGATGCTATCAAACAATGGAACACTGCTGAACAGTGGAAGAAAAACCAGGCCAAAAAGGACCATCGAAAAGATGAGCTAAACAAACATTAATTTGTTGCATCACAAAAAAAGCTTCCCATAATTGGTGTTAGAAGAACTTACACTGAGCAATACAGCAGTTTCCAAGGAATAAGGTTCTTTAAATGTTACATAAGCAGTGGAAGCAAAATCTCCAGACCTATTTAAAAATGCATCAGATCAGGAACAACTTCAAACATGTCTCCATAAAATTATTCAATGCTTCTAAGCAATGAAACTAGACTTTATAATATAGTCTTACCCAAAGAAGGAAGTGAAACGGTTAAAAGTATTACTAAAATTATATTAATGTATTATGAGCAGCATGCCTGCACATGTAAGACATGCATTTTAAACATTCTCGAGTAAATTACACAGATAGGATAAAATGTTCTTCTTAGGTCCTGAAACCTGTTCCATTAAAAGAAAATTTAACCAAACAAATAACCATAAAAAGAATATGAATGATTAGAAGGTTTCTTATGTGAAGAAAAGTAAACTACAATTATTATTGAATTCAGATCCCTGCATTATCACCTGATGATCTCGATGTGTTCAATTGCCCCAGAAAACGAAAAGAATTCATAAAGGTCTCTTTCAGTTGCAACAGGGGACAGATTAGTAACTTCCACAGTATACCCACTCATACTCGCAACCCTGCAATCTATCAGACCAAAGATAATTCGAGATATCTTTACCAAATAAAGTACAGAAAATAAAAGAAAAGAACAGAATCATGTTATCTAAAATTAAAAGCTACTTGGAAGAACTGATACAGTATATCAGAACAGTTGGCCATTTATATAACAGAAAGTCACCATGAAACATCAAACAAATGAGACTGAAGAAACTATAGTGCAGCACTTGTGGAAATAGATGGAGAAAAAAATCAGAAAAACTAACTTTTGTTAATTGCAAAGAAGAAAATCATTAACTAAAAATGTTATAAATTCTGCAAGACCTCCTCCCAAATTTCTATTGAATAAAGTGAGATGACAATTTTCTTGTTCGTGACCTAATAAGAATATTTTACCATATTGACTACTTGTTATTGTTTTTGGCATTACTAATATAATCAGGCCTATCATACATTAGGAGGGAGCCACATGATATATATATATATATATATATATAAAGCTTACCATCAGTCTGTATAGCCGCCAACCACTTGATTTACTATGATACATAGCTCTAATTTTGGACAATTATTACTCATACAGACCATACCGATTTGAACTGATCTTTTTCTCTTCCATTCGAAACCCATACAATTTCCATTTAGTATATCTTGCACATTTTTTTCCACAAAACATGCATTCAAAAGGGCTTTAAACAATAAATAATCCCCCATCTCAATATAAGAGATAAAAATTAAATTTCCTGCTGATAAGAAACTCAATGAAAAAGCACACAACTTCCTATTGAATCATCAGCTATTATAATTCAAACCTTCATTGAAAACTCGAAAAGATAGGCGGAACAACCAAGAAAGCATGAAATGTGGAATATTTATAAGAGGGAAAGATATGGAAGGAAACGAATTGGGGATTTTGCTCCATGCCTATACCTATTCCTATTCTGAGTGGATACATTGGCGATATCTCAGGATAGATAAATTGTTCAGAAACTAATGACTGGAGAACAAGTATCAGGATGTTATTCTACACAAAATCTCATTATTTTAAAACGGCAGCAACGTAAACAATAGCAGAATTGAGGATTTTATGAAGGGGGGATCGATAGATCGATAGCTTACTTAGGTGGCTGGGTCTCACCACAGGTGCCGAGAAGAGAGCGGCGCTTTCCTTCTGCGACCACCGCTGGTTTTCATACCCCAGAAAATGCTTTCAACGTGATAACGTACAACAAATCCCCCACCCTCTTCCGGAAAAGATAAGTAACCTTGAAGTCTCCTGTTTGGGGTGTCCGCCCTCCACCGACTTTGTTCGAATAAAAGTAAATTTAGGGAGAAAAATTGATATTTGGATAAGATTATTAAAAAAAAAAAAAATGTTGGTGAAAAATTAGGGCTGGCAGCGCTTAGGTTGGGACAAATCCAACTTGGATAAGACCCTATTATGATACTTTGATCGGATGGGGGATGCTAATTTGAAATCCATGCTTGATGTATGAGTCCTAATTTCACATTCATGTCCGGAATTAAAATGATTTTTTTTTTTTGAAATTATGACCACGATCTTTCAAGGATCCACTTATTTGGAAGTCCGTCGGTGGATTTGTGGACCCTGCGGTTTCTTAAATTTTTTAACTGCTGGAATGGATGTTGTCTTTTGGAGTCTAAATTTGTAACGGCCAAGATGTCATTTTCCATTAGTCTGTTTCTTTTGGGAGCATAGAGAAAATTCAATCCATCTCTTCAGATTGAACCGTTGTTTTCTTCAGACCATGGTCCATGGTGGGTGTTGCACTGTTGTTGGGAAGCAGAAAGATGGAGACCCCTCACCAAATTCTATCAAACATCCCTGATGAGCTGCCATTGCTCTTTGTTGCATAGGAAAAGACCTGGTATAAAGGCCTCGGTGGATGCCACCTAATGAAATTGGAGTACATTGTGGCTAGGTTAAGAGAAACCTAGGGTGCATGTGAGGTCATGTTTTGCTGTTTGGTTTTGCACGGATACGGTTGGACGTCAGCTAAAGATAGAATGGTGTCTGTGAGGCTCCGGGACTAATTACCCGATCCTTGTATACTCACCAAGTTTAGTCCCATAATTTAGTGATCATAGGCTGGTTTAGTTTGCTAGGCCCATGAAACTAACTTCATATATGTTGGTTCAGAGGGTTTGGATTGTATCTTTGGCGACATAGGTCACTTCAAGTCTATACAGATGGATGAAAGAAAGATACTGAAATGCTTTGAAATCCATGCATGATGCAGTCCAGCAGTTGATATTGTGAAAGAAGATCATTCATGCAAAACGTACAACCCGAAGCCTAGCTCAAAGTTAGGAAACGAAAGACCAACTTGGCATAAATGCATGTGCTGGAGTGGAGTGGAAACATAATTAAAATTATTCTTATTAAGTTCTTTTAGTCTAGAAGCCTTTTATGCTATAGAGGCTACAAGCAGGAGTCCCCATCCTCCGTGGTGCATCTTTTGCAGTGGTTTCTTTCTCAAAATTCTTTTCTCCCCTTCTCCCCTCTTTCAGCCAAGCATAACCAGTGATAACATAAACTTGCATCCATGCAGACCGTTGTAATTCAATTGTTGTAGTTTAAAACACAGAGATAAAGACGCACAACTCAATGGCTCTCATAGTCATTGAACTAAATTGGTCCCCCTAGATTGGACCACTTTAGTTATGTTGGATTTTTCAGGGTACAGCAGCTTAATTAGATTGCTCCATTATAATTCAAGTGTACATGCATGAATCTAGCCTATCTTGGGGAAGCTTATGAGAAATCCAATAAATTTGCATGGCATATGTTGCTATAAGTTTCCGATTCCAAGTGGATGTGACTGAGGCTAGACCTCTTTTGACCGGGGTGTTCGGCATCGATTCGAAGGCCAGGACATCGAGAGAAACCCGTAAGAGAAGTCCATTTTCATCGGAGGTTCTTCGATGAGGGACTCTCCAATACTTAAATTAGCCGGAGCTTGAAAAAAATAAAAGAATGATAGTGAGAAAGCGAGAGTACAAGAATGTTCTCTAAAATTGAGCTTACTTACCGTGTCTCCTTGTTATCTCTTTAAATAGAGGTGGAGTCGTAGAGCGTTATACCTAAATCCCGTAAGCCCTTAGATCTAACTTCCTAAGTTGTTAGACCATATTCTGATAGATTGTTAGGATAGGAAATCAGCTCACTAACATGTGTTGTTAATCATGGATGTCAGTTGTAGGTTTGCCCATGTTTTGAAAGTTGTTGAGGGATTCCAATAATCGTCTATATGGCTGAATGCTGCGAGCTTGAGGACCATACAAGATCAAGTCTTCTCCTCGGATGTTTCAAGGCCCGTGCCGATCGTGGGATCATGTTTCATGTCATCAATAACATCTCGATCCTAGAATCGATAAACATCCGAGGCAAGGGTTGAACAAAAACCAATGACATAAAGTCACTCTGCCTTGGTCTCTTAGATCTCTTTCTAGCGTACTGATCTTGTTGAGTCATCGGTGAGTGTTCAGTTGCAATGCGAAAAGAAAGAGGTCAGATTAGATGGTGGATGACAGCATATTTTCAAGAACCTTAAGTGGTGTGTTTCATAGTGGAAGCTTTGAACATGTTGGCTTGATCAATGAGATATTACTAATGTCTACATAAAAGAAAATTACTTTTTTCCTGCTATGGGGAACGAAAAAGATAGAGGTAGGAAGATTATTTGATGCCATCAGCTGATTCTTTAATTGCGGAGTTCCTAGAAAACATAAAAAGAGAAGAAATCAAGAAATATTTTCAATTAATTGCAAGGTGAACCATCTTACACCATTTTGTTAAATAATGAATTGTTAAATATGTAGTTTTTAAATTTCAATTTCGCGATGTAACTGGGCCAGTCTTGGAATGTACTTGGGTTTGAAGGCTAGGCTGGGCCAGATCCATATTGTTGATACCATTTTTTGGTGGACTGATTTTAGTTGATCTGGATCCTATAATTTGGGCTGGATTTGGTGCTCTACCTTATCCTTTCTTCTCTCTCAGTTTCTCTCTCTCTCTTTTTTTTCTCTGCCTTTCTTTTTTTTATTTCTTTTCTTATATGTTTTCCTGATTTTATTAATGAAATGAGAAATGGCTTGCTTGCGTGTTGCTCAAAAAGGTATCTGTACTCTTCCCCTGATAATGACTCTTTTTTCCTCATGATATGTTGAGTTGTTGATCACCGTTGATAGGCTTCTCATTCAAAATGAAAGAAAGAGTTATATCTTGGATTTCTCATTAATAAAATTTACAGTATATTTGGTTGGAGAGAGTTAGACTCTGCAATAGAAATGAACAACTTCTATTCCGGCTATTTGGTTTGGGGAAGTTTTATTTTCATTATAATTCCAAGAGAAATGAGAATGCCCAAACCCCATGAAACGCAATCCTTATTCTCTCCTGATCTTCGATTCCCATTTCAATCCATTCCAACCCCGGTTCTAATTGCAAACCACTAGGAGATCTTATTTTCTTCTAAAAAGACAAAAAAATAATAAGATGTTGTAGTGCGTTGGTAAGAGTATTTGTGGCTGGTTAGCCGTTTCCCACCCTGATCTAACTTGCTGTATGGTCAGGGAGAGCTTGGCCTGATCACGAATGATCATCGCAAAGTCAAGTATATGTAATCCTAAAAGGTGTTCCTCTGATACGATATCAAAGCTCACCGTATGTACCAATTTTTAAACAAAGATGCTGGATGCTGCCATGATTTAAAAAGCATTTCATAATCTGATTGCTGAAAGAATCCAGGACTCTGTGGTATCATCAGTTACTATGATTTAAATTATACATACAGGTACTTGGGATGCTAAAAGAATCTCTAGTATTTAGCTGGCAATGATTACTAAAACCTGCCAAGTTGTTATCAAGGGATATCCTTCATGCTAATGTTTAGAAGGGACCCTACAATACAACTATCTAATAGTTTGAAGGATTCCTTCCATGTCAAAAACCTGGACGCTTCTGGAAAATTTGATTAAAAGAAGCCTTTATTTTCAGCAATTGAGAAATTGTAAGAACTCACTTACCCTACAATTGGAACTGACTTTGGAGGCAAAAAAGTGCCATGAGAGTACAAGATAATTCCTAGTACTAGCTAGAGCATGCAGTGAATCTATCAAAACTTGCAATTTAGTGTACTTGGGTGAAAAAATTTGGTAGAGGTGACATCCAGGGAAGTCCTCATGTTACACCTTCCAAACTTCAATAATTTTTGAAAACCAAAAGAATAGATGCCAAACAAGAGAAAATTTTTACTAAGTCCCACTATTGTCCCCGATAGAACATCATCTGGTTATTTCACCTGCATATATCTGCTCTCTCCAAAAAAAAAAAAAAAAAGAGCCAATAAATCACTTCACATAAATTACAAAGGATTTAAGCATCTCATAACAAAGTTTTAGGGACAACAATCTTGAGACCAAAAGTAGGTTTAGCTGGTGGATAAAAACAAGAGATCAACCAAAAGTGGATGGATGAACATCACAAGTCATTAATCTACAACGAAAGGACTTCCAACAGAATTACCATCATTTGAACTAAACATTCCCTCATCTAGCTACAACCTAATTATTCATAAAAAGAAAGAAAAAAAAAAAGGAAGGTGACCAACTAGGAGTTAAGACATTTATGCACTAAAGAGTTCTATTACATAAGAAGGCTCCTAATGACTGTAGCTTGAGCACTGGTTATGTCAGTTGTGGCAAGTAATTCAGCAAGCCTTTCGCTCAAGTTATCCACTTCTTGATGCAGGCTCCTAATGTAGTTGCACGTGTCTTGCAGTACTTTGGCTGCCGACACCTACACAAATAAGAAACCTTAATTAATTACCAGGTAATCCCATTGCATTACTCTAATTAAGATTAATGAGATGGCCTATGGATCAATAACTCTACAACTATAACTATGAGGATAGATGAGTCTAATTACTTACTCTATCGGTGGTGCTCCGAGTTCGGGCCTCGGGGAGTAAAGCTTGCAAGTTGGAGACAAGATCAATGATTTGGTCATCTGTCATCCTTGAAGAGCTTGACTGCCTTGAACGAGACCTCCTAGTAGACATCTATGGATCGGGTGTGTTTTTGTGTGGTATATATATAGGTTGTTTCCAAAAGTCCTGGCCGTGGACGAGAGGGTGACGCTTGGGTGGATATCATGCAAGTGATATGGGTATGGAAGAAAAGATGGATCGAGGATGACGATAAATGTAGAAAGGTGGAAGAAAGAGCAATGGAGGAATGCAAGAACTAGATGAGGAGGAAGACGAGGTCAATGGGAGAAAGAAATGGGCTAGTGTTACATTTTATAGTGTCTTAGATCGAGCTGGCAGGGGAGGGGGTCGAGAGAGAGAGAGAGAGAGAGAGAGAGAATCGCATCCAGGTGTACATTTACCGGGCACTCTTGGGGTGGTTCCAAAATAGGGGCCTAAAATTTTTAAAAGATGTAGAGGAGAAATGCTGATGCTTTAATTCACCAAGAGGGGCTAAGATTCTCGTCATCGCTAATATAAGAACTTTCATCTTAATTTTATCCATAATAGAATCTTATTTATCCAAGTTGCATTTTTTGCGACACAAAAAATAGAGCATGCTTGGATTGCTGCTACATGGTCCATCTTGGAAATGAAAATCTTTTGCTCATCTCTAAAATCTAAAGGGTAGAGTTATGATGTCAAATTGCCCAATAAATAGATAAAAAAAACTGTATGAGAGCTCTCCTTATCCAAGATGGGCAATGTGGTGACAATCCAAGCATGAACCGCTCTCTACGATGTAAAAGATGCACCATCAGGGACCTAGTCCATCCTTAGTTACTATTTTTGATATTCTTTTTTTAAATCTCATTCTTTGTAGTTATGATGAATAATACCAGCGAAAATAACTTTTCTACAACTTAGGCCATAAATAGTTTTTGGAGTTACCATCTGTCGTAGACTTTGATATGTCAAAATAAATCTAATCTAAAAGAAAAAATTATCGAGTTCACACCCAATACCAATTTCAAGAAGTCCAGTTCGATGCTCAGCCTAACGCAATCGATAGCCACGGAAGAGCCTCAATGGCCGAGCTTCTTCGAACTCTCCATGGTCGGACCTGAGCCGAACTCCCTCTGAGCTCCCCCTCTGGCCGAACTCCTCAACGGTTGCGCCCTGGCCAAGCTCCTGTCGGACTCTCCGCGGTCGGGCCAGGGCCGAACTCTCTCCGAGCCCCCCTTCGATCGAACTCCTCAACGGTTGCGCCCTAGCCGAGCTCCTCAGCGGTCGAACTTTAGTTGGGCTCCTGCAAGAGTCGAACTCTCTCCGCATTCCTCCAACTAGACGCCTATGGGAGCCGGACTCCTCCCAAATATCCCCTTCGGTCGGACTTCTTCAGGAGCCGGACTCCTCCCAGATATCCCCTTCGACCGGCTGAGCTCCTACCGAACTTCCCAGCGATCGAGCTTTATCCGCACACCTCCAGCCAGACGCCTATGAGAGTCGAACTCCTCCGAAATGGATACACGTCAAAGCCCTTCAACCCTTCATTCGGCTCCGAGCGGTCAGTATCAAGACAGTTGTAGCCATCACCATCAGTCCATCGTAAGCAACAGCAATCCGCTATCAGACGGCGATGGCTGTCACCATCAACCCATTGCAGGCGGCGCTGTAGACAGCGTCTTCCCCTGGGACTGACTCCGTCGGACCTCAAGCGGCCCATCAACACACGGCTATAGCTGTCACCATCAAGCTTTGCCTATAAAAAGGACCCTCCAGATATGCTAATCCTAAGCTCTAAGTTCTTCTCTTCTTCTCTAAGCTCTGTAGAACTCATTTTCGAGCACTTCATTCCTGTTGGTCAGTGCTGACTTGATCGTCGGAGGGTCCTACCGGAGCCACCCCCATCGGCTTCGGATGAAACTTTATTTTGTAGGTCCCCGACGGCGACCTCATCCACCTCTGCTCCAGTCGGATCTGACGATGATCAGTTTCTGCGTCAACAGATTGGCGCTAGAAGGAGGGCCTGAACCTGCGAGGTCCCCTTGTTCTTAAAGGAGTGCTCGACGATGATTTCTCTCTTTCCTCTTCGGAGATCTCTCTTCTTCCTCTCTAGAGTTCTTTTCTGAAGAGAAAACGCCCCCCAGGAAAGCTTCGATCCGACGATCGACAGCCTCCGTGATCGATCCCGTTCAAATCCGTCCGCTCCCGCTCCAACCTTGGTGGCCCAGGTTCCATCCGTGGCTGTGGTGGATGTGGAGCAATTCAACCTGCTCATCCAGTAGGTTCGTCGCCTCATGGAGGCAGTGCAAGCCATGCACCAACAGGCCCCGACACCAGCTCAACCGATGCAAGACTCTCCAGAGCCGTATGGTCCAATCCAGGAATGGCCAACTTGGGCTACCCGACCCTCGATCCCTGGAAGAGGAAGGCAAAGGAGGGAGAGCCCCTGCTCGAATCATGGCTCGACTCAGGGGAAAGCTTCGCACCCGCTCTACCAGAAAATCTTGGAGATCGAAGATCGTGAAGATCTCTTGGATCAAAGGCTCTTAGATATAAGCCGGTGAATTGAGAAACTTCGTCACACTCCCTCCTCACGTGGTAATGACATTTGTACCGACCCTCCCTTCTCGCAGAAAATTATGTAGGAACCGATCCCACCGAACTTCAAGCTTCCACAGCTCGAGAGTTACGATGGGACCACCGATCCAATCGACCATCTGAAAGCCTTCCGAACAATGATGCTGCTCCATGGTGCGTCAGACGCCATCTTGTGCCGGGCTTTCCCCTCTATCCTTAAGGGAGCTACCAGGAATTGGTACTCGGTGCTTAAGCCGAGTACCATCTTATCATTTGACCAGATGAGCCAACAGTTCGCGGCCCACTTCAACAGTAGTCGGCGTCCGCGCCGAAGTTCGAATTCCTTAATGACCATTAGGTAGAAGGAGGGGGAACCCATCCGGACTTATGTTATCCAGTTTAATACTGCCGCATTGGAGGTCCGAAACTTGGACCAGTCAGTCGCCATGGCCGCCTTCAAGGGCGGCCTTCAGAAGAATGACTTGCTGTTCTCCCTGAAAAAGAAGTATCCCAGGAATTTTGTTGACATGCTAGCTCGGGCTGAAAGTTATGCCCGGGCGGAGGAGGCCTTTGAGGCCAAAGACAATGAAGCCAGCGGCAAGTAGCGAATCGACGGGCCAGGCAGGTCCGTCGAAGAAGAAAAGCGGAATGAAGCTCGGCCACGTTCCCGAACTCCTCCTCGAGCTCGGAGGCGGGGAAGCCCCAATGGAAGGGCATGCCAAAGTTCTCCCCAGCGTCGAAGTTCTCCCCGATGATGATTCCACGACTACGCCCCCCTTAACGCCCCAAAGGCTCAAGTATTGATGGAGATCAAGGAACGACTTCTGAGATTGAAGAAAATGCGTTCCCATCCCAGCAAGCGCAACTCCAACAAGTTCTGCCTCTACCATCATGACCATGGTCATGACACTGAGGAGTGCATCCAACTCCAAGACGAGATCGAAGAGCTCGTCAGGCGAGGTAGACTCGGTCGATTCCTACAGAGACGATCTGAAGAGCGGAAAGATCGGCTGAGGGCATTACCGCCGAGTGGAGGAAACCAGCAAGAAGATCGGCCGCCTCTCGATGTCATCGATACCATTTCGGAGGGACTTCGGCAGGGGGATCGATGAAGGGGCGGAGGACCGCGAAACCCATGACCTTTACCGAGGCGGACGGCGAGGGAATCCAATTTTCGCACAATGATGTGGTTGTAATTTCTTTGAACATTGCTAACTATGATGTACACCGCATTTTAGTGGATAATGGAAGCTCGATCAACGTATTATTTTACGATGCCTTCTCAAGAATATCCATATCTGATGATCGCTTGGGGCCTATGAATTTCCCACTGGTGGGATTCATTGGCAACGCATCCCCAAATTCTTTGTATTTCAGACTTGCCTCGCTCCTCAGAAGAAATACAGACGTCTTCGCCTGGACCCCCACGGACATGCCGAGGATTGATGCCGAGGTCATGGAACATCGATTGACCGTCGATCCGAGGCACCAACCGATCGATAAAATAAAAGATGTGCCGCCACGCCCCGGAGAGGCAAAAAGCAATCGTCGAAGAAGATTTCACAGAAGGCGGAATGAAGTTCGGACACTTTCACTACATCCCCAGTGCAAGCGAGGCCGAACTCCCCCTCGAGCTTACCACCAAGGAAGCTCCAACAGATTGGTTCTGCAAAGAAGTCCTCCTCCCAAAAGGTTCCACGACTACGCCTCCCACAATGCTTCTCAAACACAAACTCTAACGGAAGTTAAGAATCAGCTACCAAGACCAGAAGGAGTGCGATCTCCCCCAAATAGGCGCGATCGAAGCAAGTACTGCCTCTACCATCATGACCATGGCCACGACACTGAGGAATACATTCAGCTCCGAGACAAGATTGAGGAGCTCGTCAGAAAGAAGCGACTGGATAAATTCCTTCGATGCCAGCCTGAAGTAGGAGAAGATTGGCCAATAACGCTGCCGTAGCTAGAAACGATAAGAAGATCGGTCACCTCACAGTGTCATCAACGTTACCCCTGGGAGGAGCTTAGTACTTCGGTGATTCGTTATCTCCTAGCGTCAAGGCCAAGAGAAGCCTGCTCCAAATTGAGAAGGCCAGCATGAGATAGAGGAGGTCGTGAAGGCCAGCATGACATAGAGGAGGTCGTCCGGCCCGGGCCTTGCTGTCCAAGAAAATCTAAAGGAACAACGCCCCCACGATCCTGAAATGGGGATGTACTGTCAGTAACTTTCCCTCGGTGAAATTCTTTCCATTTGATAATATCATTTCTGGGTGCAAAAACTATGTGATGACAGAAAAGAAACAAGCAAAAATGGCGCATTAGGAATAGAAGGAGAACCTCGTCCTGATGCAGACAAAGTCGAAGGCCTTATTCATCTTAGACGAGACGGAGGGAGAGGCACGGACGATGGTCCGTATGTGCCCCCACAGTCTGTTAGAAATAGGAAGAGAATCTCATCCTAACGCGAGCAAAGTCGAAGGCCTCGTTCACCCTAGACGAGACGGAGGAATAGGCACGGATGATGGTCCGTATGTGCCCCCACAGCTCATTAGGAACAGAAGGAGGAACCTCATCCTAACGCGAGCAAAGTCGAAGGCCTCGTTCACCTTAGACGAGATGGAGGGAGATGGACGATGGTCCAAATGTGCCCCTACAGTCCATTAGGAATAGGAGGAAAATCTCATCCTAATGTGAGCAAAGTCGAAGATCTCGTTCACCCTAGACGAGATGGAGGGAGAGGCACGGACGACGGTCCGTATGTACCCCCACAGCCCATTAGGAATAGAAGGAGGAACCTCATTCTAACGCGAGCAAAGTCGAAGGCCTCATTCACCTTAGACGAGATGGAGGAAGACGGACGACGGTCCGAATGTGCCGCCACAGCACGTTAGAAATAGAAAGAGAACCTCATCCTAACACGAGCAGAGTCGAAGACCTCATTCATCCTAGACGAGATGAAGGGAGAGGCACGGACGACGGTCCATATGTGCCCCCACAGCCCGTTAGAAATAGGAGGAGGAACCTCCACCTCGTCCTAATGCGAGCAAAGTCGAAGGCCTCATTCACCTTAGACGAGACGGAGGGAGACGGACGATGGTCCGAATGTGCCTCCACAGCTCGTTAGGAATAGAAAGAGAACCTCATCCTAATGCGAGCAAAGTCAAATGCCTCGTTCACCCTAGACGAGATGGGGAGAGAGGTATGGATGACGGTCTGAAGGTGCCCCCACAGCCCATTAGGAGCAGGAGAAGAATCTCGTCCTAATGTGAGCAAAGTTCAAATCCGAGCTCCGAAGTTTACAGAAAATAGGATCTCCATCAACTTTGATAGGAGATAAGATCCCCCCCGAGCGTCCGCATCAACCTCGGTTGTAGGAAACAAGATCTCCCCCGAGGGTCCGGCAACCTCGGCCAGAGATGAGATCTCTTTCGAGCGATCGAGACAACCTCGGTCGGAGATAAGATTGGAGATAACCTCAACAGCGGAAGATAAGATCTCCCCCGAGGGTCCACGGCAACCTCGGCCCGAGCGATCGAGACAACCTCGACTAGAGATAAGGTCCGCGACAACCTTGGCCAGAGCACCCGAGACAATCTCGACCAGAGATAAGATCTCTCCCAAGCGCCCGAGCCAACCTCGGTCAGAAATAAGATCGGAGACGATCTTGACCGAAGATGAGATCTCTCCCGAGCGATCGAGATAACCTCGACTAGAGACAAGATTGGAGACAATCTCAGCTAGAGATGAGATCTCTTCCGAGCGACCGTGTCAATCTCGGCTGCAAATTAGATCTCTCCCGAGCACCCATATCAACCTCGGCTAGAGATGATATCTTCCCCAAGCTTCAATTTCAGCACCAATCTCATCTGAAGATGAGATCTCTCCCCGAGCTTCGATCTGAATCAGCACGGAGCCCGGAAGAGAACTTCGACAGTCGCCTTTTCTGCACTCCCTTCCTTCGAGTTTCAAACTCGAGAGTGGGGGGACTATTATTGGGGATAAACTCCGCTCCTGCCGAAGTTCAATTCGATGCTCAGCCTAATGCAACCGATAGCCACAGAAGAGCCTCAGCGGTCAAGCTTCTTTGGACTCTCTACGGTCGGGCCTAAGCCGAACTCCCTCCGAGCTCCCCCTCCGACCGAACTCCTCAGCGGTTGCGCCCTGACCGAGCTCCTGTCGGACTCTCCACAGCCAGGCCAGGGCCGAACTCCCTCCGAGCCCCCCTCCGATCGAACTCCTCAGCGGTTGCATCCTGGCCGAGCTCCTCAGCGGTCGAGCTTCAGTCGGGCTCCCGCAAGAGCCGAACTCTCTCCGCGCTCTTTCAGTCAGGCGCTTGCAGGAGCCGAACTCCTCCCAGACACCTTCTTCGACTGGACTTCTTCAGGAGCCGGACTCCTCCCAGACACCCCCTTCGGCCAGACTTCTTCAGGAGCCGAACTCCTCCCAGACATCCCCTTCGGTCGACCAAGCTCCTACCGAACTCTTCAGCGATCGAGCCTTATCCGCACTCCTCCAGCCATACGCCTACAGGAGCCGAACTTCTTCTGAGCTTCCTCTTCAGGAGTCCGAACTCCTCCAAAATGGGTACACGTCAAAGCCCTTCAACCCTTCATTCGGCTCCGAGCGGCTCAGTATCTAGACAGCTGCAGCCATCACCATCAGTCCGTCGCAAGCGACCGCAACCCGCTATCAGACAACGATGGCTGTCACCATCAACCTATTGCAGACGGTGCTGCAGACGGCGTCTTCCCCTAAGACTGACTCCGTCGGACCTCCGCCCGCCAGCATGCGGCTACAACTGTCACTATCAAGCTCCGCCTATAAAAAGGACCCTCCAGATATGCTAATCCTAAGCTCTAAATTCTCCTCTTTTTCTCTAAGCTCTGTGAAACTCATTCTCGAGCACTCCATTCCTATTGGCCAGTGCTGACTTGATCATCGGAGGGTCCTATCGGAACCACCCCCCATCGACTCCGGATGGAACTTTATTTTGCAGATCTTCAACGGTGACCTCATCCACCTTCGCTCCAGTCAGATCCGACGACGACCAATTTCTGTGTCAACACCATCGAAAATAACTTTTCTACAACTTAAGCCATAAATAGTTTTTGGAGTTACCATCTGTCGTAGACTTTGATATGTCAAAATAAATCTAATCCAAAAGAAAAAATTATCAAGTTCACACTCAATACCAATTTTAAGAAGGTTATCTTACATTTCATCCATGTTGGAGTTTTACCGGCATATAATCTAAAATTTTTGCATATTTTGCATAAAAGATCTCAAATAGGTCTATACTATCATATTTAATTAATTTAGCTATCATTATTCAACTTTATATGAAAGTCTTAAGGGGATATTTGATTTGCAACTGGAATTGGAACCGAAATAATCAAATTTTTGGAAGTATTTGGTTCATGATTGAAATTGTATTCAATAAAAAAATTTAAATCTTTAAAAAAAAAAATAAGAATTAAATTTTAGATAGATTAACTCATTCTATTCTGAAATTAAAATTAAAATATTTTTTTTAAAATAAATAGTTAAAATAAATTCATCCATTTTTATTTCTTCCGACCTCAATATTTTCTCCAGCCAAACATCCTCTAAGCTCATTTTACATGCAAAATCACAATCATGACTATTTGCAAAACCCACCTAATAGAGCTAAGAGTTTCGGTACGGTTTTATCTTGTGCATTTAACCAAAAGGTGGTGGCTGAGGTGATAAAGCATTCCACCCAGAAAGGAAGGTAATCGAACGGTAGGTGACTGAACCTGGAAACTTGCATTAATCTGTGTGCGTTGGGCTGCCTGAGAAGAGTCACCTTTTCCGTGTTGACCGGTCAAGGTGGTCACAACCTCCAATCCTGCACGTGGCAGCTCCACTGGTAGAATATTAACTTTTTTTTTTTTATTTTATTTATTTTATTTTTAAAAAATAGAGAAGGTTGGAATACATCAGCCATCCATTTTCATTAAAAAAATGATAGAATAGCTTTAGCAACTTGGAAAAATAACTCAAAAGAGACTCAATTGGCTTCCACGATTCACATTGCTCCATTATATATATGGCACCATGCACAATAACAATTCAAAGGGAGCACGGAGATCGGAGTGCTTTTTTTGAGTTACTCTTAACATTTTATTATTAGATTAATATGGCCTTTGGTGATCAAGCAATAAGATAATTAATAATGAATAGCAAGTTGCACTTGCAACTAACAAACTCTCCATCAAATTTCTTTCTTTATTTATATAATAAGACAACATGTACTTTCTCCATTATCAAGACATAGAAACCAAACTCTAATTTCATTGATACATCATAATCAGTGGTACATATGCTCTCTCTCTCTCTCTCTCTCTCTCTCTCTCTCTCTCTCTCTCTCTATCTATCTATCTATCTATATATATATATATATATATATATATATCATACATATTAGGTAACTAAAGCTAGGAATATTTGCAAGATCATGGGATGGATATTAAGTTAAATGTCAACTGCAAATTGTGCATCATTTCCTACAATAAGTCTGCTGTTTAATATATTGCTTCATTATTAATCCCATCTTTAATTATGAGGTTGAGTGATAGTGCAGGTTACTTGTTGCTATTGTAACATGTTATAGAATGTAGAGATTTTTCCGGTCAATAATACAAAAACCAACAATCATTTGAAAAGAAAGGACTAGTTCTTTTTTGAAGTATAAGGGAAAAGAAAGGACTAGATATTCATTTAGGTCAAACATTAAAGAGAGACCTACTAAGATTTGAGCTTAAAAAACCTCCTTCAAGTAGGGTTGGGTGCAACAGTGAGTCTATTGCCTAGATAACCATGTGCCAAATTACCCAATAATAAATTTACGGTCTAATCTTTATGCTTGTGACTTCATGGTTATGCAAACAACAAGTTACGAAAGACAAAAACAAAGTCGGAAAGGAAAGAAGAAAGTAATAAACAAAGGGAACATGTATGATCCATCGTAAGTATTACGCATTTACTAATAGATATAGTTCGCTTAATATACAGCCAAAGAACTCGGCTGCATCAACATCAAACTTGTTCCATTTTCTAAACTAGAGGATCTTGAGCCAAGGATTGGTCCAAGCAACAATTCTTCTCCCGGCCCACATGGATAAAAATAAAATTATACATATATCTATATAAACATTGCATGCTCTCATGCATAAATATTGGGCGAAAAAGAATTTTTCCTGGTAGCCCGTTACATCTTGTGCTCGCAACCATCACTCCATTTACGTAACTAAAGATGATGGTTGGATTTTATTTTGCATCGTCCACCGGCAATGCAAAAGATTCTGAATGTCCAAACTATAATAACACTTTTGAATTTAATAACAACTTGCTCTCATTTTAAGCCATCTCATTCTCCCATGTGAGACTCCCATCCTCTCAGATCGTAAAACCAACCATTCATCTTACGTGCATCCTACGTGCCCCTCGTTAGGCGACGATTCAAGCATCCCTGCATTTAATCTATCCAGTCTTTATCTTATATTCTTATGATTTCGATGCTTTCTACCTTTCTTTCACTAATTTAGTCGGTGAGGGGCTTCGAAAGAAGAGCCTCACAACATGCAGTCTCCATGCACCTAACTACTTCTGCACCGGCACAAATAAATGTTTAATGAAATCCAAGCGGATCTTACGAGCTTCAATTTTTTGAATGCCTTATTCTATATATCATGCCTCTGAAGGAATATTCTCGTACGCAGGAAGCTGTGGGGGGAATCCTGGATTTTCTTTTGCACGTATTGTCGGGGAGGAATATTCTCGGCGTAGGGGATTTTCTTTCACGTTTTATCACCTCCCAAATTCAAATCAAATATGAGTTCTAAAAATTTCATTACAACCTCAAAATTTCATGAATATTATTGAGCTCAATTCATAGCAAGTATTCCACATTAATAAATATCAGATTCTTTTTACAATTTAACAAATTCGATCAACCGACTAGTATTGATGATACTTCATCTAATCAATCCTTTCAATTATGATTCCAACCATAGCAAACACATGTATCCGATATTTCGTGAATATTATTGAGCTCAATTCATAGCAAATATTCCACATTAATAAATATCAGATTCTTTTTACAATTTAGCAAATTCGATCAACCAACTAGTATTGATGATACTTCATCTAATTAATCCTTTCAATTATGATCCCAACCATAGCAAACACATGTATCCGATAACTCTGTAAAATAATAGAGATGAAGAAGGTTGTGAGCTTTACGGCCCAATAAGAATTTTCACACATCAATATCAATATAATACTAATAATGAGAAACTAACGATGATTGTTACTCATATAAATCATATGCCCCAACATATCATGATTTATAAAACATGCATCGCAAATATATCTTTTTGTGCAATGAGTCATATCATACAATTTTCTCAAACCAACATACATAGGATCTGATTATATTAAGATGCTCGGCTCGGACTACCACGACCACATTTCAAGCTCATAGTAAGATAAAAGTAGCTAGTCCTGCAGACTACCATAATTATTTATGATAGAGTATCAAAGTGGCTAGTACTATAGACTACCACAACCACGTTTCAAGCTCATGGTAAGCACCAAGAAATTAGCTAGTCCAAAAGACTATAGATGCTCAACTCTGAACTACCACAATCATATTTCAAATTCATGATGGGACATCAATAAAGTGGCTAGTCTAGAAGACTGCAAGTACTCAACCATGAACTATTTTGAACATATTTCAAGCCCATGACATAGCAAAAATAAAGTGACTAATCCAAAGGACCATAAATGCTCAATTCTAAATTACCACAACTATGTTTTAATAAGCTCATGATAAGGCATCAATAAAGTGGCTAGTCCAGAGCACCACAACCCCACATTCAGTCCTATAACTCAATTACATGCTTGTTAAGTATTATAATTCAAGATCACGCTCTTTTACAAAATTCAATGCACATAATTTTCAAAATTTATTTAATTCAAGATCAATGATATGTAATACATAACATCATATAAACCATAAATATATATTTAATAATTAAGTTTATAATATGTCACTATCAAAAATACATGAATACATACTCGATCAACCATCAATATAAGAAATAATAAATTATTATTAAATTTTTAATTTTAAAGCTGTAATATTCGAATTACTCATAATCTATTAGATTTCTATTTTTAAAGCTCTAATAATCAAATCACTTATAATCCCCAAATTTTTCAACCATATCTAACACATGACTAATTAATAATAAAGATTTAAAAATTTACCTTAATTCAGAGATCAGAGCACAAATCTTCTTGCCCAATATTTTCTCATCAAATCAATCGCATCTCCACACAAAAACTAATGCTTATCATGAAACAAGTTTAATACAAGAAGGATGAGGCTAGTTGGGTAGTGGCACCTGGCAACTCTAATCAATTAGAATTACTATAAGAAAATAATGATTTTACGATCAATTTTATGATCAAATTTTTTAGTTAAAATTTATGATCGATTTTGTAATCAAAATTTTTGCGATCGATTTTATGATTGATTATTAAAAAATTAATATAGAGATCAAAAAATATCGATTGTAAAATCGATCACAAAATTCTAATTTTTTGATCGATTTTACAATCAAAAATTTAAATATAAAAGTAAGTTTATAAAATATTAATTTTATAAAATTTTGCAACCAATTTTACAACTAAAATTTCGATCATAAATTTTTTGATCTAAAAATTGATTGGAAAATGCCAAAATTATTTTTTTAATTTAAAATAATTCAAAAAAAAATTGATCATTTTTTTGATTAAAAAATTAATTTTTTCAACCAAATTTTTGGTCACAAATTTTTTGATCAAAAAATATCAAAATTATTTTTTTAATTTAAAATAATTTTAAAAAAAATTGACTAATTTTTTTGTTGAAAAATTAACTTTTTTGATCAAATTTATGGTCTCAAATTATCTAACAGAAAAATCAATCAAAAATTCTAAAATTATTTTTTAATTTAAAATATATCAAAAAAAATTTCATTCAATTTTTTGATTAAAAAATTAATTTTTTTCAATCAGATTTTTGGTCACAAATTTTTTGATCAAAAAATACTAAAATTAATTTTTTTAATTTAAAATAATTTAAAATTTTAGTGATCAATTTTTTGATAGTAAAATAATTTTTTTGATCAATTTTTCGATCATAAATGTATTTTGCAATCAAATATATTTTTTTTATTTTTCTTTGAATAAGATATGATTTTAGAATTTAAAGTCCATCTTCATCGTTTATTATCTAAATAATTATCGTTAGAGTATCGTCATAAAAGATCGGCTAGATCTAGTAGCCCTAACTATGTCGATCAATAAAATTTAATTTTGATGATTATGAACAATCGTATGATGAGTTGATAAATAGAGACTATCGATGGATTTGAAAACTTGCAATGATAATCTCGATGATATTTGTAACACACTATCATAAAATTTTTGATATTTATAGTATACTATCAAAATTTTACTTCAATCAAATATTATTATCATGGTCAATTTAATTAGCACGGAATGATTTAGATCATTAAATGAAAAATGAGTAATCAAAAGATCAAACAGCATCCAATTATTAGATAATTTTTTAGATAAATAATCTTTGCAACTACTTTAATCATTTATATGGTGGCGATCGTAAAATTCAAATCATATATATATGAATTATCTAAAACTATATATTTTTTTATATTCATTCTTAAAGTCCTTAGGTAATTATACATGTATTTTTGTAAGATCTGCTTAATGTTGATGGTTCGTATACGCATAGTTTAGATTTTATGATCACCACCATACAAATAATTAAAGTAGTAGCAAAGATCATTTATCTAAAAAATTGCCTTACAATTGAATGTCGTTTGGCTTTTTTATCACTCATTTTTTATTTAACGATTTAAATCATCTCATACTAAATTAATCATGATAATGATGTTTGATTGAAGTGAAATTTTAGTGATGCACTATAAATATCAACGAGATCATCTTTATAAGTTTTCAAATCCATTGGTAATCTCTATCTATCAGATCATCATATGATCGTTTGCAACTCTCGAAATCAAATTTTATTGATCGATATAGCTAGGGCTACCAAATTGAGATGATTTTTTGTGATGATACTCTAACGATAATTATTTAGATAATAAATGATGAAGATAAATTTTAAATTCTAAAATTATATTATATTCAAAGAAAAATAGAAAAAAAATTATAATTGATTGCTAAATATATTTATGACCAAAATTTGATCAAAAAAATTTATTTTTTGATCAAAAAATTTTAAATTATTTTAAATTAAAAAAATAATTTTAGCATTTTTTGATCGATTTTTTTGTTGAAAAATTTGCGACCAAAAATATGGTTGAAAAAAAATTAATTTTTTGATTGAAAAATCGATCAAATTTTTTTTTGAATTATTTTAAATTAAAAAAATAATAATTTTGGTATTTTTTGACTAATTTTTTTGGTAAGAATATTTGCAACTAAAAATTCAATTTGAAAAATTAATTTTGTGACAAAAAAATTGATTAAATTTTTTTTAAAATTATTTTAAATTTTAAATTTAAAAAATTAATTTTAATATTTTTTGATTCGATTAATTTGATTTATAAATTTTTTGTAAGTTTTTATAACCAAAAAATTGATCATAAATTTAAATTTTAAAAAATTTTAGTTGGCTTTCTTTTTTTGATGATTTATCTGATTATTTTTTAAAATAGAAAAGAAAAAAAAAACTTTATAAGCCCCACCCCCAGCCCCGTCCCAGCTGCCCCGACCCCCATCTTTTCCTTCCCAGCCTGCCCTCCCCTCTCTAGTGATCGCCCTGCGATAGGCCCCCCTCCCCCCCGAGACCACCTGTGACAGCCCCCCTTCTCTCCTCGGTTACTGCCCGCGATGGCCTCTCCTCACTGGCCCACCACGTGACGACTCCCCTTCTCCTCCTCGTTGACCGCCCGCGACGGCCTCCCCTCGTCGGCTCGCTGCGACGGCCCGCTCCCCTCGTCGGCCTGCCTACGACGCTCCCTCCCCTTCGGCCTCCCTCTCATCGGCCTCGCCCGCGACGGCTCCCCTTCCCCTTCTCCTTGCCGCCACCTACCGTCGATCTCCACTATCGGGAGAATAAGGGCGGCACGAGCGATGCGGGCAGCCGACGGGCGATGCAGGTGGCTGGGGGGTGGTGTGAATGATCGAGAGGCAGTGTGGGTGGTCGGGGGCCAGCACGAGCAGTCGGAGGGCGATGCGGGTGGCCTGAGGGTAGTGTAGACAGCCGACGGGCGGTGTGGATGGCCAAGGGGCCGCACACAGGGTGGGGTGCGAGAGATCGGAGGGTGGCAGCGCTGGCGGATGAGGACGACGATGGAGGTGGAATGCTAAAGGCACATGAGAGGAGGATGAGAAAAAATAAATAAATAAAATATTAAAAATAATTTAAAAATATTAATAATTTATTATTTTATAAAAAAATAAAATATATAAATAATATAAATTTAAAATATTAAATAAAAATTAGAGATTAATTTTATAATAAATTTTAAAAATTTAAATATTATAAAAATAAATAGTGATTGATTTTGCGATCGATTATATTATAAAAAAATTTAAAAAATATGGAAACTAATTTTGTGATTGATTTTTTTTTTTAAAAAAAATAGAAAAATTTATGACCAAATTTTTAATCAATTATTATTTAAATTTTTAGTTTAATATTTTTTCATTAATTTAGTGAATGATTTTGTGGCTAATTTTTTTTAAAAAAATTTGCTACCTAATTTTTGACTAATTTGAAAATTAAAAAAATATAAAATTTTTTTATAAATTTTTATTTTTAGAAATTAGAAATTAATTTTTTTATAAATTTTTAATTTTTAGAAATTAGATTATTTATTTTTTATATTTTTTTTGGAAATTAGCAATCAATTTTTTGGTTGAAAAATCAATCTCTAGTTTTTATTTTTTTAAAAAAAATAAATAATTTAAATATTTTTTTTGGTTGGTAAATCGATCACTAGATTTTATGATCGAAAAAATCGATCAAAAAATATTTTCAACCAGCTTTTTTACGACCAAAATTTTTCGATCATAAAATCGATCGCTAAATTATTAATGATCAATTTTTGATTTTTAGCAATCGATTTTTCGATCGTTAAAATTCTATTTTCTTGTAGTGAATGGTATAGTCAAATTTTATAGATCAATAAATAGATGATCCAATTGAGGCAAGGATAATAAGTCAAAAATTATTGATGGTGAATCTGGGAATAATAATAAAAGTCTGGATAAAAATCAACAAATTAGATGGTTGCCTATCGTACCAGTCCAAGATCCCATACTAGAGTGTTGGATGTGTGCCTTAGAAAATTAATTATTGGCTAACACATTTATATTTCTAGAATTTATATTTGTACTTGTAAAATTGTTATTATCTATAAAGAGCATTTTTTTTCAATCATGTTTATGTATCCATGATTTATCCTAAAAATTAATAAAAATAATTTTATATATTTTCAAGATATTAAAAATTTGAGATATATATTATTAGTGATTAATTTTTGAATACTTCCAATCATAGGATCATCATAGAGGATAGTGATCGATCCAGTTAGATTGATGTATGGATCATCCTCCTTTCGAGCAGACAAGTCTCAAGTCTACGGTATAGGAAAACTAAAGTAAGAGATGGTTATTAGAGAATAACTTACATTGAAAGTGACCAATACAAGAAATCACTTGGATGTCTACTCATTCTTCAGTGATCTTTCTCAATGCTATAATGGTGTGACTGATCCTTTAACCTACGGTGTGTTGGCTATTTGCAGTAAGACTACTTAGTTTGACTGCATGTTTACTTAGTTCCTAGCCATTCGAATTCTTATGGTGTATATTGTAGTAGGTTCAGGTTCACTATTTGGAGTAGGATACATCTAAATAGAATCTATCGATCTTGATAGAAAATGAGTAGTTCTGTGTGATTTGCGAGACTGAGTTCAAAAATTTTTTAGCCAAAGCAAGTATGAATATTAAAAAGAAATTTTTACGAGATTCATAAATGAACTCAAGTCGAGCCAATCTGGCATTTGACTATTGATGGAGTTTGACGAGTTCTCCATAACCTCCATCAAGTCGAGATTTATAATAGAAAGACTGAATCATACGATAACTATATCTAGATGTTTATTATTTTTATTTCGTTGGATTGTCACTATATACTGCTAGATATCACTGATGGATTGTAAGACTTATTAAGCATCATCTTGATGATCGATAGCCCTCGATGGGTAGAGTTAAAATTGTTCCAACCCATCGAAAGAAGTTTCAATGATATTGTGATAGGGATCATAATATATCTTACTATCAGATAGAATAGAACTTATGAGATCACACACGAAAGAGGTTCATGTTTGATCAAATGGTTGATCGACGATTATGAATCATTGATGGATATAATTATCAATTTGATTGATGATGAATCCTATGCAAAAATTATAATAAAATTATTGAAGGATTAATTAGCAATTAGATTGCTAATTAACTTAATTTGATTAAGCATTGAGATTTGGATCAAGTCTAATTGAATTTGATTTGATTTGACTTGAATTGGGTTTGGTCTGATTGAGTTATGAGATAACTCAATTATAAGAAAATTTGATTTCTGATTTTATCAGGACTTGGATTCAATTAAATCCTAATTAAATTAGAATTTGATTCATCTAATTTGGCACATGATTAGATTAGATTTCATTCATCTATTTAGCTCTGACCAAACAAGATTTGTTTTGGATCAAATTGGAAAAAACATGAGATCAAATTAGATTAGACTCATCCCATGCACCAATCACCTAAGTCCCCATGCCAACTCCTCAGGCTAATTTGATTTTGGCATGAGGATTTGCAAGCTTTTTAAGGTTATGTCGTCCATCCTTTCTATCCTTTGGATAAGGATCATGTTAGTTCAGGTTTGAATTCAAAACTAGTTTGAATTCAATTTAAAATTGATCCCTATCAGGTGAGAAGTTATTCTCATCCTCTCTTATTGCTATCTTTTAGGACTTGTTTGGTTTGCGGGAAGTGGAGGGGGAAAAAACAGTTCCTGAAAAGTTGAGAGAAAGCCTCTTGTTTGGTTGGAGTTTTAAAAAGAGAGAAGAAAAAAAGGCTCTTTCCATGGGAAGTCTCACATTTCATGAAAAATGAAAATCCATGGAAAAGATAGATTTTGGTATTTTCCATGGGATAGAAAGAATAATTTTACTAAAATAATATTTATTTTAAAAAAAATTATGAAAATGATGTCCTTCTCAAATTATTTACCAAAATACTATCCAACTTAAAGTCACCTTTTCAAAGGACGACTTTATGTGCTGAGTCAGCCCTATCAAAAAGCGACTTAAAAAATCATTAAAAAATAAATTCTTCCTTCCCCCTCTCTCTCTCCATCATCTCGTCCCCGTCGCCGCTCCCCGCCTCCTCCCGTCGCCGCTCTTCGCCTCCCCCCACTGCCGCTCCCTGCATCCCCACCGCCTCCCTCCCGCCGCCGCTCCGCCCCCACCCACCGTCGCTCCCTGCATCCCCGCGGCAGTGGGGGAGGCAGGGTGGGGGGCGAAGGTGGGGAGTGACGGTGGCGGGGGAAGGAGGCTGGGAGCGGCGGCGAGGATGCAGGGAGTGGTGGCGAGGGGGAGGCGGGGAGCGGTAGTGGCGGGGATGCAGGGAGCAGTGCCGGGGAGAGGTGGCGGCAGGGGGGAGGCGGGAAGCGGCGACGGGGATGAGGCGCGGGGTTTGAAGGGGGGATGCCGAGAGGGAGAGGGGTGCAGGAGAGGGGGCAATGGGTTTTTTTTTTTTTTTAAATGATGGAGAGAGAGATGGGGAAGGAAAATTTTAATTTTTTTAATGATTTTCTAAGTAGTCTTTTGATAGGATGACTTACAAAGCCGCTCTTTGGAAGAGTGATTTTTTACGAGGCATACTGCAAAACTTGAGTAATATATTTTTGGCTAACTCGGCACATAAAATCATCCTTTCATAAGTTAGGCAGTATTTTGGTAAATAATTTGAGAATGATATCATTTTCATAATTTTTTTTAAAATGAATGTTATTTTGGTAAAATTATCAATAGAAAGTGGTGGTACTTTTTTTTTAAAAATATCCTTTTAAGATCTATAGCTAAGATTTTATAAAATATTATAAATGATTAGGATGAAATACTGAATAATGATAATATAATATAATATTATTATTATCCTAATAATTATAAAAATATAATATTTATATTTATATTATAATATTTATTATATTTAAATATTTATACTATTATAATATATTTATTAATATTTATATAATATTTATATTAATATATCAATGTTTATATTAATATAATATATATTTATTAAGATATTAATAAATTTATCATATTAAAATATTAATATTATATTAACATAATATAATATATATTAGTATTATAGTAATATAATAAATTATTATAATTTAATATTATATTATAATATATTAATATTATATTTATATTAATATAAATATAATATTATTATATATAAAGCATACCTATTAAAGGTATAATGGATATTTTATATGGTTTTCTCAAAAAAAGAATGTTCAACCAAACATAAGTTATTTTTCAGTAAATCACTTCTCATGGTTAACCAAACATACCAAAATTCTATTCGCAAAAAATAACTTTTCAGGAATTGACTTCCTGAGAAGTTATTTCCTACGAAAAAAATTTCTTCCTACAAACTAAATGAGTCCTGAAAAACCCTCCTCTCCTAGGTGTAAAAAGGGATTTTCTTTCACCTGCCGACCAAAAAGAGAGAAAGAGGAGAGTGGGCATGTGATCTAGAGAGGGGTCTTCCATCTTTGGCGTGGTGAAGGGCTTGGGTTTTAGATCTAGGTGATGTATTGAGAGAAAAATTCTACTCCTACAGCCCATCTCCTCTACTTCTTTTAAGTTCTTTAGTATTTGAGAGATCTAAAGAAGAAATCAAATTAGCCATCAAATAGAAGATCTCTACAAGAAAGCTAACACCCCGGAGAAATTACGACACCTTTGATCCGAAAAGAGCCTCGTGTGGATACCTGTGGAGGCTAGTCGCATGCGCAACTCAAGAAACTTTAAATTCAGAGATCATCAATTATGATGTATTTCGACCCATGCAATATATTGAGATTTGATCTCATATATATTTTTAATTTCAAATTATGTATGTCATTAATCCGAACATGGGTAGTTCATAGATTAGATCTAATACATGTTGGATTAAAGGTGTTTAACCTAGATCTGTTCCGCTGCATTCAAAAGTTGTTTTGAAATACATGCATACAATTGCCAGCTTTCTAATATAGGATCCAACCGATTATTGATATGGTTTTATCTAGACATCTGGATCCTTCACTAATCTATAGGATTTCTAGAAAATGAGAAATGCATGAAGAGAAAAATAATTTAGAGAGAGAAACTCATAGAAAGAAAGTGAAGAGAGAAGGTAAAAAAGGATAGTGAAAAGAGAGAGAACTTTTTTTTTTCTTTTATTTTCTTTTCTTTCCTTTTTTTTCTTATTTCTACTTTGGCGACCCCTCCGATGCCAATAGATCCTGACGATGCCGACCCTCGGCTGTCCGAGTATAGTCCATGCCCAACAATGGCGACCAGTACAGTGAAAAAAGAGAAGAACAAAAAAAGAAAAAGCTCATCCACCATAAAATTTAGTGACTTGCCGAAACCATCATAGATAGCGATGCAGGCCACTGGACCGAAAGAAAGAGGTAAGAAGACTATTTGGGGTCCTCATCTTGTCTCCGACGACATCGAAAAAAAATTATCAAGCAGCACTCGATGGAACCTATGAGAAATCGGTGCTCTCGTCGGCGATTGATCGACTTTGAGGTGAGGTGACTAAAGAGGGAAGAACATCCCTTCTTACTTCCATGAGGAGTCTTCCTTCCTCCTACCTCACATGTACATTATATGAGATTTCAAATTTATTTTTTTTATTTTTATTTTTTTTTGCTTTATGATTTATGCAGAAATTTTTTTTAAAAAAAATCTTGGGTCTTACACGTATGGATAAGGTTTTTAGGTATGGATGGGTTACGAGCTTAGGAAAAGGAGGTTGGAATAGGGTTGAGCAAAAGGAATGCATGTGCTGCGTCTCCTTTTTCAGATATTGGGTTCGGTGACTTAAAAAATGTAGGATCGCAAGGGGGTCCTTCTATCACCATGATAACCGTCACAGGATATATTCCAAAGGTTTAGGTCAATTTAGTTGAGCATGCACAGATATTTCATTTTGGCTATGCATCTTTGCTCAGAAATCGATAGGCAAGAACACAAAGGTTAGAGTAATTGGGATCAAGATATTGTTATCTTTCAATTAGTTTCAGATTAGCATAAAACCTTAAAAAAAAAAAGAAAAAAAAGAGCTAAATATCGACTTAGACGCATGATATTCCGCAATTTCCAAGCGTTTAATGTTATTCACCATGAATGACCTAGTCCTACAAAACATAGAAATTTAGGAGTTTATTTTGCGCTATATAAACAATGATTATGCTGGTTATGATAACGTGACGAATCTCTAAGATCCAACATACAGCTTTCAAGTGAAAAGTCCACTTATTCCAAAGCTATAAGACGAATACTTTTCTTTCTTGGAAGCGTGACTTGACAATGGATGTAAGTTAGAAGCCCCCTCAGTCATAGCTAGACCAGCACCCTATACTAACTAGCAAGTTGATAGCCCCATTTTTTTTTTATTTTTTTTTTTTAAAAAAAAAGCAACTACTTGAAAACTAAGCCTTCAGAATAAGAAAAGGCACCGAATATGGTAGACTAAACAAGAAGCCCCCTAGACCACCTTCAACCAACGCTCTCCACTGCTTGGAAGTTAGAACTTTGCACCAAGTTACCACAACAACAGCTCGTCTTCAAGCTGCCCAAATTTGACCTCGCCTAATGGTATCAAACTCGAGCCCGATCCAACTCTACAAGGTTAAGTTGCGCGCAGGACTTTCGATCTCAGATGCGGCCCCCCTTTTTTCAGGCTTTAGATGTTGATGTATGAATGCATAACGATGCTTAAGGATCAGAACACGAACGCAGGCCTTTATTTGTTTCAGCGAGTTCTTCAAGTTCTTGGTAGCCCTGCACGCATTTGAGCCTTCTAAAAAATTAAAAAATAAAAAGGGAAGAGCTTGGTGTAATGTAGATCTCATCAAGTGTTATAATGACAAAATTGCAATAACTCAAGGTTGAGGTTTTTCTTATCCTATTAGTGATCGACCGTCCCCCAAACCAAATAAAACAGTTTAAAATAAGTCCATCCATGTATATAATGATAACAACACACCCAAAATTTCCTCCCTCTCATTGAAGAATGGAGGGGCGCAGCATCCTGTTAAACGTCAAGACGACATGGACGCTAAAACCCCACACTCATATCTACACCACAATTCTTCAGTAGAACACCCAAAAGACCAGATGTCAAACGATCTCAAAACTGTAGGCGTAGGGAGGGAGGGAAGTTGCAGCTTGGTGCCATTCCACCAGACATGATGGTGATGCAGCTTCATACCATCAAACATGATGGTGCTGCAGCTGCAACAGCCGGGCATACGCCCCATCGGGCCGGGCCACCAGCTCGGCATGGCTCCCTTGCTCTACGATATGCCCATCCTGCACCACGGCAATGGAGTCCACCCCTTGAATTGTGGAGAGACGGTGCGCCACCAGGACGGTCGTCCGCCCTTTCATCAACTGCTCCAGAGCCTCCTGCAGAACACATTCCGACTCCACATCCAACGCACTCATTGCCTCATCCAATAGCAGCACTGCTGGGTCCTTCAGCACCGCCCTTGCGATCGCTATCCTCTGCTTCTGCCCACCCGATAGCTGCACCCCTCTCTCACCCACCGGCGTCTTGTACCCCTCGGGCAGTGCACTTACAAACCCATGCACGCTGGCAGCCCGTGCCGCCTCAAGCACCTCGTCCTCGGTCGCCCCATCCTTTCCATAGGCAATGTTCTCGAAAACGCTTGCAGCAAAGAGGACAGGCTCCTGCTGCACGAGTCCGATTTTGAGTCTCAAGGACTTCAAGTTCAACTTCCGGATGTCTTTGCCATCCATCATGACCTTCCCTGCGGTGGGATCATAGAACCGCTCGATGAGGGCGATGATGGTACTCTTCCCAGATCCACTGGCCCCAACAAGAGCTTGGCTCTGGCCAGCACGTATTCTGAGGTTGAAGTCATTGAAGATGGGGATGTCGGGCCGAGATGGGTAAGCGAAATCAACATGCCTTAGCTCGATCTCACCACGAACGGAGCCAACAGGCTCAGCTTCTGGATCATCAGGGTCGATGAGGGTCACCCGGTTGAGGATAGAGAAGACAGAGCGAATGGATTCACCACCTCGGACGATCTCTGGTGCAAGACTGACCGTCTCGGCGATAGAGTTGGCAGTAACGACAAGGACAACAAAGACCTTGATCACCTTGGAGAATGTAGAAGCACCAGAGTGGACAAGATGCGCACCATACCAGAGGATGAGAGCCTCCGACGAATAGAGAGAAAGCTGGGACAGGCCAAAAAGAACGCCAGATGTCTGGCTCCGACGGAGACTGCATTGCTGGGGTACTCGAAGCTCATGGTGAAAGAGTGAGAGAATCTTGTCCTGTGCGTTGAAGGCTGCCACGGTGCGGATGTTGCTCACACCCTCTCCAGCAATCATGCTCGTCTTGGCATGGGCTTTTGCCATGTCCCCTGCAAATCCCTTCAGCGAGAGTTGCTGAAAACATCAACAGGAATAAGAGAGGATCTGAGCACTGTCACAGGTTCACCATTCTGAAATGGTTCAATTAGGAGGAAATATATGTAATCAAGTGAAAATGCGCCCACCTTGCAGAATTCAGGAAAAACAAAGATAATTGATGATGTTTTGAGCGACAAAATTAATCCGAATTAAAAACCAAAGGATTGTACCATGTAGCGCATGGGTGCTTCATGAGCGAGATGGGAACAAGTCATGAATAATTTGTACCATGTGAGAATTACTAAATAATTTATGACTTTTATTTTAGCATTGGAGTATATCTAATAAAGAATATGACAATATTTTGGAAATTCTACACTAATAATTGGTAACGTAGTTAGAATGCCAAATGCTGAAGTCGCCCAGCTTCGGCAATGACTCTTTTGTGACATTTAGATAAAGTCCACCAGTAACCAAAAGAACAATAATAACTATGAGAACAAATATCAAACAAGATTTTAAAGCATGGCATCTCTATATAAGCCAAAATATGTAGATTGTACTTCCAATAATCAATGGACAAATGGGGAACTTCCAACTTCCCAGTTCCCATCATGACCTATTTGATGATGAGGCCTACCATATAAAGAACAGGCACGTAGTTTTTTTTAGGAAGACGTGAAGTCTTTCAGGAAAGATTACTGGAACATAGCTCTGCTTTTTCAAGTAAAGAGAAATAAAGGAAGAGCACAAAAACATCAAGGAATCCAGCATTAATTTTTCAGACAGGGATAATGAATCAGAATGACTGAATGATGAAAAACTGAGTTAACCCCACCAGGGATGGTATGAAAAAGTTCAGAAAGCCAGAAAAATTTTGAAAAAGCCAAAGTTCATAAAGCACCATGAGCAAAAAGAATCTCTCCATCTCCTCATGTGCTCCTTTTTATTCTTTTTTAATGCAGTGAGGAAAGGCTCAGGGCAGGCCAACTTTGTATCAGAAAGTAAGTTCTCCGTGCTTTTTTTTCTATAACTTGTTACCACAGTCAGACAAAAAAAATGAAGGATGGTAGAGCACAGATATCAAGTGGCTCCAAAGTTACTCCAATTGCATGAAGTCAGTTGTACAAAGAGTCTCAAGATATACATGTACAAGCGTACAACATATAAATAATTGGCAAATAAATGCTGGGAAGTTTTCCATGCATGCTCTGTTATATATATATATATGTGCCAAAGAGAACATCAACTTCATATAGTTATAAAGAGCCAACAGTAGCTGCCAGGAAGCACATCTGCTACACTATTCTATGGCAGTATGAGTGTCCAATGCGTTGATGCTTTCCTTATTATTCTCCCTTTAGCACCTTTGTTTTCTACTGTTCCAATAGTGAGGGTTATTGGATTCCAGGAAACAGAATAAATTGCCAGTATCCAAACCACTAGATCGAATACAAGTATATTAAGCAAGTAATCTCAACAAAATGATATATATGCCCGTTACCAACCAATATACAATGATTAGTATGCTGAATTATTTCTCGTTGTAGTAAAAACAACATGGAAATTACCTCACCAAAGAAAATGACCCACCTCTCGGGTCTTTATGAAAATTTCAAACCAATAGGCTAGCCAAATAAGCATATTAGGTGTTCCTAATTATTTTGGCTAGAAACTTTCTAGTAGGGAAGGGGTTGCAATAGTCCCTAAAAATAGAAAATAGCAAACTACCTGTGCAAAGTTGGCAAGGACAAGAAGAGGGAACATGGCAAGAATAAGAAGAGCAACGCGCCATTCAACAATGAAGCCAACTATGAAGGATGTCAGGAGAGAAGTCATGTTCTGCAGGATCACCGAGATCCTCTCAGCAATTGCAGACTTCACATCAGCTGCATCTGTAGCCAAATGAGCAGCTACAAGGCTGGAATTGTTCTCCTCTTCATCAAACCAACCCACTTCATTCCTTAAAATCGCTGCATAAAACATGTAGTACTTCGATCATGTTTTACTTTGATAATCAACTCAAGAGAAGAAAGCATAGATAATCCAGTCATACCAGTAAGCATCATTCTCCTCACCCTGGTGGTGAGATTTTCCCCCACGATGCTGAAGAAGTAATGCTGAACCAGATATGCAACAACAGCATAAAGCCCTGTGCCAATGTATATGAACACATACTCTCTTGTCTTCCTCTCCATTGCATTTGGGTCCCTATAGTAGAACACTTCGATCATATTGCTCATCACAATTGCAAATGTTGGGCCTATGAACCCAGAGAGGACAGATCCAATGCCACCCAAGATACTGTAATGCCACTCCGGTGCATTTAGCTTGAGAAGCTTAAAAAAGTAACCATGTGGTGCTGGATGCTTGCGATCATTATCTGCATGTGAAACCATCTCTATGCGACCATCTGCACCAGTGCTGTACCGATAGCTCAAGTTCCTTGAACTTCCAGACCGAAGGCTTAGAGATTTAGTGGAAAGTGAATGGCTCAAGCGTGAAGATCGGGACCTGTGAGTGGATGGGGCACCAAAGTCCCTGTTTCTTGCCATCTCCTGGAACCGTATAAGAGAGGCATAGGCTCCTGAGCTGCCTTTTGCAAGAAGCTCTTCATGGGTCCCAGTCTCAACAATTTGACCTTGCTGCATCACAGCTATCATATCAACATTTCTTATAGTAGAGAGCCGATGTGCAACAACTACAGTCGTTCTCCCAACCATGAGGCGGTCTAGGGCTTCTTGAACAATGCTCTCAGAACCTGCATCCAGCGCACTGGTGGCTTCATCAAGGAGAAGGATCTTCGGGTTCTTTAACATGGCACGAGCGATAGCAATCCGTTGTTTTTGGCCACCAGAAAGCTGGATTCCTCGTTCTCCTGCCTGGATTTGATAAAAATTTGTTTGTAAGATGGGAAAGAGAATGACTTATTTCTTTTCAAAGACAGCACAACAAATTTAACAATTAGCCACTTGAAATCTCTAGGAAATAACTGCAAATAATTAGATTGCTAAGAAGAGCTCTGTTTGAAAATGATTTCAACATATAGTTTTAGTTCCAACTCACTGTTGCATTATCCTCTATAGAAAATATAATCTCCTAATGGCTTCTGCCAGGATATTACTCATAATTCTTGTAAAAATTTAACGTGCAAACACCCTTTACCGATGTTACCAAAGTAGAACATCGCCTTTTAGTTGCAGCTGTTGTTAAGGTTCCCTGTGGTCTATTTGTCCAATGAAAATGAGCTTTGCAGCAATGGCAAGTGAATATAACACAAAAATTAGCAGGGATCATCTTGCAATCTGAGCTTGGGTTCAAGACCCATTTCTATTTTGACAAAAACATTATAATAGGATTAGGTTCCACACACAGAATTATTTGAGAAGCAAAACACATATGAAGCACATGACCAGGATCTGCCTAATATGCTTCACACAAAAGAAGTTTAAGCAAAGAGCAAGTCAGTGAAGTGCAAAACAAATGGATTTTAGTTTCAGAAGGTGGTTTTGGATATACAAGTATGGCATAGGATTCTTACTTACAGTTATTATACTAAGTAGAGTAGCTAACCTTGATGAAGGGCACAAACTTACCTGGGTCTTGTAACCATTCGGAAGCAGAGAAATGAAATTATGAGCATTAGCAGCTGATGCAGCAGCTTCGACTTCAGCAATTGTGGCATCAGGCTTTCCATATAGTATGTTCTCAAGTATGGTTGTTGCAAAAAGTGCTGGCTCTTGGCTCACCAACCCAATTTGCTCTCTCAGCCATTTCAGTTGTAATGTCTTTGTATCCACATTATCTAGCAGAATCTGCCCTGCAAAAGCAATGGCGAAGGAAAGAGTTACTCGATGGCAGGTTAACATAAATGACCAAATCCATAGAGCTCTTCTTAGTGAGAACAAGCTCAAACTCTGAATTACCCTGGTTAGGATCATAAAACCTTTCAATCAGAACCACAACAGTACTCTTTCCAGAACCACTACCACCAACAACCGCGGCAGTCCTCCCTGCAGGAAAGAAAAGGGAGAAATCTCGGAAAATAACGACATCAGGTCTTGATGGGTAGCTAAAAGTAACATCTTTGAACTCTAAGTTTCCTTGGACCTCAGGCAAACACTTTCCATCAGAGGGATCTTGAATAATAGAGGGTTTTTGCTGGATGATCTCCATCAGCTTGTATCCAGCAGCCTTCCCTTTGCTAAAGGCTCCAAGATTTGAGAATGCTTGGCCTAGACTCCTGCATAGATGTACACATAAAACCAAGAACAAAATGATTGATATGCGTTAGCTTTGTATGATGACAAAATTCAGACCAACAAATCTCGGACAGTGGTACTTGCTGGTAATGCTCAATAAAAGCAGTATTTTGAATAATCCTTAAGTTGGGATCTGCAGGGTATCTCTAGCTTATAATTAAAAATTTTAGAAATGCAGATGAAAGCCATGCCAACTGAAGACCATTAAATTAGCAGTAAGCATTGAACAAAGAAAGAACAACAATTCTCTTCCTTCAATGCTGAATCATTACCAATAGTTATGACATTATGATAAGGAAAAAAGTTCCAAATTGAGGGTAATCACAAAGCTGACAATTAAAGTGTAACTCACATCCCACCAACAATGGCAGAAAATATGGCTGTAAAAGCTTTGCCACCATCAGTTTGTCCATTTCTGATGAAGACACCAGCGTACCAGAACACCAAGGCCCATGACATGCATGCAATACCATATGTACACCCAATCCCTAAACCTTTTGCCATCCCTGCTTTGTACCCAAGCTTCAGTGTGTTCTGAATTGCTTCTGAGAAGGAATTGAGGGCTTTGCTCTCTCCAACAAATGAATATACAGTTCGCACTTGTGCAATTGCCTGAGCAAAGTTGTCAGAAGTAGGAGGATTCATCAAACATCTATGTAGATAAACCCAGAATAGAGATAGAGATGCCAACTAAAAAACACAAGTAACTTATACATGCAAGGCACAACTGATGACAACAATATGCATGACAATCACAAACAATATAAACGTAGCATCGCATCATATAAACCACAGAACGATGATAACCATCCAAAAGTAGGTGCTAGGCTGTAGGCTGCATAAATTGTAATGCACCATGCAATGATTCCCAAGGCGTGGCCGAATGATCTACAGAGGTGAGTTGTGTACATTAAGCAAAGAAATGTTTATAGCTTAACATACGATTTACTCGTCATTATCGTATGCTGTTTCTCAACCAAACTATACCATTTAACAAGTAAATAGTTATTGGATCCTGCAATTTCTGAACAACTCCAATATCACACTAGGACACAACAATTAAGCAAACAGCAAAGCCTTATGCAAGAATATGTTAAGCATCTGGCATCTTATATCTGCTTATTTTGCTGGTTACATTGTCCAATGTAGCATTCAAAAGCCATCATGGACAAGTTACATATCTATCTCACAAATAGCTAACAACTGAAACGAATTGCCCTTTCATCTAAAAGAAAGCAAGCTATCAACTGGACCATTGATACCACATGCCACACGCAGCAACCACATGCTAACAAGAGGACAAGTGCAAATCAACCGTTAAACCCCAGGGTGATCCACCATCCTGACCCATAATAGAACAGCCAAAATACACCTAACCCACCTCTCGCAGCAGTGGGCCCGCAATCTACATGCGTGTACTGAAGGTGACCATACATAGAATTTTACCACAGGCCCACTTGTCATGATTAACGACAATTAAAGCATCAATGGAGGTGGGTTGGAGATAGGCATGGTACATGGTTATCATTTTGGCTTTAATTAAACAAGATCTGAAGCCAACTACAGTACCAATAAGAGAAGCAACTAAGAACAATCGCTATCAAGTGTTAACGCCATCAAGAAAAGGCCTTACGAAAACTGAAACACACGTCCACATCCCCGGGTTGACTATAGCTTATAAGCCCCATCAAATATTTCCCAAATTTAAAGCATAGTAAAAGTTAGCTAGCTTTTGTGCATATCTCAACCGGCCACTGATGGTTAGTTCGTTACCTGCTCTGCGATGATGCCAGCATTGGCGTAGGATTCCCGGCTCTTGGAGGTGAGGCCAGTGAGAGTATAAGCGTAGAGGCCGCCAGCGAAGGCGATGCCGGGGATCACCGCCACGCTGAGGAGCGCTAATCTCCAGGCGGAGATGAAGCCGACCACCAGGCCAGCCAAAAAAGTGGAGAGGTAGTGGATAAAGTTACCAACCTGCTCATCATCAGCATCAAAGGCGCACTTGAGCTGATGAGTACGAGAGTGTGCTAACGTGAGCAGAGGAGTCGTGGAGGTGAGGTTACCTTCTCGCTGATGGCGTCCTGGACCAAGAGGGTGTCGGTGGAGACGCTGAACACGATGTCCCCCGTCCGGGCGTCAGTGTCGAAGAATCCGACGTCTTGTTTTAGAACTGCTTCCAGGTACCGCCGGCGAAGCGCACCCGCCTGCCGCTCTCCTGTGTACATCCAGCACGCGATTTCTGCTCATTGCAGAAACAAGAAGACGGTAAGCCCACCGAAAAAGGACAGCATCTCGCACTTCGAAGCCTCAAGCCTATAGGCGACAGACGGCACAGCAGGCTCGTGGATGGTGACGGTTAGACAAATTTACCGACGGTGAAGACGGTGAAGGCACGAGAGAACAAAAGGATTATTTCGGGGAAAAAGGTACGCAACGTTTTGGTTTCCGACCCACGAGGTAAGGTGACAGCAAACGCCGGGGGTGGGGGGAGGAGGGGACAGAGACGGTGGATACCATCTTCCGGACGCGTACATACAAATTTCTATGCGGACGCGGAGAAGCTTTACCATTTTTACCGTTGACAAACAGGAAAGCAGCGCGCGGGCGCGGCGCGTTCTTACCGCCGAAGTCCTTTGTTCGCATAGAAATTCTAAGCGGTAAAGCCGGAGGACGACCTTAAAAAAAGTAGAATGCGGCCGGAGAAAGGGAAGACAAAGACCAAGAAGAAGAAGGCATCTTTTCCTCGTCTTGCCCCACCGGCGGTGTCCCGATCGAATCAAAAATGATAATTAACAATAAAAATTGAAATAATAAAAAGAGTAGGAAGGGAAAAACTTACCGGCATACGAGGATAAGCACACAATGAGACCTAGATAGACGAAGTAGAGAGCGTACTGAATAAAAACAAAAATACAACAAATTATAGATAAACAAAACAGAGAAAATATGGAGAGACAGAGGCGGTGACCAGACCTTCGAGACCTCGTTCGTCATCTTGCCGAGATCCGCCTGGTTCTTGCCGAACCCGTTGACGAGATCGCCGAATAGTAGGAAGAAAACTGGCATCGCGGATCCATGCACCACCGCGCCAAGACTCCCTGCCGCCATGAGAGCCAGGTCGCAGCGGTCGGCGAACGTGAACAGCTCGTAGAACGCCAGGCTCTGCTCCTGCCTACTCTTCTCCCCCTCCACCGCCCCGGCCTTCCCCTCCGCCGCCTCAGCCATTCCCCCCTCCTCCCCCTCCCCCCCAGCCGCCGATCTCGCCGGAATCCTCCCCAACGCAGCCACGGCGGTCGCCCTCTACGCCCCGAAAACCCGGATTGCAGCACCGCCGCCCGAGGTTTCCGCCATTACAGCTCGGTCCCAAGCTCTCTGTCGAAGCTCTCTTCAGAGCGAGAGTGTCGGCACTGACGTTGGAGAAGTCGGCAACCGGTCTTTGCTTTGAAGGAGAAAAACGGGAGAGAGATAGAGGTGGTATGATATAAGGGCTTGAGGGTCCCGTCACTTGCGGTCGGCGTCTCCGGTCCCACAGGAGCTGTTAGCTCCAAGAATAACGAAGGGAATGAGGGAGTGTGGAAGGTGGTGACAGTTTTAGGCTGTGACGAAGGTGACGGAAAGGGGGAAGTGCAGTGCGGTGGGGGAAGTAACCGGGTTAGCGGAATCTAGTTGGACTCGGGAATGGAGGTGACGGAAATGGAAAGGGCAGAAAAGACTTTCTGGTGATGTTTCACAAGTGGAAATGCGATTCGGGAACTCACGAACTTGACCTAGTTTTGCACCCTCCAGTCCACCAGACTTCCAGAGCAGCTGGTGTGGAAATAGATATAGTTCTTCGTGGCAATGGCAATTACAATGGACCCATCAGATATTCGATTCCATCCAGGTGGATCTAATTAAAATTTAAAATAAATATAAATTTTAGATAAAATATATAAAATAAATTCAGATGGGATACGGTAATGATATATTGTATCAGGATCCAATCCAATATAATCCCAATCCAAATCTATTCTTTCTTTTTTTGAAAAATCAAATCTACTCTTTCAAAACTATAATTATTTTATAAAAAAATAAATAAATAATATTTTATAATTTATTTTGATTTATAAATATCTTCTAGACTTTTAATTTTCAATAATATCAATTCTATATTTTTTAAATTATTATAATGTCTTCCACCGACCTTCCAATTTAGGGTAAAATTTGCAATGCCACGTGGCATATTATTTGCAGATGGTTGATATGATTTTATTAAATTATTTTAAAATAAAATAAAATTTGATGTGCCCATTGGTGACCTCCAACCACCACTGATGAAGAAAAGGAGAGGAACATGGAGTTTGTCGAGTGCATCCTTCATCTTTGGTTTTTAGCTTACTTTCTACGAGAAGTCTGCAACATCTTTCCTCTCCATGAAGCCCATGGACAAAGAACTCAACCACATGCTCGTAGAGACCTTGGTACACAACTTAGCCTTCTGAAAGAAGCGTTATGTCATTGAAGAGGTCATTAAGTCTTCGGTGCTAACTAAAGCAGATGTTCCAGCAAGAATATGAATCGATTGCCTAAGCGAGTTCACAATTTGGAAAGTTGCGGAACCGTCCAGACCCGTGCATATCTCATCCATCCATGAATAGAGCTCTCGCCGGTCCGACGATCATCTCCCTTGTATTACAAGTCGAAGACTTAGAAGGCCACGACAAATTAGCATCCTAAAACTCACATGATCCTGGAGGTTAGATTTGGCAGTTCGTCTACTTGTCGCGAGTCGTGACACGCTTCTTTTGTTCTCTTCAAATGTCTCTCGCCATTTCATCTCCTACGATGGTATCAGCATACACTTCCAAGGTTGGGTGAGTACCTTTACAACTTAGGTGTTTATTCTCTTTTTTTATGAGAATGTCTTCCCATAAGAGGTGGAGGAGGATGTACTCGACGAACTCCATATTTTCTCTCCTTTTCTTTGTCAACAGTGATCGAGGGGTTACCGATGGAGGTTGTATGGTCGTCAAGGAAGAAGGATTAGAGAAAGAGATGGAGAAAAAAAATGAAGTTAGGGCTCGGGTATTTTAGGTTTAGACTATTTTAAGTCCATATCAAATTTTATTCTATTTTAAAATAACATAATAAAACCACAATAGCCATCCAACTCCAAATAATATTGCACAAGCTTTCCTCCAAATTGGATGGTCTGTGGAGGATATTACAATAATTTATAAAAGTTAATATTGCTGAAATTGAAGATATAAAAAAATATTTATAAATCAAGATAAAATATATATTATTATTTATTTTTTATCTTATTTTATAATATTTATATGATATATTTTTTATTTGATTTGATCCAATCTAATCTAAATTATCTTATCTATTCATTTCAATTTGATCTGCACCATTACTTCACTTGAGATATGATGCTGATACAAAACTTGTATAATATAGGTACGGATATTAACTGGTCCGATCCATATTCGATTCGTTGTCTTATTCAAATAAATTTTTAATAAATTTTTTTTAGAATTAAAAAAATAATTTATATGGATGCTATTTGAAGGTTTTGCAGCAGCATATCGTAATATGATACTGTTGGAGATAAATCCCGCTCCTGCCGAAGCCCGGCCCGACGCTCAGCCCAATGTAACCAGTAGCCGCTGAAGAGCTTTAGCGCCAGGCCGAGCCCCTACCACGGCCGAACTGCCTAGAGGCCGAACTCCCCTGCGCCAAGCTCCGGGCCGAACTCCCTCCGCCCGCCGAACTTCCCACGGCCGAGCTCCTTCGGACCGACCCCAGGCGAGCCCATGCAGCCGAACTCCTTCGGACTTCCCACGGCCGAAGCTCCTTCGGACCGACCCCAGGCGATCCCATGCAGCCGAACTCCTTCAGACTTCCCACGGCCGAGCTCCTTCGGACCGACCCCAGGCGAGCCCATGCAGCCGAACTCCTTCGGACTTCCCACGGCCGAGCTCCTTCGGACCGACCCCAGGCGAGCCCATGCAGCCGAACTCCTTCGGACCCCACGGCCGAACTCCTTCGGACCGACCCCAGGCGAGCCCATGCAGCCGAACTCCTTCGGACCGACCCCAGGCGAGCCCATGCAGCCGAACTCCTTCGGACTTCCCACGGCCGAACTCCTTCGGACCGACCCCAGGCGAGCCCATGCAGCCGAACTCCTTCGGACTTCCCACGGCCGAACTCCTTCGGACCGACCCCAGGCGAGCCCATGCAGCCGAACTCCTTCGGACCCCACGGTCGAACTCCTTCGGACCGACTTCAGGCGAGCCCAAGTGGCCGAACCCCTTCGGACCGATCCTAGGCGACCGAACTCCTCAGCGAGCCCTGGCCGAACCAACTAGCAACCGAAGTCCTTCAACTGGCCAGCCGAGCTTCTTCGGGCCTCTCAGCGGTCGAACTCCTCGGCAACCGTCCCGCGGCCGAACTCTACAGATGGCCGACCCTTCAGCCAGACGAACTCCCCCAGCTTCCCCCTCGGCCGAACTCTGTTACAAGTCCGAACTCCATTGGACGAACTGTCGCCTGCAGCAAGACCGGACGGCGCCTTCCTCTCCGTACCGGACTCCGTGCGGCCCACGGCTCGCCGGTATGGCTCCCACGATCTACCGGACGACGCCTTCCTCCCCGTACCGGACTCCATGCGGCCCACGACTCGCCGGTATGGCTCCCACGATGACTCGCCGGTATGGCTCCCACGATCTACCGGACGACGCCTTCCTCTCCGTACCGGACTCCATGCGGCCCACGACTCGCCGGTATGGCTCCCACGATCTACCGGACGACGCCTTCCTCTCCGTACCAAACTCCATGCTGCCCGACGACTCTCTGCCAGACGGCACAGCCGTCACCATCAACTAAGCTCCGCTATAAAAGGACCCCTCCCGACATACTAAGGCTAAGCTCTCTGAACTCTCGACTCTCTAAGCTCTCCTCCACATCTCTAAGCTCCGGAACTCATTCTGAGCACTCCATTACTGTTGGCCGGAAACTAACTTGACCGTCGGAGGGTCCTGCCGGAGCCACCACCCCACCGGTTCCGGACGGGACTTCATTTTGCAGGTCCCCGGCGGCGCCCAGCGGCCTCGATTGCGGCGACCTCCGACGGCGACGAATTTCGGCACCAACAGATACCATCAAGCGTAATGACCATTTATAAAGCCAGTAATTTCATAATATCACTTGATTCACCATACATAAAGTTAAACAAATCTTGACAATCATCAAATATGCTTTATGGTACATGCATGCTACGATGAGGTGGAATAAGATCAAAGTTTGAAAATAAAAATCATCGTAACAAGCTTTCATAAAAAGATTACTATTTAATTACTAATTTACTTTATGGCTGATATATAGAAATAATAACTATTATTCTAATTTTTTAGTGCTTATATAATAAAATATTTATTTTAAATTGAATTCTTCGTTTTAGTTGAAGGAAAATATTTGATAAACATAAATTAGTAAATAAATCTCTTTTTTTTTGTTGATAACTATTTTTTTTCTCTTTTAACAACTAATCCAGCTATCAGCTATCAGACTAATCAATATCTTATCGTAAAATATTTTCAGTATAAACCAAAATGGTTATTATTTCTTATATGAAATAACAACGCCCTTATTTGGTGAGATAGTAACAACACTTATCCGACCATAATTCAACATCTAATACATGTAATTCTAATTAATTACTAGAGCCACGTGCATTTTGTGCGGGCGGTCATTGATGCCGATCGCATCGTAGACACGTGTTGTGGATATATTAGATAAATATAATTTTCCTAATATATAATGTAGACAGCTAATTTCGTTTTAGACCATGGGTCACCTTGGTCATAAGCGGGCGAGGAAAACGGTATATGATCTGTCAAACATTTGGCAATGTGATCAGGTTCGCAACTCGAGAAATTTTAACTTTTGAAAGAGTCATGCCAGGACTCGGCGAGGTACAAAATTGGACGGCCAATGGGAACCGCAGTTTGGAACCAATCAAAGGCTGATCAGAGCCATGGAAATTATGAGATCAATTTTCTGAACAATTTGGGCAATTTCGTGAATCTGGACTCGCCGATTGGACTGTTGGCAGACATGGAGCCAAATACGGAGGACCAGGTATCTCAGTTCTCGTCATGCCCCAAATTGCCTACACTAGTTAAGTGCGTTCAAAACCTATCCACAAACTTATATCGACACGGGAATTAGCAAAATAACTGTGTATCCTCCTCCAATTAAAATAACAGACTATGATTAACATCAAAATAACTAAAATTCTCAAATATATAATTAAATATATTGGTGCAAAATCTGATTGACGTCGGAATTGATGCTGAAGTCGGAGAGGACGAGATCGTCGTCGGTGACCTACAAAACAAGTCTCATTCGGAGTCAGGGGTGGTGACTCCGATAAAATTTTTCAACGATCAAGTTAGCTTTTTTGACCAATAGAAATAAAGTACTCAAAAACATTTTGCCAGAATTTTGAAAAGAAGAATGAGAGCTTAGGAAAGAAAGCGTATCTGGAGGGTCTCTTAAATAGATGGAGCCTGTAACAAACTGATAGTAACAACTGCAATCATCTGGTAGTGGGCTGTTCGAGATTACGTGAAGTTTGTTACGGAGGGTAATATCTGTTATTGCGATGTGCCAGCCTATTGGGACATGACAGCTGAAGTTTTGATAGGATAGCTGCAAGCGATGAAGAGTTCCTAGTTATTATTATTCCAGAGGAGCTCGGAGGTTATCGAGATTGACTATGGGTAGGCTGTTGCTTGCTATATCGAGGGCGTATGCCGATATCCTTTCGGACTACTGGAAGGGGTCCAAACGGAATCCGCTGGAAGTATTTAAGAGAAGCTCGATCGAGCGAAGCCCTTCAGACAACTGGAAGGAGAAGTTCGGAAGGAGTTCGACTGTAGGAGTCCGGAAGGAGTTCAACTGTAGAAGTCTGGGAGAAGTTCGATTATCGAAGAGGTCCAATTGAAGGAGAAGTTCAGGAGGAGTTCGACTGTAGAAGAAGTCCAAAAGGAGTTCGACTGGCGAAGAGATCCAGCTGAAGGAGAAGTTTGGGAGGAGTTCGACTATAAGAGAAGTCTGGCTGAAGGAAAAGTCCGAAAGGAGTTCGATTGGTGAAGAGGCCTGGCTAGAGGAGGAGTCCGAAAGGAGTTCGACTATAGGAGAAGTCCGACTGAAGGAGAAGTCCGAGAGGAGTTTGATTTTCATCAGTCTTTCATCCCGAATGCTATTTCTTATATCCTTACTCCAAACGATCTTTTCCTGATTAGGATACAGTACGGCATCCCACCAGAGTACGACCTTGAACTCTCTGAGTCAGGCGATCGCACTAGTTCACCTCCAATCGGTTGGTTTTATCTATATCTAGAAGCCTTGCACACCGAGCTTCGACTTCCACTTCTACCTTTTGTTGTCATGCTTTTTTGCTTTTTGAATATTTCTTTTGCTTTTGTCGTACCGAACTCCTTTCGATTTGTAATTGGCTTTCTTTATCTTTATCATCTGACCGAAGTCCGACCAACTATTTCACTCTTTCGGAAATTTTATACCTTCAAACGCCATCCTTCCACAAAGGACTTATGGTACTTCTCCTCTTAGTTTGGTAATAAGGGATTACTAAAAGGTGCTTCTTCTTTCATTCATAATTGAAAGAAGAAGTACTTCTTCATTCGATGCCCAACCTTAATGCTTGATCTTCCTCCCTGGGGCTTCCTTAGGGAGTCAGTCCGTCGAGCCCCTAGTTTAGACAGAGCCGACCTCGAGTCTTCTAACAAGTTCAAGGCGTATGGAGCTCCTCTCCTTCCTGACCTTCTGAAGGAGCAGACCTTATTCAACCTTAACCTGAGTCCTCTTAACCCCATCGGTATTAAATGCATTTATATGCATGTATATAAATATATATGAACTCTCATGAAGTTTTATATGTACCTTGGCTGACTATAGTTTTTTCTTTATTATAGAGATGGATACTGATGCTGTGGAGAGGCTTACCAAGGGCCTTTATGCCCAAAAGAAGAGGAAGAGGGCGGCCTAAGGTGGAAGTTCGAAAAGGATGAAGGTCGGCGGTCTGAGTTTCGAGATTTCGAATGTCACCGCGACAGCTCTTGAAGTTGTTCCGAGCATCGAGGTCCCTTCTATCACCAAGAGTAGTGTTGGAGGTGCGGGCTCTCAGCCTCCCGCATCCTCGAGCCTCCCCATAGGAGGATCGATGTCGGAGCCCTCCACTGAGAGGAAAAGAGGGGATGGAGATGATAAGAAAAAGAAGAAGGCCGCTGTTGTGAAGGTGGCTCGAAAAGCTCGTCCGGGCGGGTCAAGCAACAGCAGCGACGACGATCTGAGGACGGACCCCTTCGGCAATCCGGACATCATCCGAGATCTGACCGACAAGTTTGTCCTGCCTGGAGAGGTGGACCACCTAGCCGACCTCGATCGAACGTAGTTCGTTTGAAAGTTTCTCAAAATTTTTCTCAAGGTAATCATCTTACCATATTTCTTTTTCATTTTTCTCCACTTCTTTCCTTTATCTTATTGTGACTCGTTTATAGTAGTCGGGCCACTACATACTTGTCCACCTCAAGAGGGTAAATCGCCAGGAGATGGAAGCGCTGAAGGTTCAAGAAGACCTTCAAGCCGAGATTGATTGCCTTCATGGAAAGGTCGTCGAGGAGAAGGCGGCAGAAAATGAGAATCTCTGGAGAGCGCTTCGGAAGGAGGAGCTCATCTCGACCGGACTCAAGGCCACATGGGCCCTAGAGGAGGAGAAAAAGAAGGAGACCGAGATCAAGGTCGCCAAGCTGAAAGTTAAAATATCAAAATCTATTTTAGAGACGGCAGCCCGAGCCATGGAGGAGTTCAAAACATTCTCTAAAATAAAAGACTTAAATATCGCATTTGGCTAGAAGGCGTTCATAAAGGGGTTCGAGCTCTATGAAGGCAGAGTGGCCTGAAAGTTTTCTGAGCTTGATCTCAGCTTCCTGAAAGAGAAGCTCGATGAAGAAGTGGGGTCATCTAGTGCTGCAGTCGACCCATCCCCCATCAAGCTTGCCCCCAGTCTGTCCGAACTTGCCGCAGAGGTGCGCGAGCCTACTCAGAAATCCGAGGCAGCCAAAAGCGCTCCAACCTCTTCTGCTGTCGTGCCCTCCGAGGTTGAAGATCTCGAATAATGGTACTTTTTTCTTTTTTCTATTTTACTTTGCTTTGTACTTGAAAGTTTTTAGTTAAATGAAAGTAAATTTATTTTTGTCTATACCTTTTCTTATATTGGTTTTGTGCCATGTGTTATCCAGAATCCCTCTAATAATCAGAGCCATAACCCGCCATCTTCAATCGATGCCGACCCCTTACCCTATAGAGTTCCACTGAAATATTTAATAAAAAGCTTAAAGAAGGAAGTCCACCATCTGAAGAATAAGTTAAAGAAGATGGAGAACGACCTTCAAGCTTCTCAAAAGAATGCTTCGAAAGCGACCAAAGAAGTCACTTGTCTCCAAAATTTACACATGAAGGACTCCGCAAGCTTTGACATCCAAAAGGACAGCTTTGAGAGAAAGATTGTCGAGCTCAAGAAAAATGCCAACGATAAATCTTGGGCACTAATGACAAAGATCAACTCTCTCGAAGCTGATCTCAAGATGGCAAAAGAGAAAATTCAATTTCTGAAAGGAAGCTCGCTATGGTCTACCGACAAGGCTCGGTATGATTGGGATTGGTCCAAGAAGTTCTCTGAGCTTTAGAGATAGTTACAAAACACCGAGAATTGGCATAATAGTTACAGAACAACCTGGGTAGAGAAGATGTCAAAGCTTGAATGCAAGCTCCAAGCTGCCAGAGATGAAGCATCTTACTTTTAAAGGCGGTTATACAGTAGTCGGCAGGTCAATTCAAGTGGTGAGTCAGAGGAGATTGCCTCCTTGAAGAGGACTATCAACGAGCTCTTAAAAGCAGTCGGGATGGAGAAGGCCGAGGTTCAACGACTGAAGCTCCAGCTGACTTGTGAGCATCAAGCTGTTAAAGATGCGGAGGCCAAGTCTGAAATCCTAAGAAAGCAGCGGCGAGAGCTTGAAGAAAAGTTCAAACACATCAACAGAATGTATATAAATGGCTTGTAAAAAAGAAAGAGCTTGAGGAGATCCTCAAACTAAAGCAAGCCTTGGTGATGGCTGAGACCGATAGCCCAAAATCTAAGGAGTCCGATCCATCTTAGGACTTCGATCTTTTTTTTCTTCTTTCTTTTCATGTACTCAGTCTTGCCGATCTTTATCTCACTTGTAATGGACTTATATTCTCATGTAATCGGTCTCGCCGATCTTTATTTTGCTTGTAATGAACTTATATTCTCGTATAATCGGTCTTGCTGACTTTTATTTTACTTGTAATAAACTTAATATTTACAATAAAATGATATCTTTTTCGTTATTATCTTACACAAATTTGATGTTGGTTAATGACTTCGCTTTCTTCATCTCATTTTTTCTTATTTTATCTTCTAATGAGATGCTTATTGTGGATGCTGAGTTGGGGTCCCTTTCATGAACTAGGGCGGGGTTTTTTCTTTCATATTTGATGTAGTCGTGGGAAGGATACATATAAGGATCGTCGGTATGGCTTTTTTTTTCTTCGTTTTAGATTAATGAGGCCTTGGCCTTCCTCATATTAGGATGAGGTTCTCTTCTATTCCTTGCATGATCGTAGGGATACGTTAGGATTGTTGACGGGATCTCTCCTCTCATCTCATCTTAGTTTAACGAGGCCTTCAACTTTGCTCACATTAGGATGAGATTCTCTTTCTATTCCTAACATGGCTATAGGAGCACATTAGGACCGCTGGAAGGATCTTTTTTCTCATCTCATCTTAGATTAACGAGGTCTTTGACTTTGCTCACATTCGGATGAGGTTCTTCTTCTATTTCTAACGTGGCTGTAGGGACACATTAGGACCGTTGGAAGGACCTCTCTTCTCATCTCCTCTTAGATTAATGAGATCTTTAGCTTTGCTTATATTAGAATGAGGTTTTTCTTCTATTCCTAACATGATCGTAGGGACATATTAGGGCCGCTGGAAGAGCCACTCCCCTCATCTTGTCTTAGATTAATAAGATCTTTGACTTTGCTCACATTAGGATAAGATTCTTCTCCTATTCCTAACGTGGCTATAAGGACACATTAGGGCCGCTAGAAGGGCCTCTTCCTTCATCTCGTCTTAAATTAACGAGGTCTTTGACTTTGCTCACGTTAGGACGAGGTTCTTCTTTTATTCCTAACATGGTCGTAGGGGCATATTAAGACTGCTGGAAAGGCCTCTCCCCTCATCTCATCTTATATTAATGAGGCCTTTGACTTTACTTACGTTAGGATGAGGTTCTTCTTCTATTCCTAACAGGACCATCTTCATTGCACGATTAAGTTTGGAAAGTCAATTTCTACCATTACAGATTTATAACAAGGATTAGGATGTTAAAGTAGAAGAATTTTATTGCAACCAAATCATTGATAATACATTCATAGGTTTTTCAAGTTCCACGATCGAAATAGATCGGCTCCTCCGAGCTTCTTCAGATAATATGTCTCAGGTCGAACAACTTTCTTGACCTCACAGGGTCCTTCTCAATTTGGGACAAGCTTTCCTTGATTTTGAGGCTGAGAAACGATTGCTCGTCGAAACACTAAGTCCCCCACTCTGAATACTTTATCTTTGACTCTGGAGTTGTAGTATTGGACCATCCTTCATCTATAAGTAGCCATCCGAACTTGAGCCTCCTCTTATTTTTTCTCCAGTAGGTCAAAGTTAGCTCTAAGGTCTTGCAAATTATGTTGCTCATTGAAGGCCATGACCCATGCCAATGGGAGTTTGAGCTCGATTGGGATGACCGCCTCCATTTTGAAGGCCAAGATGAACGGTGTTTCTCCAATTGACAGTCTTTGGATAGTTCGATATGCCTAGAGTATATGGTAGAGTTCATTCATCTAAGTCTCTCTTGCTCTTTCAAGCCTTGCCTTAATATCCTGCAATAAGATCCTGTTGGTCACCTCTGCTTCATCATTTACTTGCAGATGGACCACCGATGTGAAATTATGGGAGATGTTCAAATCCTCGTAGAACTCAGCAAACCTCATTTCGACAAACTATCGTCAATTATCTATTACAAGGGTTCAGAGCAGGCCAAACCTACAAACAATCGACTTTTAGATAAAGTATTGTACTTTAGCTTCAGTAATTTTTGCTAGGAGTTTGGCCTCAATCCATTTGGTAAAGTAGTCGATCGCAACTAAGAAAAACTTTCATTGTCCAGATGTCATCAAAAAGAAGCCAAGTATATCCATCCCTCATTACATAAATGGCCAAGGGGCACTCAAGAATGTAAGCTAGAAGGCTAGTTGTCTTTATATATTTGCATTCCTCTAGCAGCAATCACACATTTTAACATATTCGACACAATCATGATGCATAGTGGCCAATAATATCCTTATTGAAGTAGCTTGTGAGATAGGAATCTAGCACCCAGATCACTCCCATAGATTCCTTCATGCACTTTTCATAGTACAAAATCAGCTTCAGAAGGTTGAAGATATTTCAAAAGTGGCAAGGAGTACGATCTCTTGTACAGTTTACCTTCACATAGAATATATCGAAAGGCTTGGTTTCTCAACTTCCAAGCTTCTTTCGGATCGTAGAAGAGTGTCCCATCTTTGAGATAAGTAATCAATGGGTCAATCCAACAGGGCTCATGGTCGATCTACATTGTAGACTGTGGCTCTTTCATACTCGAATATTTCAATACTTCAAAGTATACTTCTTTGGAAAGTTTGTTGGGGGTAAGTATGGCCAGTTTGGATAGAAGGTCAGCTCTAGTATTCTCTGCCCTTAAAATTTGCTGAATGTTGAAGCCGTTGAAAGCTAAGATCAGGCACTTTATTTTTTCAAGATACTTTATCATACTTTTCTTCCAAGCTTCATAACTGCTATTGACTTATCCCACTACCAACTATGAGTCACTATAAGCCTGGAGTCGGTCTCTTCTAGTTTTTTTGCTCTTTTCAGTTCTGCTATCAGAGCTTCATATTCTGTCCCATTATTTATTGTAAGAAACTCAAAGCATAGTGCATATTCGATGATGATCCCTTCAGAATTGATCAGGATCAGTCCAGCACCTGCATCGAAAGAATTGAAAGAGCCATCCATATACAAGGCCCAAAAATCTTCGAAAAGATTTGCTCTTTCTTTGGGAGAGCTCGGCTGCAACCACGAAATGCTGGTCTCATTCCGCTCAGGTTCGGCATCATCCGAAATCGTGCATTCAACTATAAAATTGATCAGTATCTGAGCTTTGATTGGTGGATGAGGTTGATAGTTGATGTCAAACTTTATCAGCTCAATATTCCACTTCGCTATTCTTCCATAGGCATCTGTTCAATGAAAAACTGTCTTGATTAGTTGATCAGTAAGAAGTGTTATGGTATGCCCCTAGAAGTAGGACCGAAGTCTCCTGACTGCAATCAGAAGAGCGTAAGTTAATTTTTTCAATTTAGTATACATGGTCTCCACATCTCTTAAGACTCGATTCATGTAGTAATTCGGTCGTTGCACTTTTGTCTCTTTCTTGACCAAGACCACTGCCAGGACTGCAGAAGAGACTGCCAGGTATAGGAACAATTCTTCTCTAGGCTCGAGCTTGGCCAACAGTGGGGATGAACCAAGGTAGCTTTTGAGTTTTTCGAATGTCTGTTGGTACTCTGCCATTTAGCAGAAGTTCTTTGGTTGCTTGAGGACCTGGAAGAAAGGCATACACCGCTCAACCGACTTTGAGACAAAGTGGTATAAGGATGCCACCTTTTCGATCAGGTGCTGGACTTTCTTTATTAATTTTAGGGTGGTCATCTCCTAAATTATCCGGATCTTCTCCAGATTAGCTTCGATACCTCGCCTTGAGACCATGCACCCTAAGAATTTTCTTGAGGTCACTCCAAAGATGTATTTAATCAGGTTCAGCTTCATCTTGTACCTTTGAAGGATGTTGAAGGTCTCTTTAAGATCGATAATATAATTAGATGAGGTTCAGCTCTTGACAAGCATATTATTCACGTAGACTTTTATGTTGCGGTTGATCTGCTCCTTGAAGATCTTATTGACGAAGCGTTGATAGATTGCGTCTGCATTTTTAAGCCCAAAGGACATGATCCTGTAACAATAAAGACCACGATCAGTAATAAAAGTAGTTTTCTCCTCATCCTTTGGTGACATCCAGATTTGATTGTAGCCAAAGAAGGCATCCATGAAGGTGAGGAGCTCATGGCCAAAGGTTGCATCCACCAGTTGATCAATTCTGGACAGAAGATAGCTATCCTTTGGGTAAGCCTTGTTTAGCTTCTTGAAGTCGATACACATTCTCCACTTGTCGTTGGCCTTCTTGACTAGGACCATATTAGAGACCTAACTTGGGTAGTGGACTTCTCGGATGAATCCGACTTTGAGAAGCTTATCCACTTTCTCCGCTATTATCTTCTGTCTTTCTGGTGCATGACTCCAAATTTTTTCTTTCATCGGTCTGTACTTAAGATCGACGACCAACCGATGTTCCATGACTCCGACATCAATTTTTGGCATGTCTGCTGGGATCCAGGCGAAGACGTCAGCATTCTTCCGTAAGAAGGCAATGAGCTGCTCTCAGACTTCATCTCCTAAGTTGGAGCCGATCTGCACTGTATACTCTATGCTTCCATCATTTAGAGGGATGGTTACAAGATCTTCCATTAGGCTCGTCCCGCTCAGTAAGATTGTCACGGACATCCAGTCCATCAATTAGGTAAGGGTCGGGATTGCTACCCTTTTGTAAGGTGATGGAGTAACATTGCTTACCAAGACCTAATCTTTTCTAATCTTTCTGATTTCACAGCTTATCGAAAACTTCACTTTCAAGTAGTAGATCGACACCACAGTCTGAAGTACGTTTAGATCCGATCGACTGAGAATTGCATTGTAGGCTGATGGGGCCTTCACTACTAGAAAGTTGATCTATGGTTTGGCTCGCTTTGGATATTGTCCTGTAGTTATAGTTAGTATTATTATTTCTTCAACTGGCATAGCATCGTCAGTAAAGCCCACCAACGGAAAGTTCATAGGTCCTAGGTGGTTATTGGGTATAGACATTTTAGAAAAGCATCATAAAATAAGATATCGATAGAGCTTTCATTATCTACTAAAATGTGGCGTACATCATAGTCAGCAATGTTTAAAGAGATTACAATTGCATCATTGTGTGAAAACTGAACTTTTTACGCATCTTCGTCAGTGAAAGCTATAGGCTCCTTAGTTCTCTGTCTCTTCACAGGCTCTACTGATCCACTGACCTCCCCGTCGAAGTCCTCTAGAGATGGTGTTGATGATACCAAGCGGGGGTCGATCTCCTTGCTGCTCCTCTCTTCTTGGTAGTTCTAGCAGTAGGAGGGCCCTCGGTCGATCCTCCCATTCTTCAGGCCGACATCGTAGGAATCGATCGAGCCTATCCCACCTAATGAGCTCTTTGATCTCATCTTGGAGTTGAATGCATTCTTCAGTATTGTGATCGTGGTCACAATAGTAGAGGCAGTACTTGTTAGGATTGCGCATCTTCTCCGATCTTGGCAACTACTCCTTGATCTCCATCAAAACTTGGGTTTTCGAAACATTGAGGAAGATGTAGTTATGAAACCTTCTGAGGGGGGAGCCCCACCGTACCCTTCTGTCAAGGCTTTTTTGCCTCCGAGCTCGAGGAGAAGTTCGAGCTCACTTGCATTCAGAAGGAGTTCGAGAGCGCGGTTGAATTTCAATCGACTTTTCTTCTACTGAGGGCATACTTGATTCGCCCGCTCACCGCTCTCCAACGGCTTCACTATCCTTGGCCTTGAAGGCCTCTTCTGCTCGAGCTAGCATATTAGCAAAATCCCCATAGTACTTCTTCTTCAGAAAGAACAATAGATCATTCTTCTGAAGGCCGTCCTTTAGTGCAGCCATGATAATAGACTGATCCAGATTTTGGATCTCAAGAGCAGCGACATTGAATCGGGTGACGTAGGTCCAGATGAACTCTTCTTTCTTTTGCTTGATGTTGATAAGGAAGTCAAAGCCTCATCGAGGACACCAGCTGCTAACAAAATGAGCCATAAATAGGTTGCTCATCTGATCAAAAAAAAAAATAGTATCCAGCTTGAGGGCTGAGTACTAGTTTCTCGCTGCTTCCTTCAAGATGGACGAAAAAGCTCGACACAGAATGACATCTGGCATGCCATGGAATAGCATCATGGTCCAGAAGGCCTTCAGATGGTCGATTAGATCAATAGTCTCATCATAGCTCTCGAATTGAGAAAGTTTGAAGTTTAACGGGATGGATTTCTGCATGATTTATTGAGAGAAAGGGGAGTCGGTGCAAATATCATTACCATGAGAGGAAGGAGCATGGCGGAGTTTCTCGATCCATCGATTTATTTCTTGTAGCTTTCTGTCCGAGAGATCCTCATGGTCGTGGATCTCCAAAGTCTTCTGGCTTAATGGGAGCAAAGTTTTCCTATGGATTGAATCATGATCGGAGTAGGGACACTCTTTCCTCTACTTTCCCTTTTTAAAAGTTGCAGGCCAACTCGCCCAAGTCAGCTACCCCCAGACTGGGTCCTGAGATTTCGGTGAGGCTCGCTCCGACTGGACAGGCGTCGGAGGTCGTTGCTATTGCATAACCTGCACTACTTTAATGAGGCCCCTAACCTACTGGACTAGTAGGTTGAACTGCTCTACATCCATCATTACACTCGATAGAGCTCAAGATACTAGAGATGAAATAGGGACAGGCAGATCTGGATGAAATCTGATCGTGGAGGCAGTTGACCATCGGATGGAAGCCTTCCTAGGAGGCATCCTCGAAAGACTAGCTGAAGAAAAAGAACCTTGAGGAGAACAAGAAGAAAAAGAAGCTTTCGCTAAGTACTCCTTTAAGAATAAGAAAATCTTTACAAAAGGGGCCCTTTCTCTAGTGCCAATTCTGTTGGTGCGAAATCTGATTGATGCTGGAATCGATGCTGGAGTCGGAGAGAACGAGATCATCGCTGGTGACCTACAAAATAAGTCTCGCTCAGAGTCGAAGGTGGTGGATCCAGTAAGACCCTCCTATGATCAAGTTAGCTCTTTTGGTCAATAGAAATGGAGTACTCAGAGAAATTTTGGCAGAGTTTTGAGAAAAAAAAAGAGAACTTAAGAAAGAAAGCATATCTGAAGGATCTCTTAAATAGACGAAGCCTGTAATAAACTGATAATGACAACTGCAGCCACCTGGTAGTGGATCGTTCGGAGCTACGTAAAATTTATTACGAAGGATAGTATCTGTTATCGTAACATGCCAGCCTATTGAAACTTAACAGTTGAAGTTCAAATAGGATAGCTGCAGACGATGAAGAGTTCCTAGTTATTGTTATTCCAGAAGAGCTCAAAGATTATCGAGATTGACTATGTGTAGGTTGTTGCTTGCTATATCGAGGACGTGTGTGGAGGTCCTTTTGGGCTGCTGGAAGGGGTCCGGATAGAATCCCACTAGGAGCATCTAAGAGAAGCTCGACCGAGCGAAGCCCTTCAGGCAACTGAAAGAAGTCCGAGAGGAGTTTGATTATAGAAGGAGTTCGGAAGAAGTTCGACTGTTGGAGAGATTCGACTGAAGAAGAAACCGAAAGAAGTTTGGCTATAGGAGAAGTTCGGAAGGAGTTCGACTGACGAAAAAGTTCGGCTAAAGGAGAAGTCTATGAGGAGTTTGACTAGTGAAGAAGTCCAGCTGAAAAAGAATTTTGGAAGGAGTTTGATTAGTGGAGAAGTTTGGGAGGAGTTCGACTGGTGGAGAAATCCAACTGAAGGAGAAGTTCAGGAGGAGTTTGACTGGCGGAGAGGTCCGACTAGAGGAGAAGTCCAGAAGAAGTTCGACTATAGAAAAAGTTTGAAAGAAATTTGACTGATAGAGAAGTCCGGAAAGAGTTCGACTGGTGGAAAGGTCCGGCTGGAGGAGAAGTTCGGAAGGAGTTCGACTATAGAAAAAGTCCGAAAGAAGTTCGACTGATGGAGAAGTCCGATAGAATAAAAAATCCGAAAGAAGTTCGACCGACCCCCAAGCTGACCAGGCTAGACTGCCCAGGGGCCACTCTCACTGTTCAAGTTCATCCGAAGGGAATCTAATGATAGAAGAGTGATCGAGATCGCTCTGAGACTAGATATTTAGCCGAATTTCGGCAAGAGCGAGTTTTTCCCTAACAAAATACTTAACCAAGAAATCCAGTATAATAACCTTCCATCAAGCAAAGTTCAAACATCAACAAGTGTTTAAGAGAATACCTCTAAGTTTTCCATACAAAAAAAAGTAATTATTTCTACCAACATGGTTAAACTTGATGCAAGGCCCATGTCATAAACAAACTAAAGAAGAGAGAGCGAGATGGTTGAGTGTTAGAGGAGGTTGAGGCGAGGCCGATTTCTCGAACAAGAAGAATAAAAAGAAGAATGGAGGTTGCCTCAATAGATAAAAGAGTGCAGGGAGGGTTGGCATTAGGTTAGAGTTAGCTCTTCTTGTCCCTTGCTTGATTCGCCCACGTCGGCTGCACCTAAGTCTCAATCCCTATTGGATTGGACGGGTTTGGTTTGGGTTTGATGACAATCTTACGTGATCAAAAATGAAAGAGAATCATCAACGATAGAATGTGTAAGAGAGAGAGGGATTCTAATAATGACCATTAATCTGTGATTCTTATATGATAGTCTAGTAGTTAATTCTCAATTCAATTATAAATCTACATGAAAAATATTTTTCATATTCAAATCTCTATACAATCTCAACAAATTAAGTTTTCAATCAATAAATCAATTATTATTTATTTTCATAATATAAATAATGGTTATTATAATAAAGTATTAATTTATTTCAAAACAAGATATATCCCTAATAGCTATTGTTTTTCTTGTAATATTATATTAAATAATTGTTATAATGGTAAAGTTTTGTTATTTGAGGATATTTATGTTGGACTTTTTGATATCAGTTTCTCGTGCAATAGGAAAATCTCATCAACCTAGGAGGGAAAGATTAGATTGCCATATTTATAAGGTTCGATATGAAGATATTTGTTGTGTTTGGACGCTTGATGTAACATAGGAATACTATTCAATAGCTTCATGGCCAAGAAGCTATTCTATTTTATAAAAACCTAGCTATGGTGACAAAATCTCTCATCATCTCCTTCAAGAGATGTCATTATGGATGAAGTGATATGAACGTCAAAGTGACGAAAGGCATGGAATGCCCACTGCGGACAACCATTGTAAATAGGATTTGTCTACTTGGACTTCTAAGGTCCGGCTCAGTGTTGATTTATTTATTTTTTATTTTTAATTATGTCTCTGAAAGCTAAGAAGAAAAATAAATTAGATTGTACAATGATCACATCATTTTATTTTTTAATTATTTATAAAAATCATATATATATATATATATATATATATATATATATATATATATATATATATATATATATATATATATAGTTGATAGCAACGATCTATTGGTTCCATAAAGAGTGAATACAAAAGCATGGAATTACAAAAAAATTTTTGTAAATACCATCCCTAGCATGGACTCCATGTGGCATTTTATTAATTTGTTAAAACTAAAAGTATAAAAATAATAATGATTGCAAACCAATCTTAAATTAAATTATTTAAACTTTTTTTTTTTATTTAAAAAGCTATGTTATATCTCGGACGAGGTATCTAAGCCACTCCTCAATGATAAGGCCTACTCAGCAAGGTGTCAGCAATAAAATAATAGCCCCATAAGATCATTGCAATGCCTTAAAAAACATTAATTAAATTAATTTTAGGAGATGCTTTGAGGCTTGTAGTTGAAGAATAACTTGTCCTATTTACCAAACAAGACTTGACATTCAATCAAACAATTTTTAGGATTGTTTAAAAGCAATCAGTTAGGTTATGCAAAACAAACATACAAACAAGGGTATCAATTACACCTAGATGGTTACTATATATTTGGCACCATTCGCCAACAAGTTGCTTCAGGTCGTTCTCAGTTGCCATGAAAGTATTTAATTAAATTTTATTTGTAAGCTTGTAGAGAGCAGTTCTAGAAGAGAACACTATAAAATTTATGTGTCACAACACATCACATAGTTAATCCAAGCCTAGACCAAACCAGAAAATATGAAATACATTGAAATATTAGTTATTGCCTTCTATATGTATGAAAGCATGGGATTTAGATAAGCGCTTTATTCGTCAAACATTTAAACAAACATACGCAGAAAAATAAAAAACTTGGTCATATATATACATATAATATAGGATAGATTTGGATAAGATCAAATAGATTTGAGCTCAGATCTAGTCATATCAAAATTGAACAATGGGATCGTACATCGATGATGCAAATCATTGGATGTGATCTAATAGCTCAAAATTAATTGTACACCAAAAATTATATGATTTAAAGACCTCTAACCTATACATCAAATGATCAAAAAAATTTTAACTACTTGATGCATAGACTAGAAGTCTCTAAATTATATAATTTTTTATATACACACACATATATATATATATATATAATTTAGAAGAGTGGGATATCTATGTTGTGCCCATCTTATTCAAGAGGATTTTAAAGCCTAAGAATTTATTCAACAAAGAACGAGGATTGAACCTTTGATCTCTTGAACATAAAGAAGAGGATGCTATCACTTACCTAAGTTCTCATGGTTTATTGTATGATATTTAATTATTCTTATATTCCATCTTTGCAACATGTTACCTATTAATGCCTTGCATGGGAGATAGGCAAAGGGATGTAACATAAAGTTGAGAAGGAGCTTAGGTATTACCAATCATTCTATTTCAATCTTGAATCACTTTTCCATCCTTTCCGATAATCAATAGTTCATCACATTCTCATCATAATAATGCAACTCAAAATGGATATGTCATGACTCTTTTTTTTTTTTTTTTTAAACATCGGAAACATATGCAACTTATTTAAGTACATCATGTCCAAAAAATTTTATTCGGGACATCAAAATAGGGATCTAAGCCCTAAAAATATCACCTTATGTAGGAAGATTCAAGAGCCTAGCAACGAGCCCATGGTGGCACAATAGAAAGTACCACAATTATAATTTTATATGGTTTTGATAATTAGATTTGATTTTATAAGTGAGTAGTTGTTTGGACCATAAAACATTAAGCATGGTATTATACACCCTGGTTTCGAAATTGAGGTTTCTAGAATAGCCCTTTGTAACCACCATACATGCTAAGTTCCATTGATTAGGCCTATATCCTTGAACTTTATCATTAATGACCCTATCTTGCCCTTCTTGCTTAAGTCTGATCTATCTCATTATCTATTGGTTCCCTGGATTTTAATCACTTAGACTATTGAGGTATTGTTACCTACTTTGCTCTATCTTTGATTTGCTTTGTGTTGGTACAGAATCTAATTGATGCTAGATCGAGCTGAAGTTGGAAAAGAAGAGATCGTCATTGGTGATCTGCAAAATAAAGTTTCATTCGGAGTCGATGGTGATGGCTTCGATAGGATCCTCCGACGATCAAGTCAGCTCTTCTGATCAATAAAAATAGAGTGCTCAGACAAGAATTCAGCAAAATTTTGAAAAGAAGAAGAGAACTTAGAGAAAATATATTTGAAGAATTTTTTTTATAGATGAAGTCCGGAGCAGATTGATAGTGACAATCATAACTATCCGATCATGAGTCACTCGGAGTCACGTAAAATTTATTATGGAGAGAGGTGTCGCTCGTAATAGACTGATAATGACGGTCGTAACCATTCGATAGTGGGATCGCCTGTTTGTTGAGATTTAATAGTCGAAGTTTGAAGAAAGCAGACGTTGGTTGGTAAAAAGCTTTGACATATATCAATTTCAGAGAAGTTCGAACTTCTAAAGAAAATACGACTAGAGGAGATCATCCGGAAGGAATACTACTTAAAATCTGAAAGTAATCCACTGAAAAAATTCGAATGAAGTTCGACTGATGGAGAAGTCCAGAAGAAGTTTGGCTCCTAAAAGAATTTGATCGAAGAAAAAATCTAAAAGAAGTTCGACTCCTGTAAGAATTCGACTGAAGGAGAGGTCCAGAAGGAGTTCGGCTCTTGGAGGAATCCGACTGAAAGAGAGATCCGGAAGGAGTTCGACTTCTGAAGAAATTCGAGGAGTTCGGCTTCTGAAGGAATCCGATTGAAGAAGAGGTTCAGAAGGAGTTCGGCTCCTAAAGAAATTCGATTGAAGGAGAGGTCTGGAATCCGACTGAAGGAGAGATCTTGAAGGAGTTCGACTGCTGGAGAATTTTCGATCGAAGCTCTTCTATGATTACCAGTTACATTAGGCTAAGCATCAGACTGAACTTCGACGGAAGTGGAGTTTATCCTCAATACTTTATAATAAATTATAATTTTTTTAAATATTGATTTGATTCGATGGAAAAGCAACCAACTAGATGAGAAGATGTTGAGCAAGAATATTTACACTTTGACTCCTAAATCAAGATAAATTCTCAAAATCTTTATTTATTAATTAGTCAAGTATTAGTTAAGATCGACAAATTTGAAATTAAGAGTAATCGAATATTAGAGTTTTGAAAACAAGAATCTAATAGTAATTTATTATTTCTTATGTTAATAGTTGACCGAGGATGAGTTGAATTTATATGGATGGACATGTTAGGCATGGGCTGATAGATACTACATTTGGATTTGGTTAATGATAGAGGTAAGAATTTCTGAATATTGATAAACTATTTATATAAAAATTATTTTTATATATCAATGATTTTACTCTATATAGTTTTGATAGTACATTGCATGTTATATACTTATTTATTAAGTAAAAATGTATAGCTTTGTGTGATGTTTTATATCATCTATAATTGATCCTGACTTGGATAGATTTTGGTAATCATGTACATCGAATTCTGTAAAAAGGTATGATTTTAAATTATAATACTTAGCAAGCATGTTATGTTTGTGATGTTTTGGGTCAGCCACTTTATTGGTGTCCCATAATAAGCTTGAAATATAGTTATCATAGTTTTGAGTTAAGCATTTGTAGTCTTTTGGACTACATACTTTATTGATGCCCCACCACGAACTTGAAACATAGTTATAGTAGTCCACAGGACTAACCATATTTATTACCCCGCTATGAGTTTGAAATGTGATTATGGTAGTGTTGGTGCAGAAATCCGTCTTCGTCGGAGGTCGCCGGAGTCGAGGCCGCTGAGGTCGCCGCTGGAGACCTGCAAAATGAAGTCCCATCCAGAACCGGTGGGGTGGTGGCTCCGGTAGGATCCTCCGACGGTCAAGTTAGTTTTCGGCCAACAGTAATGGAGTGCTCGGAATGAGTTCCGGAGCTTAGAGATGAGGAGGAGAGCTTAGAGAGTCGAGAGTTCAGAGAGCTTAGCCTTAGCGTGTCGGGAGGGTCCTTTATATAGTGGAGCTTGATGGTGACAACTGCAGCCGCGTGCTGGCGGGCCGCTCGAGGTTCGGCGGAGTCAGTCTCACGGGATGGTGCCGTGTGCGGCGGATTGAGGGTGACAGCCATCGCCGCCTGACAGTGGGTCGGCGGATTGAGGGTGACAGCCATCGCCGCCTGACAGTGGGTCGCTATCGCCTGCGGCGGACTGACTGATGGTGATGGTTGCAGAGCTTGCCGAATGAAGGGTTGAAGGCCTTCGTCGTGTGCCCATTTCGGAGGAGTTCGGGCTCCTGAAGAGGAAGATAGGAGGGAGTTCGGCTCCCATAGGCGTCTGGCTGGAGGTATGCAGCTAAGGCTCGTCCGCTGAAGAGTTCGGCTGCTGAGAATCCGAAGCTCGGCCGTTTGGGGTTCGGCCGGCTGTTGGACTTCGGCTGAGGCTTGGGACACTTGAGAGTTCGGTAGGAGCTTCGGTCGGCCGAAGTTCGATGAGGGCGACCGCTGAGGAGTTCGGCCGAGTGACGACTGCTGAGGAGTTCGGGCTCCTGAGTGACGACCGCTTGGGGATTCCGCTAAAGTCCGCTGAGGAGTTCGGCCGCTGAGAGGACTTCATTGAAGCTCGGCCGCTTGGAGTCGGTCCGAAGGAGTTCGGACCGTGGGGAGTCCGAAGGAGTTCGGCCGCCCAGGAAGTTTGGTCTCGACGCTGGGAGTCCGGAAGAAGCTCGGGAGCTGACCAGTTCGGCCTGCTGGAAGAAGTTCGGACCGCTGGGAGTTCGGATCGCTTGGCAGTTCGGCCGGCTGAAGGAGTTCGGCTAGACCAGTGCGCTGAAGCTCTTCTGCGGCTACTGGTTGCATTATGCTGAGCGTCGGGCCGGGCTTCGGCAGGAGCGGGATTTATCCCCAACAGTAGCCCCCCACTCCCGAGTTCAAAAGTTTGAACGAAGGGAGTACCACAATAGGCGACTGCCGAAGCCTTCTTCCGGGTCCCGCGCTTGTCGTAGCTGAAGCTCGGGGAGGTCTCATCTCCAGCCAGTGTTGACGTTGAAGTTGAAGCTGAGGCTTGGGGGAGACCTCACCTCCAGCGGGACTCATTTCCAGCCAAAGTTGATGAAGCTGATGTCGAAGCTCTCTGGCCGAGGTTGACATGATAGCTTTCTCTAACCGAGGTCGATGTTGAAGCCCCCCGACCGAGGTCGTCGTGGGCCTCACGTCTATCCGAAGACCTTATCCCTAGCCGGAGCCGATGCGGGCGCTCGGGGGAGATCTCATCTCCTACTGCCGAGGTTAGCCCAGTTCCTCGGGGGAGATCTGATTCATAGCCGAAATTGCTCGGGGAGGCCTCATCTCCAGTCGATGTTTGGAGTTGAAATGGAACTCGTTTCCAGCTAAAGTCGATGAAGCTGATGTTGAAGCCGAAGTAAATCTCGCCCCCTGCGGTCGAGGTTGGAGTTGAGCTCCTCGGGGGTGACATCGTCTCCATCAGCTGAAGTTGACTCGGGGGGACCTCCTATTCCGCGGCGAGGTTGTCGTGGTCGCTTGGGGGCGATCTCATCCCCTGCAGTGGACATTGCCGAGGTTGGTGCTCGCGTTAGGACGAGGTTCTCCTCCTGTTCCTAACCGAGGCTGTTCGCGGTCGCTCGGGAGAGATCTTATCTCTAGCCGAGGTTGTCGACGGTCGCTCGGGAGAGATCTTATCTCTAGCCGAGGTTGAAGTGCGCGCTCGGGGGAGATCTTATCTCCTACGGCCGAGCTTCCCTCGGGGGAGATCTTATCTCCTGCAGCCGAAGTGCGCGCTCGGGGGAGATCTTATCTCCTGCGGCCGAGCTTCCTCGGGGGAGATCTTATCTCCTGCAGCCGAGGTTGCCGCTCGGGGGAGATCTTATCTCCTAGCCGAGTTGTCCTCGCTCGGGGAGATCTTATCTCCTGCGAGCCGAAGTGCGCGCTCGGGGGAGATCTTATCTCCTACGGCCGAGCTTCCCTCGGGGGAGATCTTATCTCCTGCGGCCGAGGTTGAAGTGCGCGCTCGGGGGAGATCTTATCTCCTAGCCGAGTTTCGCTCGGGGAGATCTTATCTCCTGCGCCGTCGCTCGGGAGAGATCTTATCTCTAGCCGAGGCTTGTCCTCGCTCGGGAGAGATCTTATCTCCTAGCCGAGGTTG
>QRFJ01000046.1:516269-650798 GCA_006176705.1 Cocos nucifera
TCCTTGATCTCCATCAAAACTTGGGTTTTCGAAACATTGAGGAAGATGTAGTTATGAAACCTTCTGAGGGGGGAGCCCCACCGTACCCTTCTGTCAAGGCTTTTTTGCCTCCGAGCTCGAGGAGAAGTTCGAGCTCACTTGCATTCAGAAGGAGTTCGAGAGCGCGGTTGAATTTCAATCGACTTTTCTTCTACTGAGGGCATACTTGATTCGCCCGCTCACCGCTCTCCAACGGCTTCACTATCCTTGGCCTTGAAGGCCTCTTCTGCTCGAGCTAGCATATTAGCAAAATCCCCATAGTACTTCTTCTTCAGAAAGAACAATAGATCATTCTTCTGAAGGCCGTCCTTTAGTGCAGCCATGATAATAGACTGATCCAGATTTTGGATCTCAAGAGCAGCGACATTGAATCGGGTGACGTAGGTCCAGATGAACTCTTCTTTCTTTTGCTTGATGTTGATAAGGAAGTCAAAGCCTCATCGAGGACACCAGCTGCTAACAAAATGAGCCATAAATAGGTTGCTCATCTGATCAAAAAAAAAAATAGTATCCAGCTTGAGGGCTGAGTACTAGTTTCTCGCTGCTTCCTTCAAGATGGACGAAAAAGCTCGACACAGAATGACATCTGGCATGCCATGGAATAGCATCATGGTCCAGAAGGCCTTCAGATGGTCGATTAGATCAATAGTCTCATCATAGCTCTCGAATTGAGAAAGTTTGAAGTTTAACGGGATGGATTTCTGCATGATTTATTGAGAGAAAGGGGAGTCGGTGCAAATATCATTACCATGAGAGGAAGGAGCATGGCGGAGTTTCTCGATCCATCGATTTATTTCTTGTAGCTTTCTGTCCGAGAGATCCTCATGGTCGTGGATCTCCAAAGTCTTCTGGCTTAATGGGAGCAAAGTTTTCCTATGGATTGAATCATGATCGGAGTAGGGACACTCTTTCCTCTACTTTCCCTTTTTAAAAGTTGCAGGCCAACTCGCCCAAGTCAGCTACCCCCAGACTGGGTCCTGAGATTTCGGTGAGGCTCGCTCCGACTGGACAGGCGTCGGAGGTCGTTGCTATTGCATAACCTGCACTACTTTAATGAGGCCCCTAACCTACTGGACTAGTAGGTTGAACTGCTCTACATCCATCATTACACTCGATAGAGCTCAAGATACTAGAGATGAAATAGGGACAGGCAGATCTGGATGAAATCTGATCGTGGAGGCAGTTGACCATCGGATGGAAGCCTTCCTAGGAGGCATCCTCGAAAGACTAGCTGAAGAAAAAGAACCTTGAGGAGAACAAGAAGAAAAAGAAGCTTTCGCTAAGTACTCCTTTAAGAATAAGAAAATCTTTACAAAAGGGGCCCTTTCTCTAGTGCCAATTCTGTTGGTGCGAAATCTGATTGATGCTGGAATCGATGCTGGAGTCGGAGAGAACGAGATCATCGCTGGTGACCTACAAAATAAGTCTCGCTCAGAGTCGAAGGTGGTGGATCCAGTAAGACCCTCCTATGATCAAGTTAGCTCTTTTGGTCAATAGAAATGGAGTACTCAGAGAAATTTTGGCAGAGTTTTGAGAAAAAAAAAGAGAACTTAAGAAAGAAAGCATATCTGAAGGATCTCTTAAATAGACGAAGCCTGTAATAAACTGATAATGACAACTGCAGCCACCTGGTAGTGGATCGTTCGGAGCTACGTAAAATTTATTACGAAGGATAGTATCTGTTATCGTAACATGCCAGCCTATTGAAACTTAACAGTTGAAGTTCAAATAGGATAGCTGCAGACGATGAAGAGTTCCTAGTTATTGTTATTCCAGAAGAGCTCAAAGATTATCGAGATTGACTATGTGTAGGTTGTTGCTTGCTATATCGAGGACGTGTGTGGAGGTCCTTTTGGGCTGCTGGAAGGGGTCCGGATAGAATCCCACTAGGAGCATCTAAGAGAAGCTCGACCGAGCGAAGCCCTTCAGGCAACTGAAAGAAGTCCGAGAGGAGTTTGATTATAGAAGGAGTTCGGAAGAAGTTCGACTGTTGGAGAGATTCGACTGAAGAAGAAACCGAAAGAAGTTTGGCTATAGGAGAAGTTCGGAAGGAGTTCGACTGACGAAAAAGTTCGGCTAAAGGAGAAGTCTATGAGGAGTTTGACTAGTGAAGAAGTCCAGCTGAAAAAGAATTTTGGAAGGAGTTTGATTAGTGGAGAAGTTTGGGAGGAGTTCGACTGGTGGAGAAATCCAACTGAAGGAGAAGTTCAGGAGGAGTTTGACTGGCGGAGAGGTCCGACTAGAGGAGAAGTCCAGAAGAAGTTCGACTATAGAAAAAGTTTGAAAGAAATTTGACTGATAGAGAAGTCCGGAAAGAGTTCGACTGGTGGAAAGGTCCGGCTGGAGGAGAAGTTCGGAAGGAGTTCGACTATAGAAAAAGTCCGAAAGAAGTTCGACTGATGGAGAAGTCCGATAGAATAAAAAATCCGAAAGAAGTTCGACCGACCCCCAAGCTGACCAGGCTAGACTGCCCAGGGGCCACTCTCACTGTTCAAGTTCATCCGAAGGGAATCTAATGATAGAAGAGTGATCGAGATCGCTCTGAGACTAGATATTTAGCCGAATTTCGGCAAGAGCGAGTTTTTCCCTAACAAAATACTTAACCAAGAAATCCAGTATAATAACCTTCCATCAAGCAAAGTTCAAACATCAACAAGTGTTTAAGAGAATACCTCTAAGTTTTCCATACAAAAAAAAGTAATTATTTCTACCAACATGGTTAAACTTGATGCAAGGCCCATGTCATAAACAAACTAAAGAAGAGAGAGCGAGATGGTTGAGTGTTAGAGGAGGTTGAGGCGAGGCCGATTTCTCGAACAAGAAGAATAAAAAGAAGAATGGAGGTTGCCTCAATAGATAAAAGAGTGCAGGGAGGGTTGGCATTAGGTTAGAGTTAGCTCTTCTTGTCCCTTGCTTGATTCGCCCACGTCGGCTGCACCTAAGTCTCAATCCCTATTGGATTGGACGGGTTTGGTTTGGGTTTGATGACAATCTTACGTGATCAAAAATGAAAGAGAATCATCAACGATAGAATGTGTAAGAGAGAGAGGGATTCTAATAATGACCATTAATCTGTGATTCTTATATGATAGTCTAGTAGTTAATTCTCAATTCAATTATAAATCTACATGAAAAATATTTTTCATATTCAAATCTCTATACAATCTCAACAAATTAAGTTTTCAATCAATAAATCAATTATTATTTATTTTCATAATATAAATAATGGTTATTATAATAAAGTATTAATTTATTTCAAAACAAGATATATCCCTAATAGCTATTGTTTTTCTTGTAATATTATATTAAATAATTGTTATAATGGTAAAGTTTTGTTATTTGAGGATATTTATGTTGGACTTTTTGATATCAGTTTCTCGTGCAATAGGAAAATCTCATCAACCTAGGAGGGAAAGATTAGATTGCCATATTTATAAGGTTCGATATGAAGATATTTGTTGTGTTTGGACGCTTGATGTAACATAGGAATACTATTCAATAGCTTCATGGCCAAGAAGCTATTCTATTTTATAAAAACCTAGCTATGGTGACAAAATCTCTCATCATCTCCTTCAAGAGATGTCATTATGGATGAAGTGATATGAACGTCAAAGTGACGAAAGGCATGGAATGCCCACTGCGGACAACCATTGTAAATAGGATTTGTCTACTTGGACTTCTAAGGTCCGGCTCAGTGTTGATTTATTTATTTTTTATTTTTAATTATGTCTCTGAAAGCTAAGAAGAAAAATAAATTAGATTGTACAATGATCACATCATTTTATTTTTTAATTATTTATAAAAATCATATATATATATATATATATATATATATATATATATATATATATATATATATATAGTTGATAGCAACGATCTATTGGTTCCATAAAGAGTGAATACAAAAGCATGGAATTACAAAAAAATTTTTGTAAATACCATCCCTAGCATGGACTCCATGTGGCATTTTATTAATTTGTTAAAACTAAAAGTATAAAAATAATAATGATTGCAAACCAATCTTAAATTAAATTATTTAAACTTTTTTTTTTTATTTAAAAAGCTATGTTATATCTCGGACGAGGTATCTAAGCCACTCCTCAATGATAAGGCCTACTCAGCAAGGTGTCAGCAATAAAATAATAGCCCCATAAGATCATTGCAATGCCTTAAAAAACATTAATTAAATTAATTTTAGGAGATGCTTTGAGGCTTGTAGTTGAAGAATAACTTGTCCTATTTACCAAACAAGACTTGACATTCAATCAAACAATTTTTAGGATTGTTTAAAAGCAATCAGTTAGGTTATGCAAAACAAACATACAAACAAGGGTATCAATTACACCTAGATGGTTACTATATATTTGGCACCATTCGCCAACAAGTTGCTTCAGGTCGTTCTCAGTTGCCATGAAAGTATTTAATTAAATTTTATTTGTAAGCTTGTAGAGAGCAGTTCTAGAAGAGAACACTATAAAATTTATGTGTCACAACACATCACATAGTTAATCCAAGCCTAGACCAAACCAGAAAATATGAAATACATTGAAATATTAGTTATTGCCTTCTATATGTATGAAAGCATGGGATTTAGATAAGCGCTTTATTCGTCAAACATTTAAACAAACATACGCAGAAAAATAAAAAACTTGGTCATATATATACATATAATATAGGATAGATTTGGATAAGATCAAATAGATTTGAGCTCAGATCTAGTCATATCAAAATTGAACAATGGGATCGTACATCGATGATGCAAATCATTGGATGTGATCTAATAGCTCAAAATTAATTGTACACCAAAAATTATATGATTTAAAGACCTCTAACCTATACATCAAATGATCAAAAAAATTTTAACTACTTGATGCATAGACTAGAAGTCTCTAAATTATATAATTTTTTATATACACACACATATATATATATATATATAATTTAGAAGAGTGGGATATCTATGTTGTGCCCATCTTATTCAAGAGGATTTTAAAGCCTAAGAATTTATTCAACAAAGAACGAGGATTGAACCTTTGATCTCTTGAACATAAAGAAGAGGATGCTATCACTTACCTAAGTTCTCATGGTTTATTGTATGATATTTAATTATTCTTATATTCCATCTTTGCAACATGTTACCTATTAATGCCTTGCATGGGAGATAGGCAAAGGGATGTAACATAAAGTTGAGAAGGAGCTTAGGTATTACCAATCATTCTATTTCAATCTTGAATCACTTTTCCATCCTTTCCGATAATCAATAGTTCATCACATTCTCATCATAATAATGCAACTCAAAATGGATATGTCATGACTCTTTTTTTTTTTTTTTTTAAACATCGGAAACATATGCAACTTATTTAAGTACATCATGTCCAAAAAATTTTATTCGGGACATCAAAATAGGGATCTAAGCCCTAAAAATATCACCTTATGTAGGAAGATTCAAGAGCCTAGCAACGAGCCCATGGTGGCACAATAGAAAGTACCACAATTATAATTTTATATGGTTTTGATAATTAGATTTGATTTTATAAGTGAGTAGTTGTTTGGACCATAAAACATTAAGCATGGTATTATACACCCTGGTTTCGAAATTGAGGTTTCTAGAATAGCCCTTTGTAACCACCATACATGCTAAGTTCCATTGATTAGGCCTATATCCTTGAACTTTATCATTAATGACCCTATCTTGCCCTTCTTGCTTAAGTCTGATCTATCTCATTATCTATTGGTTCCCTGGATTTTAATCACTTAGACTATTGAGGTATTGTTACCTACTTTGCTCTATCTTTGATTTGCTTTGTGTTGGTACAGAATCTAATTGATGCTAGATCGAGCTGAAGTTGGAAAAGAAGAGATCGTCATTGGTGATCTGCAAAATAAAGTTTCATTCGGAGTCGATGGTGATGGCTTCGATAGGATCCTCCGACGATCAAGTCAGCTCTTCTGATCAATAAAAATAGAGTGCTCAGACAAGAATTCAGCAAAATTTTGAAAAGAAGAAGAGAACTTAGAGAAAATATATTTGAAGAATTTTTTTTATAGATGAAGTCCGGAGCAGATTGATAGTGACAATCATAACTATCCGATCATGAGTCACTCGGAGTCACGTAAAATTTATTATGGAGAGAGGTGTCGCTCGTAATAGACTGATAATGACGGTCGTAACCATTCGATAGTGGGATCGCCTGTTTGTTGAGATTTAATAGTCGAAGTTTGAAGAAAGCAGACGTTGGTTGGTAAAAAGCTTTGACATATATCAATTTCAGAGAAGTTCGAACTTCTAAAGAAAATACGACTAGAGGAGATCATCCGGAAGGAATACTACTTAAAATCTGAAAGTAATCCACTGAAAAAATTCGAATGAAGTTCGACTGATGGAGAAGTCCAGAAGAAGTTTGGCTCCTAAAAGAATTTGATCGAAGAAAAAATCTAAAAGAAGTTCGACTCCTGTAAGAATTCGACTGAAGGAGAGGTCCAGAAGGAGTTCGGCTCTTGGAGGAATCCGACTGAAAGAGAGATCCGGAAGGAGTTCGACTTCTGAAGAAATTCGAGGAGTTCGGCTTCTGAAGGAATCCGATTGAAGAAGAGGTTCAGAAGGAGTTCGGCTCCTAAAGAAATTCGATTGAAGGAGAGGTCTGGAATCCGACTGAAGGAGAGATCTTGAAGGAGTTCGACTGCTGGAGAATTTTCGATCGAAGCTCTTCTATGATTACCAGTTACATTAGGCTAAGCATCAGACTGAACTTCGACGGAAGTGGAGTTTATCCTCAATACTTTATAATAAATTATAATTTTTTTAAATATTGATTTGATTCGATGGAAAAGCAACCAACTAGATGAGAAGATGTTGAGCAAGAATATTTACACTTTGACTCCTAAATCAAGATAAATTCTCAAAATCTTTATTTATTAATTAGTCAAGTATTAGTTAAGATCGACAAATTTGAAATTAAGAGTAATCGAATATTAGAGTTTTGAAAACAAGAATCTAATAGTAATTTATTATTTCTTATGTTAATAGTTGACCGAGGATGAGTTGAATTTATATGGATGGACATGTTAGGCATGGGCTGATAGATACTACATTTGGATTTGGTTAATGATAGAGGTAAGAATTTCTGAATATTGATAAACTATTTATATAAAAATTATTTTTATATATCAATGATTTTACTCTATATAGTTTTGATAGTACATTGCATGTTATATACTTATTTATTAAGTAAAAATGTATAGCTTTGTGTGATGTTTTATATCATCTATAATTGATCCTGACTTGGATAGATTTTGGTAATCATGTACATCGAATTCTGTAAAAAGGTATGATTTTAAATTATAATACTTAGCAAGCATGTTATGTTTGTGATGTTTTGGGTCAGCCACTTTATTGGTGTCCCATAATAAGCTTGAAATATAGTTATCATAGTTTTGAGTTAAGCATTTGTAGTCTTTTGGACTACATACTTTATTGATGCCCCACCACGAACTTGAAACATAGTTATAGTAGTCCACAGGACTAACCATATTTATTACCCCGCTATGAGTTTGAAATGTGATTATGGTAGTGTTGGTGCAGAAATCCGTCTTCGTCGGAGGTCGCCGAAGTCGAGGCCGCTGAGGTCGCCGCCGGGGACCTGCAAAACGAAGTCCCATCCAGAACTGGTGGGGTGGTGGCTCCGGCAGGACCCTCCGACGGTCAAGTTAGTTTTCGGCCAACAGTAATGGAGTGCTCGGAATGAGTTCCGGAGCTCAAAGATGAGGAGGAGAGCTTAGAGAGTCGAGAGTTCAGAGAGCTTAGCCTTAACGTGTCGGAAGGGTCCTTTATATAGTGGAGCTTGATGGTGACAACTGCAGCCGCGTGCTGGCAGGCCGCTCGAGGTTCGGCGGAGTCAGTCTCACGGGATGGTGCCGTGTGCGGTGGATTGAGGGTGACAGCCATCACCGTCTGACAGTGGGTCGGCGGATTGAGGGTGACAGCCATTGCTGTCTGACAGTGGGTCGCTATCGCCTGCGGCGGACTAACTGATGGTGATGGTTGCAGAGCTTGCCGAATGAAGGGTTGAAGGCCTTCGTCGTGTGCCCATTTCGGAGGAGTTCGGACTCCTGAAGAGGAAGATAGGAGGGAGTTCGGCTTCCATAGGCGCCTGACTGGAGGTATGCAGCTAAGGCTCGTCCGCTGAAGAGTTCGACTACTGAGAATCCGAAGCTCGGCCGTTTGGGGTTCGGTCGGCTGTTGGACTTCGGCTGAGGCTGGGACACTCGAGAGTTTGGTAGGAGCTCGATCGGCCGAAGTTCGATGAGGGCGATCGCAGAGGAGTTCGGGCTCGACCGCTTGGGGATTCCGCTAAAGCCGAGTTCGACCGCTGAGAGGACTTCATTGAAGCTCGGCCGCTTGGAGTCGGTCCGAAGGAGTTCGACCGTGGGGAGTCCGAAGGAGTTCGGCCGCCCAGGAAGTTTGGTCTCGACGCTGGGAGTCCGAAAGAAGCTCGGGAGCTGACCAGTTCGGCCTGTTGGAAGAAGTTCACCGCTGAGAGTTCGATCGCTTGACAGTTCGGTCGGCTGAAGGAGTTCGGCTAGATCAGTGCGCTGAAGCTCTTCTGCGGCTACTGGTTGCATTATGCTGAGCGTCGGGCCGGGCTTCGACAGGAGCGGGATTTATCCCCAACAGTAGCCCCCCACTCCCGAGTTCAAAAGTTTGAACGAAGGGAGTACCACAATAGGCGACTGCCGAAGCCTTCTTCCGGATCCCGCGCTTGTCGTAGCTGAAGCTCGGGGAGGTCTCATCTCCAGTCAGTGTTGACGTTGAAGTTAAAGCTGAGGCTCGGGGGAGACCTCACCTCCAGCGGAACTCATTTCCAGCCAAAGTTGATGAAGCTGATGTCGAAGCTCTCTAGCCGAGGTCGACATGATAGCTTTCTCTAACCGAGGTCGATGTTGAAGCCCCCCGACCGAGGTCATCGTGGGCCTCACGTCTATCCGAAGACCTTATCCCTAGCCGGAGCCGATGTGAGCGCTCGGGGGAGATCTCATCTCCTACTGCCGAGGTTAGCCCAGTTCCTCGGGGGAGATCTGATTCATAGCTGAAATTGCTCGGGAAGGCCTCATCTCCAGTCGATGTTTGGAGTTGAAATGGAACTCATTTCCAGCTAAAGTCGATGAAGTTGATGTTGAAGCCGAAGTAAATCTCGCCCCCTGCGGTCGAGGTTGGAGTTGAGCTCCTCGGGGGTGACATCATCTCCATCAGCTGAAGTTGACTCGGGGGGACCTCCTATTCCGCGGCTGAGTTTGTCGTGGTCGCTTGGGGGCGATCTCATCCCCTGCAGTGGACATTGCCGAGGTTGGTGCTCGCGTTAGGACGAGGTTCTCCTCCTGTTTCTAACCGAGGCTGTTCGCGGTCGCTCGGGAGAGATCTTGTCTCCAGTCGAGGTTGGCTACGGTCGCTCGGGAGAGATCTTATCTCTAGCCGAGGTTGAAGTGCGCGCTTCGGGGGAGATCTTATCTCCTTGCGAGCTTCCCTCGGGGGAGATCTTATCTCTGCAGCCGAAGTACGCGCTCGGGGAGATCTTATCTCCTACGGTCGAGCTTTTTCTCGGGGAGATCTTATCTCCTGCGGCCGAGAAGTGCGCGCTCGGGGGAGATCTTATCTCCTACGATCGAGCTTTCCTCGGGGGAGATCTTATCTCCTGCAGCCGAAGTGCGCGCTCGGAGGAGATCTTATCTCCTACGGTCGAGCTTTCTCTCGGGGAGATCTTATCTCCTGCGGCCGAGGTTGAAGTGCGCGCTCGGAAAAGATCTTATCTCCTACGGCCAAGCTTTCCTCAGGGGAGTCTTATCTCCTGCAAGCCGAAGTTGCGCGCTCGGAGAGATCTTATCTCCTGCGGCCGAGCTTCTCTCGGGAGATTTATCTCCTGCGGTCGAGGTTGAAGTGCGCGCTCGGGGAAGATCTTTATCTCCTACGGTCGAGCTTTCCTCGGAAGAGATCTTATCTCCTACTGCTGAAGTGCGCGCTCGGGGGAGATCTTATCTCCTGCGGTCGAGCTTTCTCTCGGAGAAGATCTTATCTCCTGCGGCCGAGGTTGAAGTGCGCGCGAGAGATCTTATCTCCTTCGGTCGAGCTCAGGAAAGATCTTATCTCCTGCGGCCGGGTGCGCGCTCGGAGAAGATCTTATCTCCTGCGGCGAGGTTGAAGTGCGCGCGAGAATCTATCTCCTACGCCGAGCTTTCCTCGGGGAGATCTTATCTCCTGCAACCGAGGTTGAAGTGCGCGCTCGGGGAGATCTTATCTCCTGCGGCCGAGCTTTCCTTGGGGGAGATTTTATCTCCTGCAGCCGAGGTCGAAGTGCGCGCGTTGGGATGAGGTTCTCCTCCTGTTCCCAACGGACTGTGGGGGCACATGGGACCGTCGTCCTCGCCTCTCCCCATCTCATTTTAGGTGAACGAGGCCTTCGACCTTGCTCGCGTTAGGACGAGATTCTCCTCCTGTTCCAACGGACTGTGGGGGCACATGGGGATCGTCGTCCTCGCCTCTCCCCCCATCCCCTCCTTTGTGGACGGGGCCTTCGACTTTGCTCACGCTAGGACGAGGTTCTCCTCCTGTTCCTAGCCGACTGTGGGGGCACATGAGGACCATCGTCCTCGCCTCTCCCCCCATCCAGTCCTTTGTGGACGGGGCCTTCGACTTTGCTCACGCTAGGACGAGGTTCTCCTCCTGTTCCTAGCCGGCTGTGGGGGCACATGAGGACCGTCGTCCTCGCCTCTCCCCCCATCCCCGTCCTTTTGTGGACGGGGCCTTCGACTTTGCTCGCGCTAGGACGAGGTTCTCCTCCTATTCCTAGCCGACTGTGGGGGCACATGAGGACCGTCGTCCTCGCCTCTCCCCCCATCCCGCCCTTCGTGGATGGGGCCTTCGACTTTGCTCGCACTAGGACGAGGTTCTCTTCCTGTTCCTAATGCGGCTGACTGCTTCTTCCCTGTCATCGCATAGATTTCGCATCCAGAAATGATTTTATTGAGAGGGAAGAGTTTTACCGAGGAGAAGCTGATCGCAGCGCATTTTCGTTCGAGGGTTGTCGGGGTGTTGTTCCTCGGAGTTCCCTCGGGCAGTAAGTCCCATCCAGACGACCTCCTCTATATCATGCCGGCCTTCTTAATTTGGAACATGCTTCTCTTGACTTTGTCACTGGGGACGACAATCCCCAATGTAGCTAGCTCCTAGCTCCTCCCCGAGGTGGCGTTGCGAAGCGGCCGACCTTCTTGTCTTTTTCAGTTATGGCAGTGCCTTTAGCCGATCTTCTCCTGCTTCAGACCGACGTCGGAGGAATTTATCCCATCGTCCCTTTTTGACGAGCTCTTCAATCTCGTCTTGGAGCTGAACGTATTCCTTCATGTCGTGGCCGTGGTCGCGATGGTAGGGGCTTCACTTGCCTTGATCGCGCACGTTTGGGGAGGCCGTAGTCCTTCAGGACTTGGCGGTCGGCTCTTAACTTCGCCGAGAATTCGAGTTAGAGGAGCGGGTCGTAGCTACGGAACCTTCCGGGAGGGGGGCTTCTTCGTATCCTTCTGTCGAGGCTTCCTCGATGGTGAGCCTCAAGATCGTAGACGAGGCCGAACTTTATTCCGCCTCCCTACAAAACCTTTTGTGGGGGTACTTCTTCCTCCGCCACCCGAACTCCCTTGACGACGGGCTCAGGGTGGAGGTCGACTTTGCTTTAGCCACCGGACTTCACTCCGCCTCCTATGAACTCCTTGTAGGAGGTTTTGGTGATGACATGCTCGAGATGGGGGAGTTCGGCCTGACCTGAGCGATGAGAGCTTCCAAGGAAAGTTCGGCTTCACTTACGCCGAACTTCATTCTGCGGGGGCTTCGTTTGTGGTGAGCTTCGGGCTTTTCGCTTGCGCGGAGCTTCATTGCGCTTTTCTGCGGAACTTTCCATGGAAGAACTTCATGCTTCTTTGTCCGGACTCCCTTGCTCGCAGGGGGGGTCGGCTTCGCTTGCCCGAACTTCATCGCACCTCCCGGGAATTCGTTGTGGCGACGTGCTTGAGGGGGAGTTTGGCCTCGATCGCCCTGGGGCGGTCTCGAGCGCGGCCGAACTTCACTTGGGTGATCTGCTGCGGGGTTCGGCTCCTCCTGATGCCGAACTTCATTCTGCGGGGGGCTTCGTTCCGTCCTTGCCGGCGCCGAACTTCATTTGGAGGTTGAGCTGAGGAGTTCGGCTTTCCACCGAACTTCACCGAACTTTCCTCCGCCCTCGTTCCGAACTTCATTTCGCCTTGATGATGAGCTTTGGGGGGAGCTCGGCTTTTCTTCGAGCCGAACTTCATTCCTCTTTTCCCGCGAGACCCGCCGTGGGAGAACTTCCTGCTGCTCTTGTTCGGACGAGTTCGGACGAGCTCGAGGGGAGCTCAGCTTTTCTTGCCCGAACTTCGTTCCACCTTCGGTGAACACTTTGTAGGCGGTTCCTTTGGGGGACATACTGGAGCGTGAGTTCGGTCTCACTTGCGCCGAACTTCGTTCCGCTTTCCCGCGGAAGCTTCCGCGGGAGGACTTCATACTTCTTTGTCGGAGCTTCCTCGATGACGGGCTCATGGGTGGGTTCGGCCTTCCTCGTGCCGAACTTCATTCCGCTTCGGCGGGGGAACTTCTGCTCTCCGTTTCTCTCTTCGGGGCGATTGGGCTCTTCCTTAAGGCTGATTCCTCGTGCCCTCATGGCGGGCTTGCTGGTGGAGTCGCCACCGGAGGCTGCTGTATAGCCTGCAACGCCTCCGTGAGGCCACGGATCTGTCGGACAAGCAGGCCGAACTACTTCACATCCACCGTGGGTGCAGGTGGAACCTAGGCCGCCGGGGCTGAAGCAGGAACAGACGGGCCTGGACGGGACTTCCTGGGCGGCGTTTTCTCTTCGACAGAGAAAAGGAAGATCTCCGGAGAGGGAAGAGAGGGGTCGCCGAGCACTCCTTTAAGAACAAGGAAACCTCGAAGGTTCAAGCCCTTCCTTCTAGCGCCAATCTGTTGGTGCAGAAATCCATCTTCGCCGGAGGTCGCCGGAGTCGAGGCCGCTGAGGTCGCCGCCGGGGACCTGCAAAACGAAGTCCCGTCCGGAACCGGTGGGGGGTGGCTCCGGCAGGACCCTCCGACGGTCAAGTTAGTTTTCGGCCAACAGTAATGGAGTGCTCGGAATGAGTTCCGGAGCTTAGAGATGAGGAGGAGAGCTTAGAGAGTCGAGAGTTCAGAGAGCTTAGCCTTAGCGTGTCGGGAGGGTCCTTTATATAGTGGAGCTTGATGGTGACAACTGCAGCCGCGTGCTGGCGGGCCGCTCGAGGTTCGACGGAGTCAGTCTCACGGGATGGTGCCGTGTGCGGCGGATTGAGGGTGACAGCCATCGCCGCCTGACAGTGGGTCGACGGATTGAGGGTGACAGCCATCGCCGCCTGACAGTGGGTCGCTATCGCCTGCGGTGGACTGACTGATGGTGATGGTTGCAGAGCTTGCCGAATGAAGGGTTGAAGGCCTTCGTCGTGTGCCCATTTCGGAGGAGTTCGGGCTCCTGAAGAGGAAGATAGGAGAGAGTTCGGCTCCCATAGGCGCCTGACTGGAGGTATGCAGCTAAGGCTCGTCCGCTGAAGAGTTCGGCTGCTGAGAATCCGAAGCTCGGCCGTTTGGGGTTCGGTCGGTTGTTGGACTTCGGCTGAGGCTGGGACACTCGAGAGTTTGGTAGGAGCTCGATCGGCCGAAGTTCGATGAGGGCGACCGCTGAGGAGTTCGGGCTCAACCGCTTGGGGATTCCGCTAAAGCCGAGTTCGGCCGTTGAGAGGACTTCATTGAAGCTCGGCCGCTTGGAGTCGGTCCGAAGGAGTTCGACCGTGGGGAGTCCGAAGGAGTTCAGCCGCCCAGGAAGTTTGGTCTCGACGCTGGGAGTCCGGAAGAAGCTCGGGAGCTGACCAGTTCGGCCTGCTGGAAGAAGTTCGGCCGCTGGGAGTTCGGTCGCTTGGCAGTTCGGCCGGTTGAAGGAGTTCGGCTAGACCAGTGCGCTGAAGCTCTTCTGCGGCTACTGGTTGCATTATGCTGAGCGTCGGGTCGGGCTTCGGCAGGAGCGGAATTTATCCCCAACATGTAGTATATAGGATTAGCCACTTTATTGATGTTCTATCATAAATCAGAAATATAGCTATGATAGTTTAGAGCTGAGCACCTTAATTTGATTGAATCTAATATACAATAAATTGAGTTAATTGTTTGCTGTAATTTATTGCATAAAAATATGTATTTGTTGGGTTCATTCTACAATTGTAGTATCTTTTGACATATGATTTATACAAATAACAACTATTGATATTTTTTATTTATCATTATTATATTGGTATTAGTGTATGAAAATTTTTAGTGGGCTATAAAACTCATACCTCTTCTTTCTTTTCTTTTTTTAGAGTTACAAGATGCATGCATTTGGTTATGGTTATGGTCACGATTGAAAGAATTAATTAGATAAAATATCATCAATATCAATCGGATGATTGAATTTTATAAATTATAAAAGATTTGATATTTATTAATATTATATATTTATTATGAATTGAGATCAGTGTTCACAAAATTTTGAGGTTCTCATGAATTTTAAGATCATATATATTCTTTAAGTTCTTATTTTAAGGAGCATGTAGTTGTCGTATGGCTGAACCAAATGTTAAATTCGAAACGTCACATATTTAGAAGTGGAGGGTATCTATGTTGTGCTCATCTTGTTCAAGAGGATTTTAAAGCCTAAGAATTTTTTTCAACAAAGAACTAGAACCAAACCTTTGATCACTTGCATACAGGCAAGGGCGTGCTATCACTTACCTCAGTTCTTATAGTTTATTTTACGATATTTAATTGTCCCTGTTCCATCTGTGCGGCATGTTACCTATTAATGCCTTGCATGTGAGATAGGCAAAGGATGCAACATAAAGTTAATCATTCTATGCCAACCTTGGATCACTCTTCCATCCTTTCCAACAATTAATAGTTTATCACATTTTCGTGACACTAATGCAATTCAAATTGGATACGTCATGACTCTTTTTTTTTTTTTTTGCTTGGTGACACCGAAATAAGGATCTAAGCCCTAAAAAATATCACCTTATCCTAGTTTTTAACCATCCATTGACACCCTAATCTTTCACGCAATGGATATCAAATTTCTTTTTCTAAACAATAAAAGGTCAAGCGGGTAGCCATGCAAGTCTTTATAGTAATCCACTTACGTACAAGCTTTTCAACTGCTCAACCTTTTTTTTTTTTTTTCCCAAGAGTTTAATATAACTTTTCCTTGGCATTAACAATTGTCAAAATTTCAACGCACTCGCTGCCTGAAACTACGTCCTCACCTCCGCCATATGTGTCAGGAAATCTTTTAAGCCCAAAATTCTTACAGCCAACGGCTGTTTCCTTTGTGATTTATATTAATTAAGTCATTGGGTGAACGATGGGAAGCAAGAATAAAAAAAACCTGAATTACGTTTGCAAAGGTGGCTAACTTCATGCATGCTCAAATGCTTAATTAATTAAAAGCTCAACCACTTCACAATGCCATATAAATGGTCAAATGTAACACTCTAGATAGACATACCCCCCAATTAAAAACTATAGTCCAATTGCTAGATTTTTATATATTAATGAGAGAATACTGTGGGGAGACTTAGCCCTGAGATATGACCTAATACCATCTTATTTGGTCTGTGCATTTAAAATTACAACCTAGCCGCTACACTGTTATCATCAATTCCAGAGCTTTTGAAGGAGAGCTAATTCTAAGCACCGAATGCTGTCAAATTGGATGTGAATCACGCTAAAATTAGATGCATTTGAGTCCAAACCAGTTAAGTGATCAAGAACATTTTATCAATTTCCCATAAGAAATCCAGCCGAACTCAACAATTAACATTTCACCTTCTGTCAGCACTTCAGCAATCTAGTCCATTGCCTTGTTAATTAAGCTTCTCGTCAGACAAGCAGTTTTTTTTTTTTTTTTTTTTTTTTTTTTTTGAGAAGATTATCAAGCATGAAGTAATTTTTAAAAAAATAAAAAAATAAAAAAAGTACATGTTTGTATAATTTTGTAGGGCTGCTTAAGATTTTTCAGGTTCATATCATAGTCCCTCATAATCGATTGGCCATGCATTGCTTGGTTGTATTTGTGCATAATGAATGGCAATGTCCTCATTGCTCTTGGATTAAACTTAATCGACATCTAAGCGAGATTGGTGTTACATTGTTAATTCTTGCTGTAAAATCATGTCATTTGTTCATTATTGGTGCATGAGACATGCATAAACACCACCCCCCACCCCCGGCCGAATCCAAACCTAAAAGACATGAATGCAAATCTAAAAGCTTGATCGATGAGATGCAAAGTGAGCCTGTTTTATTCTGCCATGGAACCAAACCTAAAGATCCGAATCCAAATCACTCAGTGTCATGTCTCCACCTTTTTGATTCCCTTTAACCGTGGGTCCAACACCTCAAATCATCCAAGGTGATGCACTTGTGGTGCCACCAAAAAAATAGACCCCAAAAACAAGCCATTTATGATGCCATGGATCGTCCCCACAAACACCTACAACTCATCCCATGCCTCTGAGCAATTCCCCCTGGATTAAGCGATCAGGCCATTTTAGTATGTTGTGATTGGATACTTTACCGGGTTCATACATGATACCTTCTCCCCACCCTCCTAGAGTGACAAACCAAAGTATAATTGTTTTGCTGCCCGGTCTCCCAACCACTTCCTGCAGTAAGGGGATGGATTCCTTCACCAACCACCCCATCAATATATTTGTCTCCTTCTAATTATATACACCTCTCACCGATTTCTATAGTTATTCTCTCACCGGAAAAGTTTATTAGTAATCAGGGGTTTAATATACTTAATAAAAAAAAACAAAGAAGGCACTACAAAAATACAAAGGCCCAAAGATATTTTCCTAGTGGAAGCTAATGAAATTTTACGAGGCTACAATATGCTATGAATGCGAACATTGAGAGGCTACATATATGAATTGATTATGTACTTGTCAAGAAGCAATTGATCATGAACGAACCAACGTATGGATGATAGATCATCAAACATGCACAAAATTGAAGAAGACTGACGCATTGGTTGTTTCCATTGAAAGGCTCAAGCAATCAACAGATGCCATAGCTTAATGCAATATGATTAACTACCGAGTCACTGACCTTATTGGGATATATTTTCAGAGGAATCATATGGAATTTATTTTAGCTGCTGATTGATGAAAGAAGTTTCCTTCGAGCCTCATTTATCCATGTATAAATAGACTTGACACCATGGCTTCAAATTATTGCAGCGTTCCAATGACCCACATAGAAGATCTAAACATCGCATGCTTTTATTCTAGTAATTAGAAAAAGAACATATAGTGTTCTCTTGAGTATCCGCCATGATGACATGGTTGATGGTATATTGTGCAGAATAGATAACACTGTGGAAACAATCGTTGCCATCGTGGAATGGCATGATGAATTATATAAGATTTTGGAAGCAGGAATAGATGAGGATACTGCTTGGCTCTCTCGCATTCGATCTATTGAAAGAAACATGTTGGCAAAGTTTACAGCATGCATGCATGCATGATGTACCGAAAACTAAAATATCCTCTGCTAAATTTTGCACCAAAATGCATCATGCGTCATATTTAAAGCACGGGAGGAAAAAACTTCAATAACTTACTTTTTAAAGATCTTCCATGGAATTTAATTATTATTTCTTGTTTCCCACAATGTTTTCTCTCTCCAATGCATGTTCCTATATCCATATTTGCCGCTATATTCCTCTGCCAAAATGGCAATTGTAACCTAAACGGCATCATCACAGCATTTTTAGCGAGTCAAAAGTGACTCTAAAGCTTGGTTTCGTGGACATGCACATGAGCACCTTTTGTTTGAGGGAAATGGTGGCAAACCACCACTCATTCCATCGATTTAATGAAAGGAATTTACGACAAGCACTTTCAATTAATAGAGATACGGCTTTCATGGAGCGATCAAGGATAACACTGCATAATGGCATGCGAGATGGAATTATAGCGCCATAAAATTACACCCCACGACAAGAATATATTATATAATGTAATGGCTTTAAGTATATATGCAGCATTATTAGCATGATTAGATTGTGAACCAGTGTCCAAAATGAGACCTCCACTTCATTATGATACAAGTGGCCTCGTTTCCAGGCTCTGAGTGGGTCAAGATAACCTAGACCCAGCCCAATTTGGAACCAAATTGGAAAAAAGACCGGGGAACATGGATTGAGATATTAATTTAAACCAACCTGTAACAATGCCGAAATGTCCCTAAAATTATTCTTATTAATCATGTAAAAATAGTTTTTATTAGTGTCGGTTATTTGAATGCCCAATCTTTCAGTCACGAGAGATGTGCCTAATATTGGTTGTGTTTAGAAATGAGTGAATTTTTCAACCTTTTTCTTCTTTTGAAATACCCCGGATGTAGGTTTTGTTATGCAATAACTGAACCTTTTCTCTTTTTTTTTTGCACTTCCAAATACTTGTAACTTAAGAGACTCTTTTCCTTTTTCTTCCATTTTAAAAGCTTTAATACACAGCAACACTCAACATTGATCTAAAGGCTAATTTAGGATACGTCTTACAACTACAATTGACATGGAAACCTCCACTCTAAATTTCATGTATTGAAATCCAAAAATTTTTTGTACATCAGTGACGGCGTAGCACGGCGTGCACCGCTCATGGTGATTGACTCACGTATGAAACTAGAGTACGGCATACGAAAAAAAAAAATTTCTTCTGATTCTACACATTAGCTAATCACCATGAGCGGCGTGCATCGTATACCAAAAATTTATCGTCGAAATCTAGATTGGGCCATGAATTGGTCAACTATATTAGCTTTAGTTCACACTATGCCTTTCAAGTCCTTCCCTATGATCATTTGAGAGAAGCATGCAAAGCTTAGATCAAATAGATTTTCAATAAATAAAATAAATTTTAAATAAGATTAAATAGGTCTTACATGTGCTAAATGGATCATAAATGAATAAGATTATGATCCCATCCAACTATTAAACAAGTAATGGTATGATTAACTCGCTAAGTATATATGTATCGATCAGCTCTCATTGCAGGAAGGGGATTTATTTTCTTGTTTCTTGCGGTATATCTTGACAACTTATGTTATGAATGCTGATTTTTTAAAAATATAATTTTTTTAGACTTGTCTATATTTTTATCCCGGGGTTTGAACCTGCTTATAGCGGTTCAGATCATAAATTACCTATTCCTATTCCGCATCCCTTATACTCTTTTAATTATTGAAAATTTATCTCTTCGTCGGCAAAAATAGTCACGAGAATGATAATGCTGCTGCAAATAAAATAATTTAAATCAACAAAAACCTCCCTTAAGACCGAGTTGATCCACTAATTACTGATGTTTATCTTTTTCGATCTTTTTTTTTGGGGGGGGGCAGCGGTATTACCCATTTCTTGTAAATATATGCAGATGGAAGATAATGATTTTGGTTCGTAGCAAGACCTTCTTTTGAGGAAAAGCCGGGCACTACAATCAATCCCAACTTTTTTCCTTTTTTTGGGGTGGGTGGGGGTGCACACCTAAGAATTATGATTCATTGGTTACAATTGGATATGCCCATAGAGTTTCGTCCAAAATTCGGACCAAATGTGTGGACCATAGGTGGAGCCTAGACTCATGTCGCTCTGGCCTCTGGGCACGCTAAACTTCTCCACGTTATTTTATTTATTATTATTATTATTATTATTATTATTTTGAGCAAAATGGGTGTCCAAACCTGATTGACAACTTTTGTGCGATACAAGATGGCCGTGATGGACCGGACAACTATCCGGAATGGCAGGATTTCCGTCCGGGACAGCATCATCCACGTGAAAACCGGATCGGGTGCATCAGTCTGGGATCGGCCGCGATAGAGGCCATTATAGATACGCTCCATCCACCAATCACGTAACCACACCCATCCTATGTCGGGTGCTATTTATTCTAAAGTCGAATTTAGATTGAAATCTAAATATTCACGTACAGATCCAATTTTATTTACTGATGCTAAATTTAATTTTGAAGTATCAAATCAAGATCCTAATAGATCCTATATATCTGAACCTGATTACGAAAGAAAGAAAAAGAGAAAGAAGATCCGACTGCTTGTCGACGGTCGGCGAGCGAGATCGAGATAGAGGGAGGGGGTCCAATTACTTGCCGACCGACGAGTGAGGAAGAGACTGAGAAAGGGAGAGAGAGGGAGGGAGGAGGGCGATGGGCGGAACCATAAAGGGATGCTGGGAAAACCGCAGGGGGCGTAGGGTGCGACGGACTACAAGGGTGCCAGGAGAGCTACAGAGGGTAAGAATGGTGCGACAAGCTACGGAAATGCCGAGGGGTCGTGGGGGGTGCAGGGCGGTGCAACGCGCCGTGGGGGTGCCAAGAGAGTTGCAGGAGGTGCGGGGGTGCGATGGACCGTGGGGGTGCTGAGGGAGCAGTAGGGGGGCGGTGGCAATGCGATGCCGCAATGGGCCACCATGGTGCCAAGAGAGCTGTAGGGGGCATGAGGATGCGTTGGGCCCGGCGGGTGCTGGGAGCCGTAGGGGGCAAGGATGGTGCAACGCCATGACGGGCCACGAAGGTGCCGGGGGAGCCGTAGGGGGGCGTGGGGGTGTGATGAGTTATAGGGGAGCCCCGAGGGGGTGTGATTCGCGACGGGTCACACGGGGGGGGGGGTGTTTCGCGGCGGCCAGGGCCAGGGGAAGGTGAGAAAGGGGGTGTTTCACAGAGAGTCGGGACTCCGGGGAGGGTGGAGGGGTTCGCGAGGGCCGGAGCGGAAGGGAAGGGAGATCGAAAGAGAGAGAGAGAGAGAGAGAGAGAGAGAGAGAGAGAGAGAGAGAGACTGAGGAAGATCTCTGAATTTTTTTATTATTTTTAATATATATATTATATTATTTGGATCTCGGATCTATTAGATATGGGTATTTAATATCTAAATCCTATCCATTTATGTTATAGTTTATTGGGTCTGAATCCAGATCCAGATACACGGGTCTAATGCTAATATCAGATCCAGACCCATCGAATAAATATCTGCGGATCTCAGATCTGGACTCAACCCGTTCATAGCTCTAATTTAATCCAATGATGCGATAGCTTATAGAAATTATTAAGACCAACTAGACAGATGTAAAGAAGTCGAGAGCTACTCGAGCTCAACTTGGCTTAGTTATTATTAAATTCGAATTGAGCTCGAGTAGCTTGAATAATTTTTTTTAGTCGAGTTCGAATAGCAAGATACTACATTAAAAAACTTACGAACCTACTTGAATTTATATATATTTTTAATAATATTATTTTTATTTATAATATATATTTTATTAATAGTTTAAGACTTGATTTTAAGTTCAAACTTGAACTCGAATATGGCTCGATTGATATTCAAGTCTAGTTGAGTCGATATCGAGTTTTGCCTATTTTTTATCGAATCGAGCTCAAGCTTGAAATATTAAAACTCAGTTAATCTCAAGCTGAACTTCGAGCTCGAGCTTGAGATATTAAAACTCAGTCAATCTCAAATTGAACTTCGAGCTCGAGTATTTTGAGTTGAATCGAGCTCAAGCTTTCAGCTACCTGACTCAGCTTGGCTCGATTACACTACTAACTAGATCCATTAGAAATCTAGGATAAAATCAATACATTCAATCATTTCATGATAGGATAAAATAAATTCATTTAAGATGATTTCATCCTTAAATTTAGAATAGATTTCAAGCATATGATAACTTCTCCACCCAAAATCTTGGTGAGAAATTATACCCTACATGCACACCACACGGCGATGCATCATGTTAATCATCTTATCTTGTTTTTATGAGCTAATCATCACATAATGATGATTGGCATGGTGATTACTATCATGATCTATGATGGTATATGTTAGGAAATATAAATCAGCCTCCTTTTCATTCATGGACATGTGGCAAGTAATTATATAAAAAGTAGTTACATCTTTGCTATTAAAAAAAATCCAAAAATGAAAGGATTTTTATGGCAGATTTAATCCTAATAAAGAAAGAAAGTGGTGACTCATAAGAAGAGAGTTATGTCTGATCTCATGACTTTTCACCTTTAATTTCAACGTATCCTTTCTTCACAAAATGAGCCAAAGGATCCCAAAAAAGACATATTTTGAGAGAGAGAAATTCTCGCAACTCAAAGCTCTCATAATGAGAGGCTAACAAGCCCTCATCTATCGTACATTCTTCTTTCCTTCTTATAGATTAATAGATCATCAAAAGATCGAAAAAGTCATTAAAAGGACAAGAAGGCCAAGTAAGTCGATCTCTCCAAAAAGTCGAATAAGTTTGACTTCATCAGAAGATCGAGCAAGTCGACCTCTCCAGAAGATCGAGTAAGTTTGACCTTATTAGAAGGTCGAATAAGTCAATCTTTTCAGAAAGTTGAGTAAGTTCGATTCATCAGAAGGTCGAATAAGTTCGACTTTCCCACAAGGTCGAGTAAATTTGGTTTCACTAGAAGATTAAGTTTGACTCATCAGAAAGCTGAGTAAGTTCGACCTCATCAAAAGATTGAGTAAGTCAACCTCTTCAGAAAATCGAATAAGTTCGACTTATCAGAAGGCCGAATAAGTTCGACCTCATCAGAAGGTCGAGTAAGTCGATCTCCCTCGAAGGCTGAGTAAATTTGACCTCATCAGAAAGCCGAAAAAGTCGACCTTATCAGAAGGTCCAAGAGGCCGAAATGAAAAGAAATAAAGGTCATTCAAAATCAGGCCAACTAGAACATGCTAATATTTTACACTAAATTTTCTATTATAATCACATCATTCATGTTCTTCCAAAATTCTGATTTGACTTAAATATTGGAGGGCTCTATCGGCGCCAATTCGATGAGCTTTTTCATTATTTTGATATGCAGATCCACGACTTTAAGATGGATTATATTTCATCATTGTGGATCAAATAATATACCCTCCAAATAATTCTAGCTGGATCGGATTTTGGCAGCAATAATAATATTGTCAAAAATGAGATAGGTGATTGGCGTGGTTCATCTCTATATTGTAATTAATCCAAACAAGATGGGGTGATTCACTAAATACACTCTCACACGATGCAAGAGGATATAATCTTTTGATATACAGCCGCCTTAGTCTTCGTGTATGGCTTTTCCCCGTTGGCTCCATCGACTCCATGGGCTGGCCATACAATGATTTTTAATTTGTAAATTATGTGCGTCCGATGGATCTAACTTCGGGGACCAAAAAAACGATGATGGAGAATTGATTATTAACTTAATCCTATTAGCATTCATTTCCCTTCTCACCCTTCTACGATACTTCTCGTGATGGCTAAATATATTTACAACATATAAATAAAAGTCTTCGGAGCTTATAGCCATTTCCATATGTATTTCACATGGTTTATATTGAAAGATCGACGCATCATTGACGCAATCATAGTTAACTTGAATATTTTTGCGGGAGAAATGAGCCACCTCGCTCTGTTATAATTTTTGTTGCTTCATTTCAGTCTACCATGGCATGAATGAACTAGTGAGACTCACGAGGATTTGGCCATTTTACTAGGGTTCCAGATTAGCGTAACTAGCTTTGAGCATGCACGGGTTTTAGAATTAATTATTTTTTTAAAAAATTTTTTATAAATAATAAAATAATATTTATATAAATTTTTAATATTAATTTATATTTTTTTACTATATATATAAATGAACTTTAATTGCATGAGTATAATAATATCATACTTTAATAGTATAATTTAATTTATATAAGTGGAATTCAATACAGTTTCTTAATAATGTAAGACTTGATTTTAATGCTTTAAAGGTTGTTGAATAGAAAAATTCTAAAATATGCTATAGAAAAAATTGTTTTATATTTAAATTACATTCATACATGAAAATTGAATAATTTTTAATACTAAAAAATTTTATCTCAATTTTTGTTATCATATATATATATATATAATCTACTTGCATTGCCAAATGGTGCATGCGGGGAAGAGAGACAACAACATGGTGTCTTGCCCCTTAAGACTCCAGGTTGCCTGAACTTTTCAAGAGTCAAAGTTGCTCGGTCAACATAAACAACGATTCATGGTAAGCAAACCAGCACTTATTTCTCTTGTTATGATACTAATTAAAATCCATATTCGTTGCATCTGGCTTGTCACATATTTTTTCTTTCAAGACTCGCAAAGATAATTTTTCTCTAAAACATCCGAACTACAAGAATTATCAAGTTTGGTATTAACAAATCAATCACTATGAGGAGGAATAGAGATGATCCAAAAATCAAATCAATCATTTGAAAAATCAAATTACACGTCAAACTTTGAAAGACCTTAACTTGACAATATATTGTCTAGTTGAGGCGTCCAAGTAACTTGTAAACTTTATTTTATTAAATAGAGATTTATAAATATTTTCATCGATTTTTGTTTTTTAATCTTTTTAAAAAAATTAAATGGGTTGAAAGAATACGTTCTTTTTCCCACAATTAGATCAATAATCTATTTTGAACGGTTTAATTTTTTGCATCAACAAAATATGGGCATTAAAATTCTCATTGCTTTGTACCAAAAAAAAAAATCACGTTGCTTGTTTTTCTTGGCAACAAAATTATTGTTTTTTTTGGTAAGGAAAAAAAGGCAACTTGGTTGGTTGCTTCCTTCCACTTGATCCATCCCGGCTTTAGGGACCATGATATATCCAATCCAGCAAGTCCATCAAGCCGGTGCCTATCCCCGTCTGGCTGAACCCGCTACTGGGGTCATGACTTCACCAGGCCTATGGGCCCAATGATGCATCAAATAGTACATTAAGAGTAATTTTTTGTATACCGATGCAATAATAGTGCATTGTGCTATACCATTGGACCATGTAGCATCATTTTTTTAATGCTGTAGTTTTATTTTTTTTTATTTTTAAATTTTAAATATCATAAAAAAATATTTTTATAATTAAAATTTAAATAAAAATTTTAAAATTTTAAATAAAAAAATATTTTAAGATTTAATATGTACTGAAAAATGATGGCGGGATGGTGCATTTTTTCAACACCGATGTCATGTACAAAATATTTCTTAGCGCATCAAACATATATCGTCCTGGTCCAAAACGGTCCACTAGGCCTATCCAACCGTAACGGTCCAAAACGGTCTCACGAACCACCACACCATTTTGAAACGAACGAATCACAACAGAACATACAGCCGAAGAAGCGCCCCCAACGTTTCGAATTTCAAAATTTAAAATTTCAAACGGCTGGGCCGCCCATTCACCCGCAACGGTCACTGCCAGCTGTATCCAGTTCAAGTTTCCAAAAACAGGCGGTTCTCCGCCTCCAACGGTTATCCCCAACCACTCCTCCTCTATATATAAACCCATCCCTCCCATTCTCCTCTTCCTTCATCTCACCATCCCCCCAACCCTGCCATCCAAGGCGTCTTCGCAAACGCCTTTCTTTCTTGGCTTCTCTTCTTTCTCCCCTTTTTAACCTCGCAAGCAACCATGAGAGAGTGCATCTCCATCCACATTGGCCAGGCCGGCATCCAGGTCGGCAACGCCTGCTGGGAACTCTATTGCCTCGAACACGGCATCCAGGTAAGTCCCTTCTCTCTTACTTCATAACAAGCTCCATCTCTAGTTATCCCAAGTGTTTGACGTTTGGTTTCCTTTTCTTGGATCGATTCGCAGCCCGATGGCCAGATGCCAAGCGACAAGACCGTCGGTGGAGGCGACGATGCCTTCAACACCTTCTTCAGTGAAACCGGTGCCGGCAAGCACGTCCCTCGTGCCGTGTTTCTCGACCTCGAGCCCACCGTGATCGACGAGGTCCGCACCGGCACCTACCGCCAGCTCTTCCACCCCGAGCAGCTCATCAGCGGCAAGGAGGACGCCGCCAATAACTTCGCTCGTGGCCACTACACAAGTAGAAACAAACCAGCCATCCAATCTTCGTTGATGTTGACTTAGCTTTTGAAACCCACTTCTAATATATTTGTTGAAATGACGCAGTTGGGAAGGAGATTGTGGACCTGTGCCTAGACCGCATCCGGAAGCTGGCCGACAACTGCACCGGCCTCCAGGGGTTCTTGGTGTTCCACGCAGTTGGTGGTGGGACCGGCTCCGGGCTCGGTTCCCTGCTTCTCGAGAGGCTCTCGGTGGACTACGGCAAGAAGTCGAAGCTCGGCTTCACCGTCTACCCTTCCCCTCAGGTCTCCACCTCTGTCGTCGAGCCTTACAACAGCGTCCTCTCCACCCACTCCCTCCTCGAGCACACCGATGTCGCCGTCCTCCTCGATAACGAGGCTATCTACGACATCTGCCGCCGCTCCCTGGACATCGAGCGCCCCACCTACACCAATCTGAACCGCCTCGTCTCCCAGGTGATTTCATCTTTGACTGCCTCGCTCCGGTTCGATGGTGCTCTCAACGTGGATGTGACCGAGTTCCAGACCAACCTCGTTCCCTACCCGAGAATTCACTTCATGCTCTCCTCCTATGCTCCGGTGATCTCGGCCGAGAAGGCCTACCACGAGCAATTGTCGGTGGCGGAGATCACCAATAGCGCATTCGAGCCTTCTTCCATGATGGCCAAGTGCGACCCCAGGCACGGCAAGTACATGGCCTGCTGCCTTATGTACCGGGGTGATGTCGTCCCCAAGGACGTCAATGCCGCCGTCGCCACCATCAAGACCAAGCGCACCATCCAGTTTGTGGACTGGTGCCCGACCGGGTTCAAGTGTGGGATTAACTACCAGCCGCCCACCGTGGTGCCCGGTGGCGACCTTGCCAAGGTTCAGCGGGCGGTGTGCATGATCTCGAACTCTACCAGTGTGGCTGAAGTGTTCTCGAGGATCGACCACAAGTTCGATCTCATGTACGCCAAGAGGGCGTTCGTGCACTGGTATGTTGGTGAGGGTATGGAGGAAGGAGAGTTCTCGGAGGCTCGGGAAGATCTTGCTGCGCTCGAGAAGGATTACGAAGAAGTTGGGGCTGAGTCAGCTGAAGGTGAGGAAGATGAAGGAGATGAGTACTAGATATTACAAGAAGTACAATGCACTAGGTGTGGTTCTTTGTTCTCTGTTCAGCCAATGCGTTTGTTAAATTTTTTACCTTTTCTTCTTTCGCTGGTCGCTAGAAACCTGGTCACCTGTCTTTTTGACCTGAAAGTTTTTGAGCAAGACTTGACAACGGTGACTTGAAAAAAAAATTCTAATGGCGATGAGGAATTTCAGAATTTGAGATTTCTAGCTTCCCTGTATTGAAAACACTAATCGCAGCAATTTTATACTTGCAACTGGGTGCCAATTAGTGATGGCCAGTTCCCGCCAAAAAAACGAGAGGAGAGGGTGTGGCCTCTTGTCTAGCGCCAAATTGTTGTACGATTAGTTAGTGAGTCAGCCCTTGATGACATTAGTTGGATGGTATTATTTTGGGGATGCTTCTCCTAGTGTGTTTGGTTTTGCAGACACTCGTCAACCTCAGTGATTCATGAGGGGCGGCAGATAAGGCTTTCTACGGTGATTACAGCCTCCAAGTAATGATGATGTTCCTTGATGAATCATGATTGGTTGGTTTTACCCTATGTGTTAGCTTTAATTAAAGTACAGCAGCATTATAAGCTTAATTTGCTTGTGAGCTGTGATCAGGTCCGGATGGAGACTTATCATTGCTCCTACATCCTAGACTCAGTTGGGTCGGGAGAATCCATGTTTTACCTGGACCCAGCTCAATTTCGACCCATCTTTCAAACAGACCATGTGACCATGGATTGGGCTTTTAAATTAAAGCAGCCTTTTTAACACTGAAAAAATTATTTTCTGCACTGCATGCTTATGGGCAAATTACTGGGATGAGCGCATGATGAATAAAATTCATTTCTCATAACACTGATAAAGATGGGGGTGTTTATTGAAATTATATTTTATTTAGTTAGGAAATTTGAATAGCCACTCTTTTAAGAGAAGAGAAGAGAGAGAGAGAGAGAAGTAAATATTGTTTGTTTTGAAGAGTGAATCAATTAATCTTTGTTACTTTCCAAATCTTTACAAATTGGATGGTGTTTTCTTTCTCTCTTTCCTTCAAACACTTAGTACATCAAAATTAGCTGACCGGATTTTTCTTGTGACAGCCGTTCGATTGCTACCTCATATTTGTTTCTTCTTATTTTATGTGTTTATTATTCCTTTTTCTTATTTGTAATTTATGGATTCAATCGGTTTCAATCCCATTGCTACCAAGCATATTTTTCAATTAATCTGGTAGGTAAAAATTCTTACTTATCTCTCCTCCTTTATTTATCATGTGAATATGTTTTTCCATTTTATTATTTATAATAAATATTTTAACTTTAAGAAAGAGAAAATTTTAAATATTTTGAGTTTTGTATTGTGATGGACTTTAATTTATATTAGTTTATGACGCTAGAAAAGATTCTGGATTATTTTTGGAAATCTAATGTGAATGAAATATGATAATTATTGCTAGGAATTAATTATTATTTATTGCAGATTACTTTCTAAAATTTTACAAATAAAAATTTTAGATTTTGTAAATAATTTGTAATTTTTTTGTTTTTTTTTCTCTGACATGCATGAATTGCACGTGCTTGGTTGCTAATATCTTTACAACCTGAGAACCAAAAAGCAAATTCAATTCTAGATTTCTAGCACAACTAACTTTCAATAGACTTTATGGGTAAGTTGGTTGGTGCCTTCAATTTAGAGCGTAAGACCACATATATATGTTCAGGCCATGCAAGGTGGTGTACCAACGTTCATCTCCTTGGCTAAAGCTTAACACAAGAAAGATCTGGGGATGAGAGAACCACGACCCACTTTTTTTACGCTCCCACAAAAACAACGAGAAACAATGCAAAATGACGTAACAAAAGGCGGATAAGTGACCACTCAGCAGCACCTACACTCGATTTGCTCCATAGATTAAGGCCATATGATAACAAATGGACAGGGAAAAGCTTAGGCTTGGATGCTTAATGGCCACCCACCTCCTAATATAATACCATTCCCATCCTATTCCACTTGTCCATCATTGCGTGTGGAACATTTACACTAAGACCCAAAGAGATCGACATGTTTGCAATGGTCTTGCAACATTGTTAGGTAAGGAATCCATTTCTGATTTCGGTATTTCGTCACCTAATAAAGTTTTAACTCCATGGTTCGCTAAAGAGAACGCAAGACCTAGCTTAGCATGGTTTTCAGATCGAGTCTACTCGGGGTTTTAGCCGAGTGATGCTTAATTGTGGAAGTTATTGACTTTTTTCAGTGAAATTTTTTTTTTGTCTAATTCTATTCTATCGGTTATATAATTTGGAACGAGCAAATGGAAAAGTTAAAAATAAAGAAAACACTCAACATCAAAGTTTTACGAGTTGACGTTGTAGACTTGGAACATACCATAAGAAATTTAATACATGATTTCAGTTAGACTTGTCCTATTATATCTATCATATAATCTAGCATCTGAGAAGTGCATTGAGATGGCCAAATATTTCATCAAGGAAGTAACTCCATCTTGGTTAATGTTTTTTCACTATGAAAGTACATCATGGATTCTAATGTTCTATTAGTTTTTGGAATAGAAAAATATATATTTGGATGTCCGGATGGTCTAAAAATGATTATGAGTAAAAAAAATTTCATATTCATCTATATAAAGATGCACGGTAATTGCACAACAATGATCTATTTTATTATTTAATTATTATCTATATCATACTAATTTTATATCAATATGTCTCATATCATATCGATCTCATAGCATATTGTGTATTGATATATAATAGAATAGTATTGATATCGGATCCAATTATGGGACAGCAAATCTTTCATGCAATTCTTTGAAATTTTGTTTCCTTGAATTATTTGATTGAAGGATAATAATATTAATAATCAGGTTTTGATTTGCCATGCAGTGGAAGCCAAGTTTTCAATTGAGCCCCCAATTATATTCGATGTGTTTCTTAATTCCGAGTTGATTTTATTTTGTACTACTTAACATGTGATGGTGGCTCAACATCCGTCACATGGGACACGTACAGTTGACCTAAACCACATCTATCGTTCTACTTAGTATAAATAATTATTTTTAAATCTCTTAAATATTTTTCAATTAATTAGAATGATTTTTTGAATCGGAAGGTTATAGTCTGAAACAACTTGAAATTTCAGTTAGACCGAGTTAGGTGGCAACTCTATTAACTTATGCCAATCGCTTTAGTACCAGGTCTCGTGGAGTGTTAACCAAACCAAACTCCATTCTTTTTCTTTTTTTCTTTTCCAAGCTAAGTTTCCCCTCTGATGTAGCCCTCCATGATCGTAGAAGTGGGTGAGGGGTTCTAAGACTTGGGAATATAAATTAATCTTCTATCATCCGAAAATTTATTGATCAGATCTACCACGTATATCTTGCACCACTCAATAACAAATCATGCATTCAAAAAAATAAAAAGATACATTATTATCCATGCTTAGTTTAAAATTTTAAATAAAAAAAATTATTTTTATTATTTTGAATAGAAAAAAATTATTTTTTAAAAAATATAATAATTTATTATTGGATGGTGCAAGATGGATGTAATAGTTTAAACTAATAATTTCTTTCGTCGCACAGTCCTCTCTCTCGGGCCTACATGCAAAGCTTCCATCCCTAGGAGAGGGCATGTGAGAGTCACGTGCCCACCAATGAGAACACTTCTTTTTGGATTTGGCTACCAAATTCTGCCAGCACGAATGGAAAAGAAATTAATGCCAGCCTTTTAGCTTGGAAAGATTCTTCATCCCTTTCTCTTCCTTCTTTTTATCATCACTACTCCTAGACTGTGTTGCCATCACCCTAGGTGTCACTTAATTGGAAATTTGGGCTCATCGATTAAAGTTTTGATTCCATTGGTTAGGGAGCATTTAGGGGCAAAAGGCTTGGCCCCATTGGCTCATATGATTGAGTGGGGAAGATCATATGGCATAGAAACGTTGATTCATTTCCCTCCATTTAGACTTGTGTTGTAGACTTAGTGGTGTTGGTCGATCATATCTCGTAGCTTAATAACGAAACATCAAATCATTTCAATGTCATGGGAGTGCATTGGATCCGTGCTATCACCTAACTGATTGATTACAAAAAAAGATAGAGAAGATTTGTGGGGGATATGTGGATTGGTAGATGAAATTTTGCATTAATGCATATAAGTATTATAAAAGCATAAATCTATGTCTAGGAATTAATTTTGACGGGCGATTTCGGGTAAGGAATTGCTGATTTCACCCCCTATATTTTTCATTTTTTTTGGAGATTTCTCAAAGTTAAATTAAAATTTATTCAAGATCAATCCAACCATAGACAAATAATATCTAACAAAATGTAAACTATAAATACCATGAAATCAACAGTATGGTTTAACCCATAGAATCTAAACCTAGGAAACAACTATATAGACCATGTGCTTGTCTTCCAATGGTATCCTTGTTGTTTTATGATAGAATATTTATATCGAAAGGAAGCATTATGCTTTCTACTTTAGCCGCATGTTATGCGTGCAAAACTTTCTTGCAATTTTAAATCTTGATGTTACTTTTGTATTAGCTTCAAAGAATGTCCTTAGCATCATTTCTTTTCTTGTTTGTTCCGGGTACTCATGACCGAAGGCTTTTAAAAAAAAAAAAAAGAGAGCAAAGTTCGATTACACTTCCTCTAAAGAAAGGTTTAACATGCCATGTTTTTATCGTCGCCATTCTCATGGTTATCAACATGCCAACTTGACTCATCTTCTAGAAGTAAAAAAAGTAGCCCAGTACAAGGAGCTTTCGCCTACTATTTTAAAGTAAAACTAAATTAAGTTAAATTACTGCACTAAATGCTTGTAGCTTCTCTAACCATTTATTAGCTTACAACCCATGTTTTTGTTTTTTTTTAAAAAAATATTTTTATTTTATAATTTTATTAAAATCTATGCTATATATATTTAAAAAATAATTAAAATAAAAAATATATTTTATGTACAGTATGGATTATAAGCTATTTTATTTATTTTTAAATTTGAAGTTCTCCTAAAATATTTATATATATTATGCAGAAACTTTCATTTTAATATATATATATATATATATATATATATATATATATATATATATATACATACAAAATAAATATAAATATTATCTCCAATTATTAGTAACAATAGTCAAATATTACTCATTTGATAATTTCATAGATATTTATAATTTTCTTTTACATCTGAATTAAAACAAATAATAATTCATCCAAAACAAAGTTCTTCGAAATTTCAGCCATGGAAAATCTTTCCCAAATTCGGGCTTCCCTAAACTCGTTTCATACCGCTGCGAGTCGGAGAAGACACTTGTCCGAGTCCTAAATTTTATATTAGAATTTTTTAAACCATATTTGATGTGCTTCTTAGTCTTCGGCATCAGTCTTAACAACCCAATAATGCAGCACATGCCCACACGCCTTTTGATGCCAGACGTACACGTGTCTTCAGTCCATTCGTGCAAGGGGGTCTATCTGCTTCGATTTTGCTTAACCTCTTATAAATTATTACAAGAGTAATGGTGTGGTTAAACTAACTAAAGTTAAGGCGTTAATCTCCATGTTGGCCGGAACTAATTACACAATTATATTTTATGGCAATAATATTAAAAAAAAAAATGCTAATCAATGTTAGTCCATTGCAAAAGGAGATGGCATACCGGTACAATGGGGAAAGATGATTACAGTATATTAGGAGGTGATATATTTATTGGACTCATGATACCATAGTTTAAATATTGTTTAGTTAATTGGTAGCTAGAGTATGAGAGTCCCCGTACCATAAGTTGCTTTAATCTAACAAAGGAAGATTTGATTTTGTGAGTAAAAGAATAATAAATTGCTTGAGATCATAGGTCAGTGAGATTCTAACGAAAATTAGCGATTGTTGGCTAAGGCATGCCACCAGCAGTAGAATTAAGTAATTCAGATCTGAGGTTCACTCAATTAACATGTAACCCTAGGAATCAAAATGGAACCATGACAAGATTAAAAGCTATGATTAGCATATGGGATGCTATAGTTGTTTCTGATAGCTACCTGGATGTATAAAATTGATGGATGAAATGCCCTGTCCAATATTTCCAACCAAAATTTGGATGCATGTTACTTTAACTAGTCATATAGTATGCTCATCATATCATATCATGTCCATGTGGTTGCATCTAATGCTAGTTTGTGGCAACATAGCTTGTACTCTGTAATAATTATGGATTAATCAGAAATTTTTTGGTAGAAATGGTCATAACCTAGCAAGTTGGCATTAATGCTGATCATGAATAAGATGTCAACGGTGCAAAATAATTAGAGTAGTACTCATACCAACAAAAAAATACATGTTGATTATGAGCTAGGTGCAAAATAAGAAGAGTGGTGCTCTTATCATTATCATTGAAAGATATCAATTTACTGCAAACTTTAGGTGGATGTAATGGACGTAAATATTTTCTCACTATATTCGTAGCTTAGTTTAAATTAGCGATGCCAAAAATTTTGATTTAACCATGAGATTATATGGAAAATATCGATTCAATGATAAATAGAAGCACCATAGTGTCAACTTAATATGCTACTAAAAATAATCATAACTCAATTTTGTTTAATCAATCTTTGATACTTTTCTTGGATGACCATCTTCTCAACCAAAAACGTATTCACAAAGCTTGCGCACATGTAAGATCGCTTGTTCAAACACATTTCTAGTGTACCTATTTAACACGATATTTTCGAAAAACCTAATAGTATTCGGTGATATCTTTGCTCTCATTTGATCTGCTTATAGAGCAAGGTGGTAATAGCCGCTACATAACAAAATTATTTCGGATGCTAAATACTAAAATTTTAATAAATTGAATCCATTGGAATAGTAGCCATTTCTCTAATTTATGGATTTAAGCCATTTCCCTAATTAATAAAGTTGGTTCAAATCTAATAACCACTTTAATTAATTATGCATTGGATTTAAGCCATAGAAGTTAGATATAAGTTTTAAAAGGACTAACTATTTTTTATCATTTCATATTAGAATCAAGCAATATTTTACATATGTAATATGTATGACCTAGAAAAAAAGAGCATGAGCTAATACTATAGAAAAATTATTGATTAGAATAGTTCTATTATATATATCTTGCATCATTGAATAATAAATCAGCACATTATTCAAAAAAATATTTTTTTATTTAAAATAATAAAAATAATTTTTTTATTTAAAATTTTAAATTAAAGATAGATAATAATATATTTTTTTATTTTTTTGAATGATATGCTGATTTATTATTAAGTGATACAAGATATATATACGATAGGACTGTTTTAATCAATAATTTTTATGATTTCATGAGCTAGAATTATCCCAAGTGTATTTTGACACGGCCATCTTTCTCTGGAGCCTATTGCACCTAACGAGACAGCAAAGTAATTTGAAGGGGGGGGTAAAACAGAAAAAAAATAAAAAATGGTAAATACCGGGTAGCCTGAGAATTTTTTTTTTTTTTTTTTTTAATATAAATCCGAACCTTGATTTTTTGCTGCATGGGTGGAAGTGAATAAAGTTTTTCTTTTATCTTCCACAATTATTATATCTGGTGACCTTTTGACTTGATGTACTTCTTGAGGAGGAAAGTAAAAAGATCAGCATTAGTACTCAGTATTGTACTTCCCTGGTCTCTCCTCTCTAAAAGCATGGGACATGCAGCTACAAAAGATGGAGTGCAGGTGGATGATGATGGAACTTGAGATGCATGGTGATAATATGGTCGCTCATTCAAGCCAAATGAATTTGCATTAGTTGTGCAGAGATCTTCCAAACAAAATACTTATTTATCATAAATCTAATAAATAAATAATATATTTATTTCAAAATATTTTTTATATATATATAATTAATGTAAATTACCTACAAAGAATATATAGTTTGCTTTAACACATAGAGGATTGAGAATTACAATAATGGAGAAAACTTTTGCTCATCAGGTACCATGTTCTAGACCAAATATGTTCCACAATTTTGATAACTGAGTCTAAAACTTAGGTTTCTAAGATGTGTTGTCAAGATATAGGATATTTTTTAAATATTTTTGCACTATCTCAATAAGAGCTTTATAAAAAATTATAGTTGCATCGCAATGGATCCCAATGCTGCCAATAAATTGTGTTGCTTTAAGGCTTAGGAGGTTTCAAAAGATTTTGCATATATAGAGAGAGGCATAAACCTAGCCAGCCACCACTTGTTAGATGCACAATCAAAACAAGAAGTTTAGTATTCTAGCTTTTTCTGGCTACCTGGTTACTAAAATAAATAGTGGTCATTACATCATTATGCTCATTTTGTTTATTAGAACAGAAACTAGTTTAAAAATCATAAGGGAAGGTAGTAACAAAAGGACACCAAGCATATTATCTGACGAACTTTAAAATATTATAGGGGTAATGGCTAAAAATGCAAATCATGTGTACTATTCTGATCAGAAAAATAATTTTTTTTGATTATATTCACGGCAAGCTTTTTTTAAAAAGAAAGGAAAAAAAAAAAAAAGATTTTACATATACATGGTAAGGATGGGTATTAAACAACAAAGCTAGTAACTGGATGTTAGGTAGGTTCCTCCTAGATGATGTCCCTAAACCTTGAATAAAGTAGTGATGATTTTATATGAATGAAAAAAAAATTTTATCTTTGATAATAACCAAATGTCTAACTCTTATTTAATTTAGAAGCAATCATGATGAGAAAACATCTCACTTAGTAATTAGCATTGAAGTCACAAAGGTTTGATAAAAAGGATCTAAGATGATATCCTGGTCTGAGAAGTTTTGCATTTCCACAAGGTTGCATTGACTTTAATCAACTCATGGACATGCAAGAAAAAATAGTTCAAGTATCATATAATAGCAGATTATTTCAACAAAAAAGTATTTCAAGTATTTAATTTTTAACTTATTTTTTATTGGAAGTTGGTATCCATCTTGCCAACAAAACCATCATCTATTGCAATGGTAACCCTAATTTTCTAGTTGCAAACTTAATGAAATTAGATAAAAAACCATTCAAAAAATTAAGTTCTATTAATTATCAAATAGTAACCGCCTGAATTGTAACTTTAGATCGGATCACAGATGTCATATAATAATAAACAATAAATGTTGTGATCTTAACATCATTCTATTGAATCACAAATTTATCATTGATAGTGACTTCTTTCTCTATTTTGGATAGCTTGCTCTTGCTACATGCTTAAGCCTCGTTCAAGTTACCTGATAGTATGAAAAAATATATACTATAGATATTGAAATTGTCTTGAATCAAGTTTAGTGCCACGTGAATGCCTCATCATTGAGCAAGAAGCTAAAGGCCTTCAGGATCTCATGCATGTTTTGTTACATTTTTTGAGCCTTGTGACAATCTTTTGAGAGTCTATGTAGATAATGAATGAAAAATATCATCTTAAGAAAGATTTTGAGAAAGAAACCATATAAAATGACTCACATTTATTAAATTGATACATATAATTGGTGTCAAGCAAATGGTATGTTTTGATTTTTTATAAAACCATCAAGTTAATTATTTCCTTTTGATCCATCAACCTTGTCGTCATCATCAAAAAATATATATATATAAAAAAAAGAAAACTGACTTTAGATTTTCAAAATCGGCATTATCTAATGATACTCTTAATTTTATAATAATAAAATCCTAAGGTGCATCCGTATAAATAATAACAATGGAGCTAAATATTGCTAGATATAATATGATTAAAGCCAGATCATGCTAAGAACCACTAATGCCGGCTTAACGTCGGATGAAAAAGATTGGCTATGAAAAGAAGCTTAGACCATGAAATCAAATAATCAATCAAAGATTACGACAAGTTGCAATTAGATTTATTAGTGACACCTCCATGTTAAGCAACTTAAACTACGGCATAACTTGAGAACCAATTGAATCAAAAAGAATCACAAACAAATCAACCACAAATTCATCAAATACTTCGAGAACTAGATTCTACGTCACCATAAGATTATCCACCATCTAAGGGCACCACTTAGTGACAATTGTAGCACTTTAATTGGAGGAAAGATTCAAACTAGTGATCTTTTCCAATTAGGCCAGAAACAATGCATCCCAAGCTCTCTCTTTTGTACAAATACTTTTTTTTTAAAAAAAAAAATGCATTCCATGCTGTGGGGAAGAAAACGCGGTGTTCTTCCAGATGCACCATAACTTTTTCCTTGGTGGCCAAACTCAGACCACTTCTTGCCCTTGAATCCTACTGGCATCACATGGAGCTATGCCTTCGAACATCTATCGTATTTGTATCCATGCAATCAAACCCACTCGATGGGTTGGGCTGGTTAGCTTTGGATCATGATAGAAAGTACATGAGTACATCTTCTACCGACCAAGTTTCACTTTCTTCTGCAATTTTCTGACCCTTTTTTTTTTATAAATTCGAGCTACTAATAATTTGTGTCGAAGTCAAGTAAATAATATGATGACAACTACCAATTTTTTAATGCTTTGATTTTATGATCGGTTCAACTAGATCTGTAGTCGGTTGCAATGTTGCCTTGTCTCATAATTGCAATGCTTATTTTTACAAATGAGGCTGATAATCGAACCATGTCAGATGGAATGCAAGCAGGATCAAATATGTATTAACCCTAACTTTATTTATTTATTAAATAGATTAAAAATTAAAATTTGAGTATGATATTTTATTAAATAAATAAATTGATTTGATTGGTGTAATTTATTTAATAAATAAATTAAATTAAATTAAGTAAGTTAAATTATTAAATAATTTTAAATAAATTAAATAAGTCAAGTCATAGATCGATACAAAAATTAAATCCTCAAAATGGATCAAATAGATTAGAGATCTAAATCTAAAACTAATTTGTTTAAATGGGTTTTCATGACTTGAACCTATATATGTCAAATTTTGATCTCTTTACGATGGAAGATGCGATGGAGAGAATTTTCATGGAAGATAATTCTGTCACAATCATTGATTGGATTCGAGATGACATAAAATAGTTGAGAATTCATCCATTGCTTTGTGATATATGGGAGTCATTCTATCACTTTTTTACGATAATTATTTGACACATCTATCAAAAGGTAAGTAGTGTTGTAGATTGAGTTGTTATTTTATTGCTGACTGCATCGATTGATTTTGGTGCCAAGTTAATAAACAACTTAGGATATTATGTGGTATTTTATATTCTAACTTTTTAGATTATATTCATATTAGAATGATGTGATCATCCGTTTGTATCAGAAAATTTTTTTTTTGACCCCTTAAATCTACTATGGATTAGGTTGATCTTAAAATCACACATTTTGGGGTCATGAAAGCATACTTTGACCATACAGTAGCGAGTAGACCTATCAAAGAGTCGGATTTGGATCGAAATATAAATATTCAGACTCAAACCTAATTTTAATTATTGATATTGGATCCGGATCCGAATACTCGACGAGTCTAACCTTGAAGTACCAGACCCAGATTCTAATAAATGCTGAATATCTGAAATCGATTTCGAGATCCGATGCTTAAAAAAAGAGAGCAAGCGATGGATCTCGACGGACTCGTAGAGGGAGGGGGCTCGAGTGAGATGCCGCTCTCGATCGAGAGACTGAAAGAGGGAGAGGGGGGAGGAGGTGCGGGCGAGTTGGGGTTTGGTCGTGCTGCTGTGGCCCGTCGGTGATGGATCTTATGGTAGAGAGGGAGAGGCGAGGAGGAGGGGAGGGAGTCCAAGAGAGAGAGGGGAGGAGGCATGGCCGTCGGTCGAGTTGAGAGACAGAGAGGGAGAAAGGGGAAAGGGTGCGGCCGTCAGTCGAGTCAAGAGATAGAGAGGGAGGGAGGAGAGATGGGAGGGACTCGAGAGACAGAGAGGAAGAGAGAAGAGGGGACACGATCATCGATTGAGTCAAGAGATAAAGAGGGAGAGAGAGGACCGACTGTAGCTGTCAATTGAGTCGAAAGATAGACAGGAAAAGAGGGAACCGACCGTAGTTGACTGGATGATGGATCTCGCAGTGGAGAGGAAGAGGTGGGAAGGAGGGAAGGGAGTCAAGGAGGCACGAGTCGAGAGATAGAGAAGAAGAGAGAGACTAAGAGAGGGAGAGATGGATTTCATTTAGACTTTTTTTTTTAAGGAATTTTAGATTGAATCTTTGATTTAATAATTTAAAATATTTTTAATATATATATATATATATATATATATATATATATATATATATATATATATATATATATATATATATATATATATATATATATATATATATATATATATATAGAGATAAAGAGGGAGAGAGAGGACCGACTGTAGCTGTCAATTGAGTCGAAAGATAGACAAGAAAAGAGGGAACCGACCATAGTTGACTGGTGATGGATCTCGCAGTGGAGAGGAAGAGGTGGGAAGGAGGGAAGGGAGTCAAGGAGGCGCGAGTCGAGAGATAGAGAAGAAGAGAGAGACTAAGAGAGGGAGAGATGGATTTCATTTAGACTTTTTTTTATAAGAGATTTTAGGTTGAATCTTTGATTTAATAATTTAAAATATTTTTAATATATATATATATATATATATATATATATATATATATATATATATATATATATATATATATATGCTTCTGATTTTGAATCAATCAATTTTAGATATTAAATATTTAAATTTTATTTATTTATATAATAATTTATTAAATTTAAATAAATAAATTTAATATATCAGATCAAAATTCATCGAATAAATACTAGAGTATCGTAGCTCTGGCAGCGAGAATCCACATTTTGAGGAAGAGATTTTTACTTGGAAGTCTCACATTCAGAAAATGCCTACGAGTCACCCCCTGCCTAATATTAAAAATCAGAAAAAGAAATTATTTTTAAAAAAGTGGGGCAAAATAAATTAAAGGGGAGGGAGGGAGGTGGGGGTGGTGGAGACAAAGGGCCGAGTCGCAGCCCCAGCAGACCGACGCGAAGCTCTCCAGATTTTGGGCGAAGTCCGCAGAGAAGAATTCGAAGGACGAAGTGTGGGGAAAGAGAATGAGAGAAAACAGAGGATTTTGATGAAATAATTTGGCGAAGTAAACGGGAAAATTTTGTTCACCATCGACCAGCTTACCTCCCAATCTTGCTGTAAGTTTTTAGAATTTTTTTTCCTCGTTTTTTCTCCCATTTTTGCGCTTCCGAGGTCGAGATCTCAATTCATTCCAGCTCGGGAAGGGTGAGAAGAAAAAAAAGTTATGGTTATTTTTTTGGTGGGTTTGCTGATTTTTGTCTATTGGTATGGGTTTTTTAGTGGCAGATCTTTGAAGATGTTGCGATTGGTCGTGGAGGAATGAGGCGTTGTTGTCTGTCATTTTTGGGTGGAAATTGGGAGGTCTGATGCTGGGAACTCGTCGTTCTAGGTTTTTATTTGCTCCAAGTTTGCTTTTTTCCGGTGCCAGCGTTGTTGTTTTGGTTTTTGGATTTTTCTTTTTCCTTTTCGTTCCTTTTTTTCGCAGCTGCAAATCCTTCGCTAGATCAATTGTAATGAAATTTCCGTTTTTGTTTGAGTGGAACCGCGATTTAGCTGTTCTGATTGGTGAATCTTTCAAAAGGCATTGGATGATTCAAATTTTTATGGTTTTTCCTGTTCCAATCCGTGAATTTGGTCTACAATCAATTACTTGTAGACCCCTTCTTAGTGGAAGATTTCTTTTTGCCCCCTTTGTCAAACTGGTTTTGGTTCATTCTAGTATGGCTGAATTGGAGATTTGATTTGGTTGCTACCACTGATAATTCTTTTCATTTTGCCCGTCCATATTGTGGATTTGTAGTTTTGGGAGCTAGAAAGATCGATTTCAGCGACTTTTTTCCAGCGGTGATTGGATTGGTGATCTCAAGCTTCAAACTTGTTGTGGTTCTGGAGACATGTTGGAGGGTCAGTCCTGTTTGATCTCGAGGGCATTGCCTAGCTCCTGTGAGCAAGAATCCAAGTGGCTGTATATTACCTACCGGCTTCTTGTGATCGCAAACAACAAACGCACCCCGGCTATGGAACCAGGGGAGCAGGACGAACCTATGAAGAGTAAAAGGACAAAGTCACCGAATCCTCAAGGTTCTTCCCTTATCAAGGAACCAGCATCCCCTCCAAATGAATCTGATTGTCAGGGCCATGGTGGTGGGGAGCACTCTGATTCAAATTCTCTTATCAGTGCAGTTGGCCGAGACAACTCTATAAACTGCCTTCTTCGTTGTTCTCGATCTGATTATGGTGCCCTTGCATCTCTTAACCGAAGCTTCCATTCCCTGATCCGGAGTGGTGAGCTTTACAAGCTACGGCGGCAGTCTGGGATCTTTGAGCACTGGGTGTACTTCTCCTGCAGTGTCCTTGAGTGGGTTGCATATGACCCCTACCGTGAACGCTGGATCACCCTACCTAGGATGCCCCACAATGATTGCTTCATGTATGCAGATAAGGAGTCACTTGCAGTGGGCACCGAGCTTCTTGTTTTTGGCAAGGAGATTATGTCTCATATAGTACTGAGATACAGCATTCTAACAAATTCATGGTCTCCTGGTGTAGAGATGAACTCCCCTAGGTGTTTATTTGGATCTGCTAGTCTTGGGGAGAAGGCTATTGTAGCTGGTGGTACTGATGCTCAGGGTACCATATTGAACTCTGCAGAGCTCTATAATTCTGAAATGCAAATATGGGAAACCCTTCCGAACATGAATAAGCCAAGGAAGATGTGTTCAGGTGTCTTTATGGATAAGAAATTCTATGTAATTGGTGGCATGGCAAGCAACACAGAGTTGCTGACATGTGGAGAAGAGTATGATTTGGAGAAAGGCATCTGGAGGGTCATCCCAAACATGTCCTCGGGGCTCAATGGTGTGGCAGGTGCACCTCCACTTGTTGCAGTAGTTAACAATGAATTGTATGCTGCAGATTATGGAGAAAAGGAGGTGAGGAAATATGATAAGGAGAATAACTCATGGATTACTCTTGGTAGATTGCCTGAGAGGCCGGATTCAATGAATGGATGGGGGCTTGCATTTCGGGCATGTGGTGAACGACTCATAGTCATTGGTGGGGCAAGGGCGATGGGAGGAGGGACTATTGAGCTAAATTCATGGACGCCAAAAGAGGGCCCCCCAGAGTGGAACCTCATTGCAAGCAAACACTTAGGAAGTTTTGTGTATAATTGTGCCGTGATGGGTTGCTGATTTATTGTGATGCCACATGGATCACACATCTCCTTTCTTGTTGGAAGGATGTGCAAAATTGGTTTGTCGGAGGGCATAAAATAGTGATTCTGCCTAATGGGTAATCTCCACCTTTTTGCGATCTCAGATTTGCTCAAGATTCAATAGAACAATATCTTCTGTTTAACTCTGAAATTTCTCTTGTTTTCCAGTTTTACCCCTCATTTAATTTGCAGTAGAAGAATTTAAAATTTCTGCCCATTTTCTCTTAAGCATTGGAGTTCTTAGTGGTTTGGGATCATGCGATATATTGAAACATTAATAATATCTTGTAGCCAAATATTCCTAAACTGCCTTTCCAGTTTTTTAGCTTCATTTTGCCTTCATGTAATTTCATTATAGCATCCTCCCCTTAAGGAAAATAAAATTGGTGTCCAGTTTTGTTGTGTCCTTGGTACTATGCATAGTTCCATTGCAATTTTTCTCGATCAATGTTAGTTAAATAATTCCTATGATTGTTTTGTAATGTTTCTTTGTTCGGTTGCTTATATTTGTTTCATCAGCTAATGCATTTCTGTTTTGGCAATATTGTCAAATATTATATGGTTATTGGCATTTAATCTGTCTAAAAATAGATTTGGATGATTTCGTTTCTTTTCTCCACTTTCACATAGTAGTTTTGCTGATTGTCTTTTTAATATGCATTGGAAATGACCTTTTGAGCTACATTCCTGGTAGGAATAGGGTTAGGATTTGTTGATTGAAGGTAGAGGTGATAGTGGTATGGATATTATCAGTTCGAATCCATTTTCATATCCGAATCAATTCGGACAAAAATTTGAAGATTCGACTAATATCTGTATCCGTATTTATATCCGTCAAAGAAAAATGGATACAGATATGGATAGATAACTATCTGATCCGTATTCGAGGATATATATATATATAAAACCCTATATAATATAATTTTATATAGCACTTATTAATTTTTAAGAAAAATATACAACAATATAAATATATTATTAACTTGATTTATCATCTATTTAGTAATATTTTTGATTTTGTAATCATAAAGTTTAATTATCTGAGTTATATCTATCATTATATCCATATTCCAGTATCCTAATTATATCCTTATGCATTTAAAATAAATATGAATATGATTTTTTGTATCTGAATAATATCCATATCTATATTTGTATTTGTCTGATAAAACAAATATGGATATGGATATGCTGGTATCCGATCCGTATTCAATCTGGTTTCAGCCCTAATTGAAGGAGATATAGTGAAATGTAAGTTGAAACCATTCTTTCCACTAAGTCATTCAGTGTCATTAAGGAAGATAAGTAGTTAAACTGTCCTGCTGTATGGTTAAACTCCACAAACCCCCCTTAGGCCCCACCTCCACCATATCATTAGTGCTTCTCTGGCTAGTCATGGTTGACTAGTTGAGGTGAAGTGACTTATGTTCCAATCACAATCTGAATTTCTGAGGGTTTGTGGTTTGAATGTGTCTAGACTTGTCTGAACTTATCTTTTCTACTATATTGTCTGTCCAGCTCTGACATTATATCAATTTGTAATTTACTTAAAGTCGAGATTTTAATTGAATGTGTTGTGCAATATGCACATTGAAAGGATAAGAGAAAATTTAAGGTTTACTTTTATTGTACCTGTTGCATATGTGAACATACAATTTTTGGATCAAAAAACAGTGTTGCAAAATTTTCATTTAAAGTCAGAATTCTTGGGTGGAACATTTCGATTTCAGTTTTTAATCAAACCTAGTTTTCCAATCTGTTATTAAAGGAGTCTATGGTATTACAAACAAGCAATGCCCTACAGAAGAAACCCCCAAAGGGAACTCCACTCAGAATGGTAAGATACATAGGGTTGCTTAGTACTTATACTTACGACAGGGTTTGGTACATCATCATTGTTCGATGTCTGAGGCTTCATGCAAGATTATACAGTTTGCAAAGATATGTAAGGGTAATTCTACAACATGCACAAAAAAAGCAACAAAATATTATTGTTATTAAACTTGACAAATATCTGTTGTATAAGGCTTTAATGCTAGTGTTTGATTTTTTTTTCTTTTTCTTTTCTTTTCTTTTCTTTTTTTTTTCTCTGGTCCTGTCAGCTCATCTGGAGAAGGAAATATATCATGGACTCCATATATAAAGTTTCATTCTCTTATCTGATAGGGGTGATTGTGGTCTTCTTGCTTTTGTGTTCTATTATAGTAAAAATAAGCTAGGAGATTGTTTCCTGTGATATTTCATGTAGGATATAGGTCAGATTGATTTTTACATGTCATGATTAGACTAATTTGCTTTCTCATTATTTCCCTTTATAGCCAGTACAAAAGTTCCTTTTGTGAGATCTTTTCTTTTTCCCCACAAAAAATGGAGTAAACTTTGAAGTTGATCCAATTGAGAAGTGGTGCCTGAGAAATGATTGGGTTGTTATTGTCCTATTCAACAATGATCAAAAGGACAGGGAAGAAGATGTGTAGATCTAAGAATATCTAGAGGAAGCTGTCAAATTGAACGTGTGCCAGGTGAGGATGTTATCAAAATGATTGGTGTAGACAAAATTTCAAAGTTGACCGTCTGTGTACAGATTAAAATAATAAAACTTGTTATGGTCTCAATCAGCATTTCTTGGGCATGAAGACAAGTCAGTTTCTGGGATGTGTTAGAGATTTTGACTTGTTTTGAGCTTGATTTAAACAGAAGCAATTACTTTCTTCAATCATCTTCCTTCATGGCTATAACTGCTTTTAGGCATCTTTGAAAGTTCTCATTTTGGTTGTTCTCTAGTCTCCTCATCTGCAACTACCGAAAATAAAATGCTTAAATTGCCACATTATGAATTAGGAGTTGACATTTTGACAGCTTAACTCATTCTCTCCTAAAAGCGAACTTGTTTAAAATTTTATTTGTCCATTTCAAACGATCGCTTACTTCAGCGTTTACCTTATTAAGTCATACTGCAATTTGAAGAAATGCAATCTGTTTGAATTCTTTCTTAAGTGATGTGTATCAAATGTTGTTAATTTGAAAATGACTGTGGACTTGAGGACTATATTAGAAATTGATGTATCGTGAACTGTAAGTTGCAGCTGTGTTAAATGTTTTGTACTGATCCAAAGAAACAGTTATTTTTTGAATGAAAAGTTCTGCAATCTGATAACAGAAACAACCTGAAAGTTATTTGCATTCACAAATTGCTGCAGTGATTTGTTGTTGTTATTCAGCAGGTTCACCTTGCATATTTAATTATTTTGTAGCTTGTCTGAGGAAACGTGGTTTCTATTTCACTGCTGCCATAGTTGATGAAGTTGCTTTTCTTGGGATCTTAAAAATTTGGATGATGGAGCTGGGGGAAAAGAAGAGGTTGGGTTTTTGTTTGGTTTGTACATTGCTTGAGTTAGTTCAATGCTCATTAAATCTGTTCCACTTTTTCTATGATGGTCATTTCCTGACATGAATCCCCACAGGGATCTTGAGCATCTGAGTGCCTATGGCAATCAAAATTGCATCTGTTTCCTTATCGGAACTAAAACATTTTTCTTTATCACCTGTAATTGAACTTCGATTTAACAATTTTCTTTTATCACCTGTAATTGAACTTCGATTTTGTGCCCAGCTCAAGCACCTAGTTTTTACTATTTCTTAGTCATTTGGCATCATTCTTAAATAGTTGGAGTGACACAGATTTTCTTTGCAGAAACTTTTTGATGTGGTTGGTGGCGTCTTTTCGAGATATTTTTCTCTGAAACACTGCCCGGTGTCTTGAAAAGTTGTAGGTAGTGTCGCAACAGTTAGTTTCCATGCAAGCTTGGATTATGGTTTGAGCTCCATCTTTGATGGATGTGTTGTTGGTATATTTTTTCCCCTTTCATTTGCATAGAACTTTAAGAACTGGGGAGGTACCTCCATTAAAAATTTCTGGCTGGTCCACTTTGGTCACAAAGACCAAGTTTTCGTTGTTTTCCTTCTGGCTTAGTTCTGATATCATAGAATCCATGGTATGTAATTGCGGGATATTATTGCAGTGGAGGGAAAAAAAGATTGCCCTCCTGACAGGTGTCAGCCTTGAGTGACGATTCTCTTAAAGGTCACTCAACTTTCGGCTTGTTTTATTTGAAGTTGGGTTATTGTATCATGGAAGAAAAATAATGAGACGGACCTTTTTATGGAAGAGAAGAGAGAGTACACTGTTCAGCAAAGTGACCAGAGCATTTAGCAAAGCCTTAGACTAACCATGCATTACCTTTTATAGCTTCATTTACTGGTGATCGCTACTTTCCTTTCCAACAAGGGATGGTGATCAAAGTATTCTGACAATGCTGCTGCCTCTGGCTTTTTGTGATGATCAAATTATACAAAAATATGTTATCTATTTTTACTCCTTTCTCAGAATGACTGAGAAGTATGAGTATTAGTTAACTTATGTACACGAGTATAAGCTTTGGCTTGGAGAATTATCACTTTGGCTTAGGATCGGTTATCAATTAAGCATGAGATGAGGCCTAAGAATGCATTTTAAAATAGCAGGCGAGTCTTGAGCAAAATTATATTTCAGCTGATGGTGACACATTACTTGACACCTTTTGGTGAGAGAAAGACACGTTGCTCAATACTTGAAATGGTTGATTGCCCCTCGAGTAACTATAGCCTCTAGGTCTACATCGAGAGTGTTTATAAAAAAATTTGAGTTATCCAATCCAACAAGCCAGTCGATGACATGTTAGGTGCCACAACACGTAAGCATCTTTCGACATCCTCTTCTGGCCTGTAACAGTGCGCGTTACCGTTAAGGGACGGTTGCACGACTATCGGCAAATTCTTTCTCGTGGCTGTCATCTTTTCGAAGTCCGCGACACTTAACAACCATATCTTATGATAGGAGATTTTGTGTATCTTAGCAAACAAGATGATCAATATAAGAAAATAAAAAAGGGGAACAGGGGTGCATCTGATGAATGATGAGTTTACACCTATTGTGGCTGTTGAGACCTTGGTGAGATCCCTATGAGTGGTACCTGTCTATTGTCCCGATTAGAGGAGTCGGCTTAGGGTTGCTCCAGGGCTTCAAGGTGGTGAAGGGATGGCGGCAGGTGTGCTCTGGTGTTGGATCTAATTCGAAACAATAAATGTAGGAGAAATCCATTTGTTGGAGCATGGCTGCTGGAGAAATGTCTGATGCTTAAACCAAACTTAACTTTCAAGGAATAGTGAAAATGTTACGAGAGTGGCAAAATGGTAGCACAATGGGGTTGAAAGAGCACCTAGGGAAGTTACTTAAAGGGCCCTTTGGTGAGGTTCATATAGACAAGGACAGACATCTATCCTCAAGCAAGTCGGGTACGTATCTAGTTATTTTGATAACAGATTGTATGTCTTGCTCAAGGATTATGTCGTGCATCTCACCTATATGGATTGTTTGTACATCATGCAATTAAGAAAACTATTTGTAATCATAGTTGAGCTCTCATCGATTGAAGGAAAGTTTAAGATTCAAGAGACTCTCCATGCATCTCTAGGTTCAGCCATGTGGTGGGCTCTTATTGGCTAGCTTGTGGCTATATGAAACATTTTTATTGATTAATCTTCTAAATCAGCTATGATTGGTTTCGAGATATATCAATTATCTTCTTGTAAGATATAACCTGAATGCATATAAGCATATTCTTGGCTCATATTTGCTTAGACTAGTGAATATTTTTAAAATAGAAACTTGGTTGTTATTTGCCATTTCAATAATGACCATATATATATATATATATATAGAGAGAGAGAGAGAGAGTGAGAGAGTTGTTATTGATGTCTCATGGAGAAGCTACCAATGTTGTTATAATAATTATTATAATATTTTAATGTCGTTATTGTTTTTGTTTTCTTTATTCTTACTCTTAGCTTTGAAATATGATTCATCAGAGAAATTTAAGAAAAATAAAAGAAAATTTAAAATTAAAGGAGGGAGGAAAGAAAATAAAAGGCATAATTAAAGCATCACCACTCACCAGCCATGGTAGAGGGTACCATGGGAATCATCTACGGTTGAAGAGATCCGTACGTCCCCTGCCGGCGGCCATGGAGCGGTGTTGAGGGGGACATGCTGGCCCTGTGGAGCACGGAAAGCGAGACCCCTCTTCCGCTGGTCCCCCGCACGGGCCAGCCCCTCGTTGGGCCTCCGTATTGCATGCACCAGGTGCAATCGGACCGCGTAAATCCGACGGTGGATAACACGCCACGCTACTCGTTGAATTCACCAATTCCCGGGATTTGCCCTGATTCACTTGCACCTGGTGCATGCAACAATTTCTGCCTCATTGGCCCGATCGAGAGGGCCACTTAAAAAGGTGCAGCACCCAGCGGTACCACCAGAACAGAACCCTCCCAAGTTCTTCTTCACCGTTCCAATTTTGCGCCTCCTACTCCGTCGTACACCGGCTACGGTGTCCAGCTCGTGCATCTCACGTAATCATGTGAGCCTACTTGTACTCGTTGCCTTTCTCTTTTATCTTTTGGTCTCCTTCGTACCTCATGGACCATTTGCACGATGATTGTGCCGAGTTCACCTGCAGCATATTTTGTACAGGATATATATATATATATATATATATATATATATATATATATATAGATGCATCACACGAGATTCTCATCAAGGTTTGCGAAATTTGAGATATCTGGCATATCGGTGAATGATCAATATTGAGATGAATGAAAGAACTCAGTTTATTCCCAATGAGATTGGGGATGTATTCTATATTTTTCAACATCTTGGTTGATTTCTCAGAAGCAAGATATCAAACTCTTGAGATTTTTTGGCATACTTTCCTTCCGGCCATTCGATTGATGAGCCTTTCTCTCTTAGTTGTGATTTTCTTGTTGTAGCCTTGGCAATGGCATGCAGTATTTATTAGACGTATTTCAAGATTTTGCTTGTAGCACTATTTTATCCACCTAATTGACCCAGGGCTCTAATATATTTTGGGTCCTGGTACTGGGACATGATTTAGATAGTTGGGCTGATGATCCGGCCTCATCAGAACAAATGTAGGACGCAACGGAGCTTTGTAGTCCAAATGAGCTCATTAGTGAGGCCTTGTGAGTTATAATTATCCAGGATTCCTTGGAGATGCATCATCCATAACTCGAATTGAAAACCCATGAAATGTTATTGTGCCCAAGTTGAACCCAAATGAGCCTCGGATTGGGAAGTTTAGATGTTAGGCTTCAAGAGTAATTCTTTCTACACCGTGTGTGACATAGAAAAATTGACGTGGACTACACCGGATGATCTCATTGGAATGTCACGCTTTTAAATGTGCATTTAATGTTCCGCAGTGTTTGAAATTTTGAATGACGAAAATGCTTCTTTCTAAAAATTATGACATCCAATCATAAAATTATGATGCTTCCGCAGAAAATATAGTATTTTGTTCAGGATATCATAATTTTTGTAAATAGATGTCATAATTTTTGTGAAAGAATGTAATAATGTTCTTTCCACATATATTCATTATTTTTTTCTTCATACTGTATTATGATGTTCATTTACAAAACTTATGACATCACTTCACAAAAATTATGACATCTCCGTAGAAAATATAACATTTTATTCATGGTGTCATATTTTTTGTGAAAGAATGTTATAATGCTCTCTCCATACGTGTTTATTATTATTTTTTTTCATATCGTATTATGACATCCATTTACAAAAATTATGACATCCATTCATAAAAATTATGATATTCTGAATAAAATATTATATTTTTTACTGGGATGTCATAATTTTACGAAGAAATGCCATAATTTTTGTGAATTCAAGCACATAAGAGAAAAGAAGGGCGAACCACTCATATTATAATTTTTCAGTTTTTTAATTTAAGAGATACAACGTATCATTCAAGTGTTGAATCAAGAACCTTGGATTGCTGAGAAAAAGAGATGCGACCACTAGGGTGAGTTACAGTTCACATTTGTTCTTTTTTTTTTTTGGAAAATATGGCAGGTCTCAAAATCCAAAAATACATCTAGCAACACACAGAAGAGATTAAAAATGGGAGGGCAACGGAACACCATCTTCAAAAGAGCAATTCTCCAACCCGGGTGACAAGCTAAGTGGCTAACCAATCATCTGGTTGATTCTCCTGTTCGATGGGCGGAGAACTCTGGAATAGATCGACCCAAATTTCTGATGTCTTGAAGCAGGGGATGTTGGAATATTTCTATGCGGATGATTGTCTTGTTGTGGGACGGCCAATGATTGAAAAAACTATTTGTCTTGTTACCATTTTGGATTCCTAAATTATTTTTAGCCGTGCCGGGTCTTCCTTTGCGAAGAAATAACTTTCAATCAATGCCCCATAAAATTACTTAAGAGATTGGAGTCTTGGGAAAAGAGAAAGTTATCATTTGCAACTAGTTTGACTCCTCTCGTTTTGGTTCCTTCGGTTGTTCTATTGTATATGATCAATCAGTTTGGTGCCTTTTTATGAAGGCATAATTCTGATCGGTATGGCCTGGGATGAAGTCTGTTTACCAAAAGATCAAGGGGGCCTCGGTATTATGCCTTTGCGTTTGCAGAAAAACTAATGCTTGGGTAAGTTAGCTGTCTAATTGATTCTTAATCCAGACTCTTATGAGCTCAGCTTATTTGTGCTAAATAGAAATTTATTGGATCTCGGTATAATTATTATAGGCCTCATGACCGTTCCTTAATTTGGGCCAAAATCTACGGGGTTGCTTCCAAGATGAAAACACAAATACGTATTTGGACCTTTGCACCAAACAAATCAGTTTCACAAGACTTCAATCGCCAGGCTGGTTTTGGGGTCTCTGGTATGCTATAAACGATAGAATTCCTAATAATACCCATACCACTTGAAATCAAATCGTTAGAAGCACAATAACCATGCCAACCTTGGTTGTTCCACGTAGGCACTAGGTGACAGTTCTTTTCCGACGTCATCACCACCATCTTCTCGTACGGTTACTTGGTCCCTACGAAAAATTTTGATGCTTTTGTTCAAACCAACAAAGCTGCGGTAGATTATGTTCTAAGAGACCATAATGCTCATGTGGGAGGTAAATTATTAGCTCATATGTCGGTTCCTCCAACAGCAGCTTGGCTTGGTATCAAAATTGCTATAACTGAATACCATGCCTCCAATATCATTCTCGAAGGAGACTCCATCTTGATAATAGCTTGGATTCGGACGGTAGATATAAATAGGTATAGACATCCATCCTTACTTCGCTATACGTCAGTTTGGAAATCCTCAAGCTTTTTGTTCAAGGTAAATCATATATATCGCGAGGCAAATGATGATTTTAAATGGAGATTGATGCATGAAATAGATCATCACTATTTGCATCTTCTCTTTGCAATTGCTTCTAATCTTCATCATTGACCCATCGATGTAGAATCACTATCACCTGGGGAAATTCTTTCTGCACCATGGGCAGTCCGCGCGCACCATCCATGATGATTGACTCCGAAAGAAATTTTTTTATTTTTTGGGGGATCGCACTCCAGCTGTGCGTGTGAGTCGTGGAGCTGCACCGCCTGGTGCATAAAATATTTCTCCTACCATTCATGTTGCTTTATCACGGCTGTTCGAGGCCCAATTGGCATGACAAAGGGTTTGCAGAATCATGCACATGTGCCAAGGTACGTACGTCTCCTATAACCCCTGCATCCTATCCCTATACAGCTATTAACTCATCCCATAATACGATATACCCAAGCCATTATAAAAACAAGGCTGCTCCTATGGTTATGGAGCACCGTGAAGGAGATCAAAGGGTGGAAATTTATGTGCCAATACGGATGGGGGGAGGAGATGGAAGCATATAATATCAAAAGAAGGGGAAGGCTCTACTCAAAATGAAGGCTATTATCGTAAAAGGATGGTCATGGGAGTGCCGATGAATCCTGTTTCAAAGCATATGCGGAAAAATTATATGAAACCTCGCAGCTACTTGTCTTTGAACTGCACCTATGGCTTCGGAAGGAAGTATCATGCAACGGCCAAATATCAAGACTTCTATGGACATTACATCTATGAAGTTGGTGAAGCATTTTGCAACAATAACTCATCTACTCTCTCTCCTCACCTGCAACATGGCTATCGAGATACCCAGACATACAAGTTTTGTTAATATTCCAAGTGTTTCAGAAGGGATGTTGTGCTCGAAAGGACCATGAATATAAAATAAATAAATAAATAAATAAAAGCCCTGAGAAACAAAAGGCATACAAAAATCAAGAAAACAAAACAAGGGGGAAAAAAAATGATAAAATGAAAAATGGAAAAAAAACAAGAAGAAATAATGATGAAAAAGATATGGGAGGAAAAAAGGATGATGAAAAAAACAAAATCCCCTAGGAGCTAAAGAAGAGTTTTGTATTAAGTTATGTCGAAGGCATTTTTATTGCGTGGCAGTTTCTTAATACCCATCATACAAAACTCCTGCAAACCAACTAATGCATGGATGTTATATAAGCAGTCACTGTTTCACTGTCGCTGTCATTACGAGGACTTCCCAATAATGACTTACTAGTTTCCCATATCTTTCACTACAATTATTCTGGTTCAATCTTCATGTCTTTACTCTCATCGATCTTGTAGGCGGAATACCAAAAACTTCTCACGTTGCATGCTTATTTCATTGATGGTACTTTTGGTCTCAAGCATAAGGAAAGGGCGATATATATTCCTGATTGCATATTGGTACTCTGGCATGTGTGTGTAATTCTTCCATCACAAGTTTTGGCTGGCTTACTCAGATCAAGGTTGCAATTTATTTCTTTATACACAGCTTTGGATATGACTGGGTTAGTGACATCCTGGTTGGTATATATATATTGAAATACTTTACACGATGCTGCTTTGCTTCAAGATTACGTGTTACAGACCAGGCTCGGTTCCCTGCCATCTCTATTTGGGAAGGCATTTATTGTGGCTGCCGTATCAATTTATTCTCTTGAAATGGTTGGGGCCCTCTCTTTTGGACCGCAGTATTAAATCATGTATTGCTGATTATTCTAAACCATTCATTGCACTGTACCGTTGTCACACGTAGGGAGTGGCGCTTCTTCACTACAGCCTTATATTCTTTTTGGAGAATAATTTTTTTTCCCCCGTTCATACTCTTTCACAGGAACTTTTGGTCACTTTGTTTCCATACTTTTGAGTACTACAAAGTTTCTAACACTTTGGTCCAAACCCCATTTTGGATCCTATTGTTACTTTCTTTGCATGCCTGCGTTTTGTTTTACTCTGGGCAGGCTTCTTGGAAGTTTTGTACTCGCACACTTTGCTTCCATATGAGTAAGTGGATTCACGCCCATTGATACCAACAATTTCTGGTCAACCATAAAAGCCATCCACAGTAACAATGGTCGGCTCAAAATAGCCTATGGTGCATTACCTTCTAGTTTACATGGGCTATAGATTAGGTTCACTTTAATACTATTTATAATAATTTTGAGACTTATTCAAAAAAAAAAAATATTGAAAGATATTATTTGGATTCATTCTTCTTGTCCATTTTGTATAAATACCAAAATCTTCTCAGCGTACGTCTAATATCGAACTAAGTATTTACCCGAATGGGTCATCATGTATCTATCTCATTATCTATATTGAGCAATGATATCCTTCATTTAAGTGGTATATTGTGTCACGCCCCAAATCCAGGATATAACACGGTCATGCTATCGAAAGATATAGTCCACGATAACATGAAGCCTATCGATCATAATCAGTTAAATTTCTTCAAAATTAAAATATAATTTAAGATTCAAATTCATTATTTTTTAAATAATTAAATCAAAATTGATTCAGAGCATCTAAATCCACAATCAAAATCAAATCCATGTCTCAAAATCATAAATAAACAACTATAAGTTTATGATCAGACTAAGTTCAGTTACAAAAATTTCAAGCTTGCTATGTAGAGCCCCATGCCAGGATCTCTCATCGATCATATCCTTAATTTTCTATAAAAAAAAATAAAAAGATATGAGCTACGCTAGCTCAGTAAGTAAAATCTATGCTTCCTTATCAGATCAGGCATAAGTTTTTCCTTGATAATGCAACATTCAAAAAATAGCAGATATTGCAAATAAAATATTTCATAGAGTATAATATAAAATAAGTTATAAATCAATCATGCATGCATAAATCATAAAATTTCATAAACATGATTTATAAATCATTCTTGTTCATTTGTTCATGTCATGTTTCAAAATCTTACTCACAGATATTCGTGCTAAGATCACTATTGTATTCATGATAGGACCATGTTTCTTAATCGATAAGATTCTTGTTTCTTGTGCCAACTTAGAATCTGTTGGCAGGGCCATGTTTCTCGTGGATGCTAGCTCTGGGTGTCGACTTTTCTAAAAAAAATTCATTCATAGCTATTTGAGAGCATTTGAAATCTTTATATCTTTTTCTTAAAACATACTTATACTTAGATGAAAAAATATTTAAATTCATACTTCATAAAACATATCATTTTTATGAAACATATTCATAAAAGTAATGATCATGACAAAACAGAATTTTCATACCTCATATGTCGATCCTTATTTTATGAAAAATATGAATTTATAAATAATAGTTCATTTGCAGAAAAAAGATATGATAATTTGAAATAAGTAAGGAATGTAAGATTTTACTTATCTTATTCGCCCTAAATTCTTAGACTTCATAGGTGATCCTATTTAAAATATCAAAAATATAATCAATTTTTATCTGATAAATTTAATAAGATTTAAATCATAAGGAAAGAAGATTATTGGTTGGATGTGTCGAATCGTCCGATCACCAGGATAATTCAGGATCTTTAAGTTAAGAATCAGATTTAAGCGACTCGACTTAAAGAATCATGAAACACATATTGGATATAAGCCAACATCGATCAATAGAATTTATTAATGATGGATTTTAAAGATACTAGATATGATCGAAGTGGGGCTGACAAATGGCATGAATTTCAAAGCAACTTTGAATCATCTTATAGGAGTTAAGATGGGTTCCTAGAAGATGAAGGCATGACTCAATATAGGATTTATAGATCTTCTTAGAGAGAGGAAGTAGAAAAAAAAATGGAGAGAGAATGCAATCATGATTAAGTTCATCAGGAATCATATCAGGATAACTTAATGTGGATTAACTATGATCAGATACTATGAATTTCTAGCAAAAATCAGACTGAAATACAATCTACTGTACGAATTTTAGAGCAGTCCTCGATCATCTTGATTTCATCTTAGGTTCATTCTAGGATCCGTAATGTAATTAAAGAGAGAGGGTAAAACTCTAGAGAGAGAAGGAGAGAGAGGAGAGAGAAAATTACTTTCTTTTTTTTTTCCTTCTTTTCTTTTTCTTTTTCTTTGTTTTCTTTTCTTTGGCCAAAATAGGGGATGGAAGGGGGAGGCGACTGGTGCTCTGGCAGGTCACGACAGCACAGCCGGAGGTCCGGTAGTGGATGGTCTACGGCGGTAGTGCAAAGGGTGGCCGGTGGCAAGTAGCCGGCCATTAAAAAAAATAAAAACAATTCGAAAAAAATAGGGGACTATCCCTTTTCTTTAATTTTTTTTGGTTATTCGGCCTATCGTCGGCGGCTCAAAACTCTGGGAAGATTGCTGGCAAGAGGAAGTCTTGACCCAGGAGTACGGCACCGTGAGCAATGGCATCGGTGGCCCCAAAAATAGAAAAAAGGTTCGACTTAAACAAGGAAAAATAGGGGCTTTGTTCGTGAGATCTTTCCGACGAATCCGATGGCCGACGATCGAGCATAGTGGCATGGAAAGAAGGAGAAGAAAGGGAGGAAGAGGGTTCGGGCTTACCTCAAGCTCCGATGTCTTCTCCGACCATGATTTCAAGTGGGCACAATAAGGGTAGGCCGCGGCTTCAATAAGAGAAAAGAGAGAGAAAAAAGAGAGAAGATGACTGGCTACTTAGGATGGAGGTTAGGGGGTAAGGAACTTTCTTTTTATAGAGGAGATGTAGGATTTTAGTTGCCCTGGATCTTAGCTTTTTCTAATAAAATCGAAGAAGAAAAGGAAGAAGACTCCTCCCAAGAGTCTTCGTTCTTCTTCTTTTTTTTTTAATTTTATGTTAGGTTTTGGGCCGGAGGCCCAAACGGACTAGATCTCACATTCTTCCCCCCTAAAAAAAGTTTCATCCTCGAAACTTGACATCTTTTTATTTTCAAATAAGTTAGGATACGTTGTTTTCATATCATCTTCAAGTTCTCAAGTGGCCTTTCTCTCTTTATGATTGCTCTATTGGACCCTCACATATTGAATTACATACTGTCATAAAATTTGCTCTTTTCAATCAATAATTTAGATTCATAACACCTTTTTATCCATAAGATATAAATTTCTTTGATCTCTTATTCTTTGCTGAAAATATCATAATTTCATACCCATAAAATTGGTTGCTTTTGATTATTTTATATGAAAATCATAATCAATCCAACCTATTCTTTTTTAAAAAAAATAAAAGAGTCTAGAGCATTAGATGCTCATCATAATTTATAACCTTCTTTATCTCCTTATATGATGTAACAATTAAACTCTTTTCATGAAAAATCCTTAAATCTATTCAAATAATTGAAGTAATAATGTCAAAACTAAGAAAAGAATATCTATATCCAAATATTCTACATTTAAGCTTCATCAAAAAATATCAATCCACTAACCTTCAACTTTAGATGCTCAAAATTCTTCTGACCATTACTAATGACACAAGAATCAATCTAGATAAGCTTGTCCTTTCATTTATTAATGGCGATATCTTTTATTGAAAATCAAATCTCTATTCATATCACTTATTGCATTAGAATTAGTATTCTTAACTAGTTATAATATAATTCAACCATCATTCTTTTATTGCGTACTTTGATCTGAACTCACCAAATCCTATAGAGCTGTCGGATGAATTCTAACAATAATACTATTTTACATCAGAGTCTCAAAATATCTAACTTTTCAAATTTTTGATAGATTTTAAGCAAAATTTTTAAGTTTCTCTATTCCTTACCATGACTCAAGCATATCTCATCAAAATTACTTCTTGATTTACTTTCATATTTGAAGTCCTTGCATAAACTCCATGACTCATCTAAAATCTCATAAGTCTAAAACTAATTGAAGTGAGTTAACTCTAGATTCATTGAACAATCAATTAGATAGCTACAACTAATATTTTTTTTATAAAAAGAATATTGACTCCAACAAACTAGAAAACCTTAAGTCAACATTCCTACAAATTAAATCAACTATTTCTCCTAGAGCTTCATTTATCATGACTGTTGTTGGAGATAAATTTTGCTTCCATCGAAGTCCAGTCTGAAGCTTAGCCTAATGCAGCTAGTAATCACGGAAGAACTTCAATCGAAAATTCTCTCCCTAGCAGTCGGATTCACCCAGTGGCCAAATCTAGTCAAACTTTTCAGCGGTCGAGCCCCAGTCGAACCTCTTCAGCCGGCCGAACTTCTTTCAAACTCCTCCAGCAACCAAGTTTCTATGGAAGTCGAACCGTTCGATCACCAGGATAATTTAATAAGATTTAAATCATAAGGAAAGAAGATTATTTATCGGATGTGTCGGACCGTTCGATCACCAGGATAATTCAGGGTCTTTAAGTTAAAGATCAGATTTAAGCAACTTGACTTAAAAAATCATGAAACACATATTAGATATAAGCCAAGATCGATCAATAAGGTTCATCAATGATGGATTTTAAAGATATTAGACATGGCCGAAGTGGGGCTGACAAATGGCATGAATTTCAAAGCAGCTTTGAATCATCTTATAGGAGTTAAGATGGGTTCCTAGAAGATGAAGGCATGACTCGGTATAGGATTTATAGATCTTTTTAGAGAGATAAAATAGAGAGAGAATGCAATCTTGATTAGGTTCATCAAAAATCGTATCAGGATAACTCAATATGGATTAACTATGATCAAATACTATGAATTTCTGATAAAAGTTGGATTGAGATCTGACATATTGCACGAATTTTAGAGCAGTCCTCGGTTATCTTGATTTCATCTTAGGTTCATCCTAGGATCCGTAATGCAATTAAAGAGAGGATAAAGCCCTAGAAAGAGAAGGAGAGAGAGAAGAGAGAAAATTATTTATTTTTTTTCTTCTTTTCCTTTTCTTTTCTCTGTTTTCTTTTCTTTGGTCGAAACACGGGATGGAAGGGGGAGACGGCTGGTACTCTGGCAGGTCACGGCAGCACAGCAGGAGGTCCGGCAATGGACGGTCGACGGTGGTAGTGCAAAGGGTGGCTAGCAGTAAGTGGTCGGCCATCAAAAAAAATAAAAGTAATTCAGAAAAAATAGGAGATTGCCCCTTTTCTTTAATTTTTTTTGGTTATTCGGTTGATCGCCAACGGTCCAAAACTCTGGAAAGGTTGCTGATAAGAGGGGATCTTGACTCAGGGGTACGACACCGCGAGCGGTGGCACTAGTGGACCCTAAAAAAGAAAAAAAGTTTGACTTAAATAAGAAAAAACATGGGCTTTGTTCATGAGATCTTTCTGACGAATTCGGTGGTCGACGATCGAGCATAGTGGCATGGAAAGAAGGAGAAGAAAGGGAGGAAGAGGGTCCGAGCTTACCTCGAGCTTTGATGTCTTCTCCGATCGGTCATGATTTTAAGTCGGCACAATAAAGATAGGCCACGGCTTCAATAAGAGAAAAGAGGGAGAAAGAAGAGAGAAGATGGCTGGCTACTTAGGATGGGGGTTAGGGGGTAAGGGGCTTTCTTTTTATAGAGGAGATGTAGGATTTTAGTTGCTCTAGATCTCAGCTTTTTCTAGTAGAATCGAAGAAGAAAAGAAAGAAGACTCCTCTCAGGAGCCTTCGTTCTTTCTTTTTTTTTATATATATTTTATGTTAGGTTTTGGGCCGGAGGCTCAAATGGACTGGATCTCACATATTGGACCTGATAAAGATTCTTAGGGGACAGAAGAAACCAAGGGACTCTTCTAAAGATCCACGCTATTGCTATCTCCAATTACCCTTGAGACCCTATGTTTAACGGACAGCATTCCTTCTAATATTTATCCTAGTCTCTTTTGGAATCAATATTTGGTAGTAATCATCTTAGTCCCGGTCCCCCATTTGATTTCAATTAGCGAGCAAATGATTCGTCTTTTGGTCAGAGGCATATATCCCCACAAGAAAGCTTTGAACGTTCCTTCCATCCAATCTTGGACTTCCATAGAAATAACAGTATTTGTCATTGGGTACGTTGGAGTAGTTTGTACAACTGAGTTTGGTAATGTGACTCCATGCAAATGATAAAGATTTCCATTTCGAACTTTCGAGTCCGGCATTCAGTTTATTAAACGAAGAATAAAAGAGAACCTCGTAGCAAAGATGCGCACAACAAGAAGATAATTCCGTGAGATATAGTTTTAAAAAGCTAATAAAATTTTAAAAAATTAAATATATTAACTTACAGAATATTATCCTGAGATGTATTTTCATCCATTATGTAGAAAATATTCAAAAATATCATCCCACCTTCGCTTGTGAGTACGATTGTGATGGAGATTGATAAAAGCTCTTTCAGTACCTACGATAAGAAGAATAATCCAAGGAATAGGAAGAATAATAAAAGAGGTATATGAAAAATTAAAGAGAAAAGGATTGAGCTCTCGGATTGCTTGCCAGGTCGAAGACTCGTAGATCTATTTTATAGCCACCAAATTATGAATATTGGTCTGGCCCAATATTCAGGAAGTAAATAGCTCGGAACATTCGGGAGATTAAGAGCCCAAATAAATTCCAACATTCAAAAATTTTTTAAAAAAATATTTAAAAAATTAAACCTAATGTTTAAAATATTAAAATCTTAATTAAAATTTTGAATGATTAAATAAATCTTCATCCCTGGTTAGGTTCGCATGCGTATTAAAGATTTTTCTTTAAATTATCTCAAACGATCCAAGTCAAAATCTTTTCTCATATAAAAAGGGTCCAAAAAAAATTCTCATTTCCGATATGTGAGTAAAAGAATGTTGAAGACAAATTTCGAAGGGAAATCTTTTAAAAAATTTGGAGTTTTCAAGTTTGAAATTCCCGTCAACAAATTTTACGTAAACATGTTAATTTGAATTCCCATCCCCGTGCATTTGTTGCCGTGCATCCAGCACGGTTCGAGGAGAGACATGGAGATGAGGTGTAAATAGATTAAGATTCTTCCCTCACACGCAGCAGTAATTGATCGTGATATCCTTCGGGTTCCTACAATCTCCAAGAGAAGCTGGATATCCATGAGAAGAAGAATTAAGAGAAGATTGCAATTCAGATCCGATGTGAAGTGGAAATTTTTTTGGAGAATTAGTAGGAGAATCCCAGCCAAAATTGAGGTTAAACTAAAACCTATCTCATCCATACCGGCTTCCAAAGAGCTTACCAATTGCACTGGTCGGCACTCTTCTGCAAAATGGAATCTATTTTTCACTTTAATGAAGTAAACAAAGCGATCTTGCCCAATCTACATGAGGAAACAAGTGGCTGGGGCCAAAAAGGGCTGATAAATATTCCTAAATTATAAAAATCCTGAAGAGAGCTGCGCACATATTTCTTTCTTGATTTCCTAACGTGCCATTAATTGATTTGATGAGCACAATGCCAGAAAGGGGGAGCAAAAACATTTTCCTCTCAAAATCCTTCTTTTTTTGACCCCTGTGTTCATAAGAACTCCATGAAACTCCTCGTAAGGAACCTTCTCACGTTGGAGAGAATCCACACCCATCTTTAATGGTATCACTCTTTCACTCTTTTTCGAAAAATAAAGAAGAGTACATGAATCAAAGAAGAGCTAATTTTGCAATCCTATATTAAACAATAGAGTTTTTGAGTCCTTGCTTGAGTTTTCCCATAAAATGCACATGTCAAATCTAAGTTATTTTCATAGCAATATAGCCATGTCGGCAGGATTAAGAGTACTGCTATATATTTTATCTTTAAATTATCACTCTATTCATTAAATTTATACAGTAATTTACAGATAGGTTGATGGTATCAATTGTACCTCATCTATTGTCTAGCCGATCATACTTTTAGAAAAAATTATAGAAATAAATATTTTTAAAAATTTGGCTCATTTGCTTTTAGATCCTAAAAATTTAAAAAACTATAAATCGACCTCAAAACTTTAAAACCATCACAAAATGTTCCAATCAACTATTTGCATTCTAACACCATTTATAAAATAAATAAAATAAAATAAAATAAAAATACTCTAGCCTTAAAAAAAATATTTTTTTATCGTTCATCTACTTACTCAAATTTTAAAATACTCCATCTTTTATCATTCATTTACATATGCAAATCTTAAAGTACTTCATTTTTTATTATTCATTTATTTATATAAATCTTAAAATACTTAAAGTTTTATCTACCATCCACTTGCATAGATCTTAAAGAATGAATCAAAATATTATTTATTTTCTTTTTTTTTTTAATTTCAATCGAAACGAGAGTTTCTTGTTATATTAATAAGAAGGATAATTAAGAGATTTTATAAAAATTAACCTATCACGTCGTAACTTTTTATAAAGAGGCTGTCTATTGGGCTAATTTTTTTAAATTTTTGAGGTTTAAATACGGACGAACCGCATTGTAAGGGATATCCCTGTAAGTTTTTCTATTTTTACACTGGGCCAGCGAAATGAACGGTGATCTAGCAGGTGATCTTAGCACTTTCCCAATCACTAACATCATGGCAGCATGAAAACCAAATAGGGAAGCACCAAACGGACGTCTCGGATCGGCGCGCATCTCACGTCTGTTTGGCATCGCAGCACCCGTCTCCCCGACTCTCCGTCCGCCTTCCCAACCCTTCTCTTTCCTCCGGTCGAGACGAAAACCTAACCCTAGAAGTCGCCGCTGCCGCCTCCGAGCTTGAGATTGATGACCTGAGGGGGAGCATGAAGGGGGCCGCGCCGCTGCTGCCCCGCCCGTCCGACCTCTCCGCCCCTCTCCGCCGCTTCCTCGCCGAGCGGCTCCACGCCGAGGACGACCTCTCTCGATCCCCCGATCTCGAGGTGGAGCTGCGGTGCCGGTGCTCGGATCTCGAGGCGTCCCTGTCCGATCTGGGACGCGGGTTCTCGAAGAGCATCGCCGCCTTCGCTTACCGGTCGGAGGAGTTTGGCGGCCGCCTCGGGGAAGTCCGTGCGGGATTAATTGATCTCCAGTCATCCATCGCCGGGCCATCAGTAGGTAGTCCATTCCATTCTCTTGCTTCCAGATTTGTAGAATTAGTGTTTTCTTTTCTTTTTTTTTTTGGTTTGTTCACTGTGGAGATTGGAACGGTTAGAAGAAGGGAGGAGCCAGCAGATCCACGCGGAGGAGCTGCCAGCGCTTGCGAGGGAGGTGGCACGAGTGGAAACAGTTCGAGCTTATGCTGGTAAGTAAACAAGGCAACGTTCCATTGAAAAATGCATGAGAACTGGCTTCAAATTGGATTTTTTTTTTTTTTTTTTTGGTTGGTATTCCTTGTATGCTTAAGATGCAGAAAATGATAACTTATGTAGGAATTTGTGTTACGTACTAGAAATTAATTGATATTTGATGGGAAAATGTCTTGATGATGGTGAGGATGATAATGGGAATATTAGATGGCTTCAGACATTAAGAATTAATGGAAGGTAGGAAATTTACGTAATTGCAAGGATAACTACTCAGTTGTTAATATAATCTGGTCAAGTGAATTGACTTAAATGGGCTAAATCTGAATTTTAGGATCAAATACATGATAACAAACACCTTTAGATAATCTAAATACACTTTTAAGCAGGTGATATGACAAGCGTTGAATTTCATATCTAAAGCGTAAGCTCCACCTCGCATGAAATTGAAGGAGAAAACCAGGGAAAAAGGAATCTCCCCAGATTATTAAAATCTAGTGAAGTTGTTGGAAAGCAGGCAACATTTAAAGTTGAGATAGGTTAGCTTTTGGGTGCACTGAGCACCCATGCATGTAGATGTAGGCAAGAGAATGGGGACAAAGATAAGTGAGCAGGGGTTTTAACAACTGCTGGTCGGCAAGTTGAAGGGAAGAAGGGAGTGGGAAATAAAAGCGAAGCTTGTGTGGGTTGGGTTCATTTCAACAAAAGGGATAAAAAGTGTGGGAGAGGTGAAGAAATGAGGGCAGGGGCCAGGGGGTAAGAAAAATATCTATTCGACTAAAGGAGAGGGAGAGAAATGAGGTAGCAGGTGGGAGGATTAGAATATCTTCTTAAGAAGTGCCTTTCTCTCTTTCTGTCCACCTCTTTCTTTGCCTTTTTTTTTCTTTGCCCACTCTTTTTTGGCCCCTTAAGTCCCAAAGCATCAGTCCAAACTAGATGACAAATGGTTGGGATTAAATATAACAAAGGCATGTTTTTTTCTGCCTAGGTATTTTCCTAGACATAGAAAAGTTGCACCTTTTGAGTTCCTAAGTGAAGCTGTCTCACCTTTGGTAGGTGAGTCACGAATTCGATGCCTTGATGCTTCTTTGAGAACACTGAATATAATTTTCTATTTTCAGGTTTTCCTCTCTTTATCATTTTACACTTTCCATTTTCAGTTGTTCTCTTTATAAAGACTATGCAGGTAGAAAATCTTCTTTTTTAAAATTCATCAACTTTTGAATCCAAGGAAAGGATAGAAATATTGCTTTGGAAATTAAAAATTTTCAAGTGTATCCTTAGATTGCATGTTAGTGAGGAACTAGCATATCTTCATATTATTGTAAGATTTGATATGTAATGATAGATGGTGCCATTCACTTGTTGGTGGTATTATTGGACTATGGCATAATTTATCATCTAGTTAGTTGATTAAATGAGAAATTTGTTTCAAATGATCCTCTCTATATGCTTAAAGTTTAAACACAAAAATGTAAATACACAATCCATGCAAAGTACTCATATAATAGTTTTTGTAAGAATTCCTAAATTTTGTTGTTTCACCTAAATTTTTTGATGATTTCTCAGTATACTTGAAGTAATCAATATCTCTATGTTGCATGTCTCTTCATGTCAAGCATTTTTAGATGTTCTTTTTCCTTAATTGCATTCATGAGCACGATATCTATTGCATCATGATGTAAAGCATAGCCTTTCTTTCCGTTTTTTGTGGTTTTTATAAGATTTTTGTATGCCAAGGTTTTCATCTTGGTTGAGATCTCAGTTTATATTAGTAATGGACACCCCCAATATGACAGAAATTCTTGCCCTCTATTATCTTGGTGTATATAAACTGATAAAGTTTGAGATATGGGCAAATATGATATCGATATCAGCTGGTATTTTCCCATCACCTTTTTACTTAAATAGATAGTTAGTTAGTAAACCTAAAAGCAAGCCTTAAAGTAATTGCCAATTTTCCATATCAGCCAATATTTTGATTTTCTGGTTCAAAAATATGTGTTGAGATCTCAGAACATCTTGTATCGTTCTAAATTTCCTCAGCTTTTATCTTTATCGAGATAAGCCGAGATCTCGGTTTATGCCAGTCTCAGTCAGCCGCCAAGATGATTGATACCTTGGTTTTTGAAAACCTTGTTGTATACACTTTATTCTTTGCCAATTTTGGAAACAGTACTTTTGATCACCTTTTTAACCCTCCATTCACATAGAACTTTTCTTCGTAACTTATATCTATCTCATATTTTATGCACCTCTTCCATTTGGTTTACGGAAGCATAGAGTGCACAATTGAGACCTAATGGTGGGAAGGTTGCACATAAGACTCGTGCAATGGCACTCTCTGGGAGTTAAGATTGTCATCATCTGATATGGTGCTTTCTGATCAACATGTGTTGCAATTAGGATTTTAAGGATTGAAACAGTAGCGGGTTTTTTTTTTAAATAAAAAAAATCTAATTTCAATTTTTAAGTTCTTTTTATTTTTTGTGGTTTAATGCATCATTTGATGTACAACAAAGATTTGATATCTAATCTTAGGTTTGAAGGACTTAGAGGAGCCAAGATGTGGCAGCTTAAGTTATTACATGCCACATATCCAAGTTAATAATTTGTCTAGCCCATAGTTGTTCTGGCCTACTTAAAATATTTGACAGGGTTTGGGTAGATATGTATTGAACCTGGATCAGGATTAGGTCAAGATAGAGCTACCCAATTTTTGGTTGGGTTGGTCTTGAAACTCATTCCTAACTTGGTAGACATGTTACCACCTCGGTTATCTCTTGACTGGACTTAGTAAAAAATACCCTTGCTCTGAGGTCTGACCTCCTAGATTGAAGACACAACAGAGGTTTCTTATGCACTCATGGTATAACCCGTACCACTGTACATCATAGTGCACATTATGAGATAAAATTACAGATATATAACAATTATATGCGCTCAAGGAATTGTACAATTGCATCTTGATTAAATAATAAATAGTTTACATGCCATGTGAAAGCTGTTTGATAGTCTTGCAGAGAGAAGGCTATGAGGTATTGAACTTCAAATAGATAGCTCTAGGTTTTGTAAATGTTACCCTGCACATCAATGGATGTAAAGTCTGCTTGATGTGTCCGACTTGTACAGAAGAATGCACCCTGCACTGTGGAACTATTCTGGACGAGCATTATTGTGAGAATCCTAATAACAAGAATTGAGACTGAGTTGAGTTGGAAATGCCTGTAATCTGTAATTCTATTTAATCTCTTTAACAAAGATCATGGAAGTTTTGCATCCATTGTATAACTTGAGTTGATTATTGCATTTATTAGTTCTTATAATTTTATAATCAGTGCTTTTACGTGAAAAAATAAAAAATTCAAAATTTGCCTGTAATTAAAGTTCTAGCTGATAATAGCACTAATTTGTTTTCCATTCATTATGTGATGAAGTATTGACTGGATTTTTTTTTTTATTTAACAGAGACTGCGTTAAAGCTCGACAGTCTGATTGGTGATGTTGAAGATGCAGTTTCTTCTTCTGTGACAGCAAAACTTAGATCTCCTCATGTGGTTAACTCAAAGGTGAGATTCATGTTCTAGAATAGGGAGGGGTATGCTCTTCCAAATTTTAAGATGCGAAACCTTCTTCACTTTTTTTTTTTTTTTTCTTTTAATTCATACTGTAGGAAATTCGCCCGAGGGTCATCAACTCTCTCAAGCAAATAGAGGATATCTTAATGTCTGTTATAAAAACAAGGTCTCAATGGGCTCATCTTGTCTCAGCTGTAGATCACAGAGTCGACCGAGCTTTAGCTGTTCTTCGACCTCAAACAATTGCTGATCATCGATCTCTTTTAGCATCCCTTGGGTGGCCTCCTCTGCTTAGCAGTTCAAATCTTGCAAATCCTGAGACAGGAAAATCAGCTGAGTCTGGCAATCCTCTTATCTCAATGAAGGGGGACTTGAAGGAAAAGTACTATGAGAGTTTCCTCTCCCTATGCAATTTGCAGGAGTTGCAGAGATGGAGAAAATCTCGACAACTGGAAGGACATAATTTGGACATTGCATTGCATCAACCACTGTGGGTCATAGAAGAGCTAGTGAATCCAATATCCATCACATGGGAACGCCATTTCTCAAAGTGGATTGAGAAGCCTGAGTTTATTTTTGCACTTGTTTACAAGATTACAAGGGATTTTGTAGATTCAATGGATGAGATATTGCAACCGCTAGTAGACAAGGCCAACCTTGTAGGTTATAGTTGCAGAGAGGAGTGGATTTCAGCAATGGTGACTGCGTTATCTACTTATTTGTCGAAAGAAATATTTCCTAAATATGTTGATCTTCTACAGGAAGGCAATTCAAGTGACGTTTCATCACAGGCTAGAATCTCATGGCTTCATCTTGTTGACTTAATGATGTCTTTTGATAAACGAATGCAGTCCTTAATCACAAATGCAGGACTACTGCTGTCTCTTAAGGAAGATGAGAGTTTGCGGAGGGTCGCAATTCTGTGTGTCTTTTGTGATCGTCCAGACTGGCTTGAGATATGGTCGGAGATTGAGCTCGTGGAAATGTTAAATAAGTTGAAACCGGTGATGCAGGATGAGAAAAACTGGAAAACAAGGATTGAAGGGGCAATTCTGATGTCTGGGTCAGAAGATTACAGATCTCCTGCGGTTTCTGGTGCTGTTCTCCAAGCTCTATCTTTGCTGATTGATAGGTCCCGGCCATTGCCAAGCATTTCTCTTAGAGCAAGGTTTGTAAGATTGGCTGGAGCTCCACTTGTGCGGGAGTTTCTTGATCGCTTGCTTCACAGGTGCCAGGAAGCTGAGGGTCTCACTGCTTTGGCTGATGATGATGCTATACTCAGGGTTTCCCAATCCATCAATGCAGCTCGATATGCTGAATCTAAATTGACAGAATGGTGCGAGGATGTATTCTTTCTTGAAATGGAAGCTCTATCCAATCAGGATACTGGTGGAGGATGTATTTTTGAGGAGGAGATGAGCAGTTTGAAAGAGTTCAGAACAGAATGGGTTGAGAAAATCTCAACCGTCATTCTAAGAGGATTTGATATGCACTGCCGTGACTATTTTAAAAATAAGAAGCAGTGGCAGGAGAAGACCGAAGTACTGGCTGTATCTAGAACCTTTATTGGCGCTCTGGACTATCTCGAAGGGAAGATCTCCAAACTTGAGGAGAGTTTAAATGCGATGGATTTTGTTGCAGCGTGGAGAGCTCTTGCTGGTGGGGTGGATCAACTGATTTTAAGTGGAGTTTTCATGAGCAATGCGAAGTTTCACGACAGTGGTGTTGAGAGACTTGGTGTTGACTTGGAGGTCTTGTTCCGGGTGTTTGCTGCATGGTGTTTGAGGCCCGAAGGCTTCTTCCCAAGGCTGTATGAGGGTCTGAGGCTGTTAAAGATGGAGGAGAGACAACTCAAGGATGAGATGTCAAGGGGAAAGGAGAGATGGTTGAGGGAGAATGGTATCAGGCATCTAACAGTATCAGAGGCAGAAAAAATAGTGAAGAATAGGGTCTTTGTGGGATGATTTTTTTTTTTTTTTTTTTTTTTTTAAGAAAAAAGATGGAGGAAGTAAGATGCTTCCTATGGGATTACATCATTCATTCAGTAAGAGCAGAATAAGCTAACAGCAGTGTTATAAGTTTGAAATGTTCAGTTGGGAGGTTGGTGTACATGGTTCTATGGCTTCCCAAATGTGACTCTTCTTTTTTTTTTCCTTTTTTTTTTTTTTTTAAAATTTTTTCAAATTTTTAAATTTATGTGCTTGATCAGATGTCATTTTGTTTATTTTGAAGAATCTAGCAACCTAAAACCAAACATCGGACAGCATATGACAACCAAAACGACACATTGGACGCCACGTGACAACACAACCAGGAGACTGAGAAGCAGAATCAAACAAACACAGACAGCATGGAGAAGGTCATCAGCATTTGCTATCGGATTCCCGGTCGAATCCCCCGTCAAGGCATGCATTACTCAACGTGTGCTGTCGATCGTTTTCGGACATCCACATTGCCTTCTTAGCCCGTAAGGTCAAATACAGTCACCCAGGAAAAAATAATAATAATAAATGGCAGTCATTTATGCCTCTCTCTACCTGCCTACATGGGCTTTTGTCTCTAGGTTGCAAACCAGAGAGCATCCACTTGTGTGATCAATGTTCTTTCACTTGCATATGCTCTGATTTAAGATGAGGTGCGGAGAGGAGAATGATGTTTAGAGGATTATCACAGGACATGTTCGATTGGAGAGGGTTGGATTCTAGGATGAAAATAAATAATTTCTATTTTAATTATTTTATAGGAGGAGTTTCAATCCCTATCCTCCTTTAATATTATATTAAAATTTCATCTGAGAAATATGATCATTTTTAATTCTTATTCCAACCCCTTCTGATTCCGCTTCCGATAATGAACCAAATATGTTGGGCGATGTGCAAGTAAAATATTAAAAAAAAAAAAAATAAAAGCCAAGCCAAGAGAAAATGCAATTTTCTGAGGTCATTCATCTGGGTTTGAGTTGGAAATTGTGAGCTGACAAATTTATAATTTTCATGCCGCAGCGGTGCAATAATGCTAGCCACGTACCCAAGTTGTAAAAATGTGCAGACCACGTCGCTGTTATTGGTACGGGATAATGGAAAAACCAATCAATTATAGGCTACAGCATTTGTGGTGCATTCGGTGAATGTACGAAGCAAAAACATCCAGTTGCAGCCTTCCGTCGGGTCAAATGTTTGACATTATGCCAAGTCCGGGCTGGATGTGACTCACCTAAGATGATATAAATAAATAATTTCAATAAAATTAATTCTAAGAAAGGTATAATCTTAGAGCCGCCACGATGACCGTCGTGCTGGCTGGAAAGGAGGAAAAAAAAAAAAGGACTCGAAGGACACGAGCATGTGACCACCGGCGCCGGAGTCCCCAGTGGCACCAGTTGGATCCCTAGGGTGAGGTCCCCGTCCTCGGTCCACGGTGGTCCCTCCTGGTGCCCAAGATGAATGCCGTCCTGATGCGATCATGTGGCCGACAACTTGTGGCAGTGTCTACATCGCCCGGACGTTCTGCAAGAAGAAAGAAAAGGATCATTTTGGTTCAGAAGTCATCGAGGGACCAGGAATCGGCCGAGATCCCCTGTGAGCTTGTTGTGAACTATAATGTACATCCTCGCTGGACCTAGCCATTAGAATGGGTCAGCTATGGGACTTTCTATGAGTTGGATCCAACCAAGACAAAGTTTAGAGCATTTAATGGCCGATCAGAATAAAACTCAGCTGGATTTCAACTCAAAAATGGACCCCATATTTGCATTCTTGAGGATATCCAAAAACCAATCTTAGCTTGAGGCAATAAAGTGGATGTTTTGGCGTACAAAGTGAATGCGTGCATTGCATGCATTCACGGAGTCGAAAGTTGAAATAAGTTGTCACAATATTTCGTAATGATTCAGTGATCTATTTTGGATCACTTTGAAGAGTTCTAGATAGATTTCAAGAGCAAGGTCCCACATCCGAAATGGATTAACATATCAAAACTTCCACATGGAATAACTTTCACATACCTCTTTTTTTTTTTTTTTTTTTGGCTTTTGAAATCAAATAATTTTTCAACATTTACAACATAACGACTTGCTTAACTTTGAATGACCCCATTTTAAGGCCATTTAGGCTTCTAAAATACCAGTTCAAACCAAGTCTTAGCATGTGTTAATTTTTGATTGAGCTATATCTTCCAATGAGGGAGAAAAAAAGCAAGGCCAATGTAGAAGTAAAAATTCTTGCTTATATGATTTTAGCCATTCCATGTTTTTTCCTATTAGACATTTATTGTTTTAGAAAAAAATAATATTTTTAACAAAAAGAGGATTCCAACTTTGACTTGGGGACTTGGACCTCACCTATAGGAATAAAGCATTGTAATCGATCCTATTATTCAATTAACTAAAAACGAACAAGGTTAGAATCCTACTTACTAACTTTTTCAGAGAAATCCGAGTTAAAAGCATATTGAAAAAATTGCTTTCTTCTCTCTTCATTCAGATTATTAAAGAATATTTAAGCATTACATCAAAAGTTAATCAATAGAATTCCTTTACTTGAATCTTGCTCTAAATTGAAACATAGAATATGGTTTGTGAAGCGGTAAAGTATGTGATGAACTATTCCATAAGCACCACGCAATATCATTGAATTATGCTTGAGCTTTGTTTGGTCTGCGCTACATTGAGCTTGAACAGAGTCTAGCTAGCTTAAGCTCACATGATTACGCACCTAGTTGAGACTCCTCGATCGGCCCTAGTTGCACACAAAGCTATGCTGAATGAATCCAAAGTTTTAATCTTCCAAGAAAAATGCCATTCGATCCAATCGATAACTACTAAAAAGAATCATAGAGTCGCGTATATCAATTTTAAATCGATCATCATCTATGAATACATCTGTTATAAAACTAATATCCCAGAAATTAGATCTAGTTATAATTTGGATATGCAAAGCATCAAGATCTCGCTCATCCACATGACACATGATAAGCCTTTGGATTAGATCACCAATCGAGAAACTCCAAACTTACACTATACGACAATTATTATCTTGGATCATTGCGTATTTCTTGGTTTTCAATGATTGATGGTTAATAAAGGTTGGATGCAGAGGCTGTCCAACTTTCTCAAGGCATGAGGCCAGACTTCTTCATGGCCCAATCGACCCGTGAATCCCACTCTCGGTAAAAGGTCCCCGCTTATCATTGCCCCTCCAGTAAAGAAACCGGCACTAAGCTCAGATGATATGGGTGTACCAACTAGCTAAAACCAATGGCAAAGATTATGGTATCCATGCATACTTGTCAAATTTGTTGAGGTTTTCCCCTCAACAAGGCTGGATAAGGACCACTGGATATGCAAAGATTTTTCAACAGTGTTGCAGGTGATCCCTGGCTTCCCCACCACAAAGATATGGCAGTGAGGTCAGCTACCAGTCCACTGATGGTTATCTGAACGGTGACCATTTGCTACTTGACTTGGAACTACTTGAAGAAATTTCCATGGCATGTCCAAGCGTTCCTGACACCATCCACAGGCTTCTACTTTACCGGCGTGAGCCTGTGAGGTGATAATAAATGCCCCACTCCTGAGAGATATCTGCTCTCTGACCAGCTGTACGGTACTGGACAGCGGCCAACTTTTGCTGCAAATCAGCATTCGACGCTTGACATACCGTGACGACGGCCATGCGTACGGTTTCACTCGGTGACGAATATCCGACGCATGGGACAAGCATCGAGCGCCAAGTCATACGGTTGGTTGTTATACCATTTCTGAAAAGGTTTCCGGCTGGTATCAAGGAAATAAGGTTGGTTGTCCCGTTAATAGATGCACTGGATTACTAATTATCTCGCATCATAGATGTTAAAGGTGAACCTGTATCTGTATCTAACATCCAAGATTATATATTTATTTATTATCTCAAGATTATGTACTCGCCGTTTGGAATTGTAGATGTATCCATGCGTTGTCTTAAATCTTGAAGAAGATTGTGACATATATTGTCTCGAATCTCGAAGAGATTTTGGTGACATACATTGATTGGTGCATGCTGAACGTGGATCTAGATAGATCCGAACAGACTTCATCAACCGTTGAGATCTCTCAACAATGATTAGTGATTCAACTAGGTCAAGCTTAATTTTATGCAATTCAAATCGATCGTTGGGTTCTCGTCACAATGTTGCGACTTGCAATTCTCCTTTACTTTACTATTTAGAGGGGGAAAAAAAGAAAGAAGAAATTAGTTATTATTTCTAAGTAACAAAAAGTATACTCAAACAAGCATATGTAACTCAAATTTACGCAAATTTTAGATGACGAGTGATATTGTACGCTGATAATTAACGATGACAAAGACCTTATAACTCGATCTCATTGATCACTAGCGAGTCTAAATCCTTCCATTTCGGTGGGTGCCATTGTTTGACTTTTGGCAGCACGAAAAGCTACGACATTTTTCCTAAAAATTGGGAGAGAATGATGACATATTTGTATTATATTAACACTACTGGTAGCACTACAAATCAGTCGATATCATTACAGCTGTTTAGAAGGCCAACTTCATGATTAAATGTCATGTACGGGTCGACATCCGCCATTAGGACTAGTCTTACACAAGCTTAATATCATTCCTTCTTTTGGGTTTGGCTACCCCTCGCTATGATGCAACTGTTACGGTGGTCACTATGATGCAAACAGCTACTCTGGCGGTACACTCATTTTACAACATAAAAGGCACCAAAGCTGTAAGTGCCCGCAAAATGGAGTCCAAGAACGGACCCATCTTTCTCTTAAAAACGGCAAAAAGGGAAAAAGATTTGGGCCCAACACGTACACGAAAAGAGACCGACGGGTTGGGCGAAGGTTATTTATGGGAATTGGAATTCTTAATTTTGCTTTGTGAGGGACGTGATACATTTGGGAGGACCAGCACCGTGATAGGTGGTCATTTTCTTGCATGCATCACTGCTAGCAAGGATACAAAAACCCTTCTTTCTTTCTTCTAGAGCGTCTATGAGTAAAACTAGAATGAGGGCAAATATGTTGGGTTTATGCTGTATCTTTTGTATAGAAAAATGATTCATCTTCTTTTGTGACGTCAATTATTGGATTATGCAATAACTGCTCGTATAAGTAGATGGAAAAAAGAGATTGGAGTGTTTTGAGAATTATGCCAAATGTAATTCAATGGTTGACATCGCAAAAAAACATCAATCATTATTGCACTTAGAAGATCCAACTCGGATCCAAATATGCGGGGCACTAATAACATGTTGTATTTTGAACATATTCATAGAATGCATGACGTCCAAAAACTATTGCAGATGATTGTGATGCTATGAAAATTTGTCATTGTGGTAGTAACAACTGAAGGTCGCTAGAGACTAGAACTTGTTGGAGCAAGGCTTCAAGTTCGCTAAAGAAATTCGTGCTGAAGAGCTGATTGAAGTTGGATCAATCAAGATCATGGACCAACCTGCAAGAAAAAATTCAAAAATCAGTGGAGTGTCCTCCGATTTAGGATCCTCCTATGTTTAAATCAGCTGAAGCCATAATGAAAATGAAAGAGGAAGTCGATAGTAGATTTCAGTAGAGTTTTGGCTTTGTGAATCTTATGTTTAAGCTTACCTCTTGAAGGGTAGCTTGATCCTCTATTTATAGAGGGATTTACTTAGGCCTTAAGAGAGTTTGTTCGATCGTTAATTAGTTATAACAGAGCGGTCAGCTGGATAGCAGCTGTTGGCCGTTAATTTATCTTAGTGGCAATTAGCTATGATATGGTTGGAAGATAGCTGTAATTTAATTGTAAAGCAATTAGAAATCAATCAATTTTGTTGGATCATGTCGAGATCGATGATTTACTGATCTCGCAGTGAAGAGAGGTCGGTATTTTACCGATCTCGATATAATGAAATTCAGACGAGCTCTGTCAAAGTGGGATATTGGTATTTTACTGATCTCAAGCTCAAGCGTCCAGAGACACAGATTGATTTCGGGGCCATACAAGCAGATTACTGCTATTGGGATCGATAAAAATCCAATCTTCCATGAAAAGAATACCATAACTCGATTTTGGAATGGTAGAATACTGGTCTGATTCTATGCGGTGACTCTGAGATCGATTTAATACCGTTCTCAATTCATAATTAGTCAAAGCACTATTTGAGGGCGATGATTTACCAATCTGGATAATACGATCGTCGGTATGTTGGCGATCTGGTTTGGTCAAGTCGGTTCCATATGGCCATAGTATGGGTTAGATTGAGTTTCAAATTAGTTTTTTACCAATCTGAAATCGATACTTATTTTCAGCAATCTTCTGAAATGATGACTTCTCTGATGATGTCACGTGGCTAGTGGTAATCGTCCATACTAACAGAACTAATCGAAGGTTGGAACTGAGGGTCCTTTTGCCTATATGAAGAAAGAAGGGAGAAGAGATGGCCCTCTTCCATGAATAAAGTTATTCCAATCATCCCTTGAAACAGCTATTCTAGAATTAGCAGGTTTAACTGGAATAGCTTTTTTTAGTTTTCATGTTTTTGCTAGAACTATTTGGCAGGATTCCAAGTCTTTTCTTGCTCGGATTCCTAAATCAAACACAGCCTAAGTACCTCATATGTAATCTACAGAGTGGTGTTCAACCACATGAGTAGTCGCACACCTGCAATGAATGTTGCCAAGGTATAACAAATCAGTTGAGAAGCTAATGAAGCTTTAGTCCATTTGTTGTGCTTTTCTTGAGGAGGACCAGGACCCTGAAAGGTTTTTCTTTTCTTTTTATCTCTTTTTGATAGGAAAACAACCACTAGATAAATCGAATGGACATCCTTCACCGCCTCAGCCTTATTGGACTGAGAATTTGCATTGTTAGGGCTCAAATGGATCTCCAAGCCAAAAAGTATGTCACACCCATTTCATGCTCCCATCGTGTAGCTCAAATTGCATGTACATATAGTTAGAAGAAAGCAAGAAACCGAAACGAAAGGGATTGTACATGGTTGGGGGATGTCGATATCCAGCACCCCTTGATGACTCTTGTTCCTCCTCTGATCAAGCCTCGCCCTATCATCATACTCCATGTGGCCGACAAGTGGTAGCACAGCATTGTGCAATGTTTACAATGGATAACTCATTCCATAATTTTAATGAAATGATTGGTGCCGATCCTCCCATTACTCTCCAAAAATAAGTTTAGAAGAATAGTAACAAATTGAGCTAGTAGTTCAATTACACCAAAGGAATGTACTGGCAAAGGTCAAAGTAAGTAGAGAAGATTAAATATCTCTTAATAAAGTTAGATGAGAATGCATGGTGGAGTTAATACCATGTAATCTCATTCAATATTTTGAGTGCAAGTTAGATCTCTAGTAAATCATTGTCATCAATCAAAATAGTATCTATTGTGGTGTAGAAAGAAGAGCATCATTAGTCTAATATTGGTTATGAATTAAGAAAGATTTTGACTTATATAGAAAAAGGCCATTTCTTTCATGTGAGATATATTTTGGATTAAAATTTTAAAAGACAAAATCGTAAGATTCATAAACTAGAATGGATAATACCTCACATATCCAGCTATGACTTTTTGACCGCAACAATACCAACTGCATATTATATATTGCGACAGATTCCAATCCCATGTCCATGAATTATATTGTCATTGAGCTTACTTGTCAACCTCTCATTGGTCAAACCTAGCCTTCCCCTGTGCAGAGCCACACCAGTAGATAACCCCAACATGTGGTGGCAGTTGTTTGCTAGCTTTTGCGGTTGGTAGAGTCCAAACTCCAAACTCTCTCTCTCTCTCTCTCTCTCTCTCTCTCTCTCGAGCCGAAGCTTTTTTAAAAGTTGGCCATCTTATCGCCAGTCGCGTGGTGTATCCGAAAGGACGACCACGTGTGGGTGCCCACCCCGGGGGAGCATCCCATGCAACCCCGCCCACCCCATGCAAGGACGTCCGACGGGGACGTGCACTTAGTGTGCGACGAACCTGACCACCACTCCTCTGACATCGCCCCCATTTCCACAAGCTCTCTCCCCTATGGCCCCCATTCCCGTTCGACACTCCCACCCACACAATTCCTACCCCCTCCACCCACTTGCACCCCATAGTTGTTGAACCCATTTATTCATCCTAGAGATAGCAACAAAACATCAACAGACATTAGGTGTGACCTAGAGGACTAGGTCCTGATATAAAAATGGGCAGAACGATCTCCTTATGTACATACAAGTGGTGGATGTATCAGACTTTTGTTTTATATATATCCTTGGGGTCAGATACTCACATAAAATGTGGGAGTTAATGCTGCATGTGAGCATCCAGGATATACGTGGTGGATATATAGCCGGCCCATGCAACACATGTTGGTGAGAGGAGGCCAACCCTAGCCTATTCTCTATCTCCACATCTAGTTCAATGTCATGTCTCCTTTCGGTCACATGGGACTGATGGCCACCCCCCAGCTAGAGGCACCCTTAAGCTTCCGCTTGAACTGAGTTCTTCTGCTAATTGCCACGGAACATCATACATGGGGTGGGAAGCCCCATATATGTAGGTGCCTCTCCGAGGAAATCCTCACATGTTGTGCTACGTGTGGACTTGGCTTCTCTGACAATTAGTTCTCAAGGACAGGACTTGGCTTCTCTGACAATTGGGTTGGTAAGGCGCCCATTTTTACACCCTAACCAGACGCCGGTGCTATAGCTGGAGGCCTCGATCCGAAGCACCAGAGGAGAAGCGTACTGATATGCTATCCTTAGCTTGGAACCTGCATCACATGATATCGCCATAAATGGGCCATGGCTCCGTACGGCATGGGCTCGGCATGCCACGCTGGGTCACGTGGCTGTACCCCGGGGTGCCTGAGTGGCCCCACGTGGCAGTGCCACTCCACGTCGGCGGGACCGGAGCCAGCCATGCAGGCCGTGCTCTCAGGGCACCTTCGCCTCCGAACCGGGGGCCACCATGTGTCGCACCGAAGCTGGGCGTAGTTGCCGGCTCTGGTAAACGCATGCAGCCATCATCTCAAGCCTGTGATTACGCATGATCATGCCATAAACGCTCAGACCCTCTCATTCCCATCCCGGCCAGTTGCGTACCTTAATCTCCAAGCACGGCCTCGAATTAATTATATATTTAAAGCACTATAAGAGAAAAGGAAAAAAAAGAGGGTTTTTTCAATAAAAAATTTATAGAGAAAATAATAAAAATTGTTGGGGAAGTTTTGTTGACGGATTTAGATTAATTGATCGGAAGCCATCAGCAAAAGTCTTGTCGGCAAAAATTCTATTGAGAAAAGTCAATTCTTTTACGATGACCGTCGTTCCATCAAAATATATATATATATATATATATATATAATGAAAGTTTGTCCACCAGAAAGAATAAATTTTTTTACTATGATTTTATTACTGTACGAAATAATTGAAAGTTTTGGTAACAAATATTTACCTGTGGCAAAAGTTATGTGTCGTAGGAATTCCATTTAAGTAAATGAAGACGCTGGAGAGGGAAGGCAGGCGATATCTGGACAAACAAGGAGCCGAACACTGGATAACTGGTGCCCTAAGATCCCTTGCTCAAGTAAGAAACTTTTGGATCTCTTCTTTTGGAACTCTTACGATCATTCTATTTCTTCTTACTTTATGTAAATCCTATGTAAGTAAGGCATTATTTGGCTAGCTTCTTGAACTCTAATTCTGAGACTTTATCATTAGAGCTTACAGCAGAAAAAGAAAGAGTAGATGGACTAGAATATCTTTTGAAATAGAAAAAAACTACTAATGCTGAGCTAGTCAAGACTAGAGGATAGTGTTATGATGGTAACATCAAAACCTCAGATTAATATGATGATACTACGAATATCTCGGATCAGTGTTGATGCAGGACAAGACTAACTATCCTAGATCTGACTAACCACTAATGAGATCAACGATCAAAATTAATAAAGTAATTAAAGTATAAAATAGCAAATAATTTAAGCAAGCAAGAAAACTAACTAAAGAATTCCATCGTAATTGAAGTTCGATCTAGGAAGTAACCCCACTACTATAGAATCGGACTATGGCAGCGGTTTGTAACCGCTGCCGTAGCCCAAAAAACTGCTGCTATAGGCTATGACAGTGGTTAGCTAAGTGCTGCCACTGCAGCCATCACCGTAGGTCTATGACAGCTGTTGTTGCAGCGGTTATTGAAACCGCTGCTATATAAACCCTATTGCAGCGGTTTTTAAACCGCTGTCATAGGCTTGTCTATGGCAGTGGTTATAAAATTACTGTTATAGATACTCCATGGCAGCGATTATGGAACCGCTACCATAGCCTTATTTATGGAAGCGATTACGTAACCGCTGTCATAGGTCTAATGCAGCGGTTGACACATTGCCTATGACAGCGATTGGCACGTCTACGGCAACGGTTGTAAAATCGCTGTTGTAACTTCTGAATAATTAAAAAAATATAAAATTTTTAATTTTTTATATATTTTATTTGATAAATATGGAGATATATAATACAAAAAATATTATAAATATAAAAATATTTTTAAAATGCTAAAATTTTATTGTTGAATAAAATTTATTATAATATTTTATAAAAAATACATCAAAAGTCTCCTAAATTTACATCATCGTCGTCCCCGGAAGATGGAGTACGAGTTGGAGGTGGAGCTGAAGCTGGAATACGCGCCAATATATCCTCAAAGTTCGTGAAGATACCTCCAAAATGCGTGCTGAGTGTCGACACCATATCTCTCACAATGCGCTCCAGATGAAATGCATGCTCCTCAGTCCGATCTGCCCACATCGCAGCATGATTTGCCCATGCCAACACTGCCTCAAGCTCTTCTCAATTGACGATATCGAAAGTCTATGAAGAGATGTTCGCCTCAGATCAATAGCTGGTCGACGTATGTTCGGGCCTGCATCGGATCCTTCCAAAGTGCTCAGGCCCCAAGACCTGAGATAGATGATCATAGGAGCCAAAGGTATCCGAACTCTCGCTCGCGAGTGCATCTAACTGATCCTGTAATTGTAAGTGCAAATAAAATTTTATAACAGATGCTATAATACTGATCATATATACTAATATATTTAATACTTACAAAAATCTTTTCGATCGTAGCATTCATCGACCTATCCTTCTTGTCCGTACGGATGGATAGGAAGATCTTGCTATGGCTGGGCATCACTCCATCCCTCATCAGCTATAACAATAAATCAATTTATCAAAAATATAAAAAAAATATTAATTTAATTTATCTATTAAGATTTAGAATTCATTATCTCTCTATGCACATGACTGACCATAGACTCATGGTCGAGAGTGTGCGTATACTCCTGGACTGCTCGGTTCTCTCGGTTCTGACGAAAGGTAGTCTAACAAGTATTTAAATAAATAATAAATATTTAAAAATATTTAAATATAATTTTAAACATATTAAAAAATTTAAAAGTTAGTAATTTTACCTCGAACTCCTGGCTCCTCCAATGTGTAACTATCCTCTCCCACTGACTCGGAAGATAGTCTTGTATCCAAGAAACAAGCTTGAGTGTCTCATCGATGCTTGAGCCATCCTCTATGGAGCTTGATCTTGTAGCCCTGGTACAACTCTCCGATCTTCTTCAGTCAGACATCTCGAGCCCTCTCATGATCAGAAAAGTTATACCTCCTTTGTACAAAATTTTCAAAAATTGGTTACAAAATTATTCTAATCAAACATAGTGTAAACATATAAAATGCATAAATATAATTAAGATATACCTACCCATATCTCCTCCCACATCTTGTCCCTAGCAATATCATCCATCAATCATCAGTCTCTAGGCTCAACGGGAATAATATATGACTGCCTCATAAGCACTCAAAAAAAAAAATGCATCTCCCGTGTGGTCTCTCCTACTGACCTTTCCTCCAAATTATACTATACCATCACCTGATGCTGGTGGTTCCACACATGCGCCATACATGTGGGACCGTAAAATATCCTACTGGATGAAGCACCTACAATGAAAATACGTTGTGCAAATATATAAGTTTATAAATACTATATAAAAATAAATAAATAATATAATAAAAATATATACTCAGATATCGATGAAGTAGCATGTATCGGAGATATGGATGACAGTGGAGGCTCAGATACCAGTGGAATAGATGCCATCGGTAGAGTAGATGTCGGCAGTGGAGGTCCTTAAGCAATCGATGCGGAGGTGGATGGAGTATGCTCCGACTGCTCCTCAGATGCTGAACTTCATATAACCCATCAAGAGATAGGAATGAAAGCTAGATGGCATTTCGATACCATTATAACCTGCAACGTTAATGAACATTAACTAAATATGCAATAAATATATATCAATAAGTAAATGCATTAATTAACATTCATGAACATATAATTTGTGAAACTTAAATTATATACTAATGTATTATAAATAAATATGCAATAAATGCATCCTATCATCAATTAATAGATAAAGATATGTCCTATCCTATTCAGAAATTATATTAATTTTATAAATTCAATACAGTACTCAAACGATATGCAATAGAGATCGAATAAAATTTCGACAGTATTTTCTCTTAGTTCTTCCATGTAGGAAGAATAAAAGAAAAATACTATTCAAAATTTTATTCAAAATTCTTAGCATACCATTTGATTACTGCAACTACCTATAGAATTATCTGTAATTTTTAAATCATCCAAATTGGATAATCAATTGATCATTGTATATAATTCTCTCATCCATATAATTACATATAATTATACGGATGCCAGAGATTATGTACACTAATCAATTGACAGGTCTATCATTATGAAATGCAATAAACAAAAGCAATAAGATATAAACATCCAAAAAATGTTATCCAATAAATTCTACAATGAACCCCTCCCTCTCAGTGATGCCGGCGAGGTTGGACCCCCTCCCTCTCTCTCTCAATCTTCCTCGTCGACGATGGTGGTGAGGCTGGACCCCCTCCCTCCCTCTCTCCCTCTTCCTTTCTTAGTTTTAGATCCCAAAATTGAATCCGAATACCCAGGGTCTGGGTCTGATACTTTTAGTACGGATCCATCGAGTATTCGGATTCAGGTCCGATATCAGTAATTAAAATTGGGTCCGAATCTGAATATCTAGATTTCGATCCGAATCAGATTCATTAATAGGTCTAGTCCAGTAATTAATAAATAATACTATAAAATTAAAATAAAAAATATACCTACGACTATAGCAAAGGGATCGCATCGAAAGCTCCAAGGATCACCGACGACGATGCTAGAGGTAACCCGCAAAATAAGAGCAAGATAGCGAGATAGAGAGAGAAGAGAGAGAAAGAGAAAGAGGAAAGAGAGAGGGAAAGGGGGCCCAGAGGGGATGGGGAGGCTAGAGGCAGCGATCGAGGAGGGTAAGGGGTGGGCGGTCGGGCGATGGCTAGGAAGGGCAAGGGGTGGACGGTCGAACGGCGATCGGGGATGGGGAGGACTGGGGGCGGCGGCAGCAATCGAGGATGGGGAGGGCAAGGGGTGGGCAGCCGGGCCGCAGCATGGGATGGGGAGGGAAGGGGACGACGGTCGGGGATGTGGGGGGCAAGCGGCGGTGAGATGCGTGGAGTCTCATCGACGACGGAGAGGAGGAAAGAGAGAGAATACGTGCACGAAAGGAAAAAAATTAAAAAATTTTAATCTAACCTACGACAATAATTTTCGATCCGCTGCCATAGATCTATGACAGCGATTACTGAAAATTACTGCAATAGATCTACAGCAGTGATTTCATAATTGCTGCCATAGATTTATAACATCAATTTTCATTAACCGCTGTTGTAGATTGAAAATAATTTTTTTTTATTTTTTTTAAATATTATATAATTTTAAAATTTAATGTCCATCTTCATCATTTATTATCTAAATAATTATCATTAGAGTATCGCCACAAAAAATCACCTCGATTCGATGGCCCTAGCTTCATCGATCAGAAAAATTTGATTTCGATGATCACGAATGATGATGCAATGACTGATAGATGGAACCTTTGATCGATCCAAAAATCTGCAATGATGATCTCGATAATATTTGTAGCATACTATCAAAATTTTACTTCAATCGGATATCGTTATCATATCAATTTAGTATGGAATGATTTTGGCCATTAAATTAGAAACAAGCGATCAAAAGATTAAATGGCATCCGATTATGAGATAATTTTTTAGTTAAATGATCTTTGTTATAATTTTAAATATTTTATATGGCAATGATACTAAAATTTAAATTATTTTTGTATAAACTATTCATGTTAAGCAGATATTACAAAAGTACGAGCATAATAATCAGTAAAGTTTTAGAATGATTATCAGGAGATATATAGTTTTAGATCGTTCTTCATCTCATGAGTTAAATTTTATAATCACTACCATAAAAACTGATTAAAATAGTAGCCAATATCATTTATAAAAAAATTTATCTCATAATTGAATACCATTTGGTTCTTTGATCAATTGTTTATCATTTAACGGTCAAAACTGATCTATACTAAATTGATCAAGATAACAATATCTGATTGAAGTAAAATTTTGATAGTACACTACAAATATCACCGAGATCATCGTTGCAGATTTTTGGATCCATCGGAGGTCTCCATCTATCAGATCATCGCATCATCATTCGTGGTCGTCAAAATCAAATTTTTTTTATCGACGAAGCTAGGGCAATTGGATCAAGGCGATCTTTTGCAATGACACTCTAATGATAATTATTTAGATAATAAACGATGAAGATGGGCATTAAATTTTAAAATTATATAATATTTTTTAATATATATATATATATATATATATATATGGCAGCGGTTATAATTAATCGCTGCTATAAATCAAATTATAGCAGTGGTTCCTACTAACCGCTGCTATAGATCCTACTTATGGCAGCGGTTTTAATGAACCACTGCTATAGATCGACCTATGACAGCAGTTTTTTTGTAACTGCTGCTATAGATCTGACCTACGATAGCGGTTTTCTGTAACCACTGCTATATGTCGGATCTATAGCAGTGGTTATAAAAATAGCTGCCATAAGTCTGATCTATGGCAGCAATTAATGAAAATCGCTGCCGTAGGATATGTGGCAGTAGTTTCGAAAATTGATGCTATAGTAAGTACTATCATAGACCATTTTTGTAGTAGTGGTCGCAAGCGGTGGTGTCATAAAGAGGATTTTGATGGTAAGCGACGGGGTTGGAGACAATGGTGGCATGCGGCATTGGCAAAGGGGAAAAAGAAATGGGAAGTGGCTTGGTAGCAGTGGTGGTTGGAGTGATGGTGGGAGATGGCCGAAGTGGTCGACTAAGGAAGCTTAGACTGTAGCAAGTTTTAGGGAGTTGGGAATAGGGGACTCGGGGCATTGTAGCTTAGCATGGAGAAGGATTTAGTAGAGAAGGGAAGGAAGAAGTAAAGGAAGAAGAAGAGAGCTTAGAAGAGGAAGAGAGAGAAGAAGAAGGGAGGAAGAAGAAGAGAGAAACACTCATGAGGAATGTTGGGAATAAACCCCGCTCCTATCAAAGTCTAGTTCGATGCTCAGCCTAATGCAACCAATAGCCACGGAAGAGCTTCAGTAGATGGATTTTAGCCAAACCCTTACAGCCGACCAAATTACTTAGCGGCCGAGCTTCTTGGACTTCCAGCGGTCAGGCTTTAGCCGAACCTCCAGCGTCCGAATCGAACCCCTTCAACCGACCGAACTACTTAGCGACTGAGCTCCTTAGACTCCCAGCAGTCGAGCTTTAGTCGAACTCAATTATCGAGCTTCAGTTAGACTCCCGCAAGAGCCGAACTCTCTCCGTGTCATTCCAGTCAGATGCCTGTGAAAGTCAAACTCCCTCCAAGCCTCCTCTCCGGTCGGATTTCTTCAGGGGCCAAACTTTTCATCGACCAAGCTCCTATCGAACTCTCCAACAGCCGAGCCTTAGCCGCGTACCTTCAGCCAGATGCCTATGGGAGTTGAACTCCTTTCAAGCTTCCTCTTCAGGAGTTCGAACTCCTCCAAAATGGGCACACGTCAAAGTCCTTCAATCCTTCAGTATCGAGACAGCTGCAACCATCACCATCAGTCCGTCGCAAGCAACAGCGATCCGCTATCAGACGGCGATGACTGTCATCATTAATCCACTGTAGATGGCACCTTTTCATGAGACTAACTCCGTCGGACCTCGAGCTACCCGTCAGCATGCAGCTACAGCTATCATCATCAAGCTCCGCTATAAAAAGGATCCTCCAGATACGCAATCTCTAATCTTTGATCTCTAAGCTCTCCTATTTTTCTCCAAGCTCCGAAACACATTCTCGAGCACTCCATTCCTGTTGGCCAGAGCTGACTTGATCGTTGGAGGATTCTACCGGAGCCACCCTCCCTTTGGCTCCAGATGGGACTTTATTTTGCAGGTCTCCGATGGCGACCTCATCGACCTCCACTCCAGCGGATTCCGGTAACGATCAGATTCTGTGTCAACAAGAAAAAACAAGGTTCAATTCTATTTCATTCTCTTCTTTTGATTACAAAACAACCCATTTATAATGGATCATAACAAAATTAATAAACTTGCAACAAACTAAAGTTATCCCTAACAAACTATTTCTACCTCATGCTTTAAAAGGCATGCATGAGTTAGAAAATGAAAGAAAAATACACTAAATTTCTAATACACCCATTTATATATCCAGATATAATAATAATATAAAAATATATAATACATATAATTCTGCATCGAAAATTATGCTAGGTGATGTCCTCATCAAGTATGCTATCACGAACACCTTAGACCATCTGAATTACCTATGCGGTTGTCGATCCAAATGCTGAACTGAAATACATGGATCTGAGCTATTTCCATCCAATCTGATGAGCAGCCCATTTGACACGTGAGCCTCCTCCGTTGCCTCGATCAATCAATTTTCTGGCACGTACAGTAGCCATCCAACTTAAGTAGATAAGCTCGAAAGTAACTAACTCCCCTAATTTCGTGCAAGCAAATAACGGCCTTGCAATCTTGGAACTGCATGTTCCCATGGCTACTTAACTACAATATTTTTTATAAATAACCAAACCCTCAAGGATCCAGGTAAGTATCCCATCTGAAAGAATTATTGGCTACTTTTACTATTTTCTGATTATTGATTTGAGCGTCAAATAATCCTCATCAGAACGAAAACCTCCGGCATGAACTTTATTTTGTAGATCACTCCAGTACTACTATTCAGAAGCTAACCAAGTTTAGTCACTCATCTTTCAACTTTAGCCGGATTCAGTAGCAATAGAAACTATTTTATGAACTTTATTTTTTTTTTAGACTTTATTTTTTGATTCACAAGAATATATTTTTTTCTAAAGGAGTATAAAAAAAAGGAAAAAGAGGGATTCCTAAGTGAACATGGTGAGATGGAGATCATGTTTGCGTGAGAGGTCTCCAGATGATAAGACAATGCAAAGGACGAGCGGTGGTGCGATTCTAAGTCACAAGGGAGACGAGGCATCTTTTGGGTTTAGCGTAAATATTATTAATATAAGACTAAAGCCTTTACTTGATGGAGTTCAGAAGTCCCAAGTTTATATTAATCCTAGTCCGCACACAAGTGGGAGAGAGATACCAAGTGGCAAGAGCTTAACAAGTTCGAAATATGGCATGAGTTTGCCAATAAATCGGCTTAGAGTATTTTATTAATTAAAACAATGGAAAAAGATTCGACACGCACGAGAGTAGAAGGTAGTGGAACAAATAAATGTCGAAACAAACAAACTGAAAAATTAGAATTAAACAATAATATTATTTTTACAAACAGCAAGCACCGAAGAGGCAAATACCTAAAAACTCATCATGAAGTTCATGATCAAATCTAGAAAGTTTGGACTCAATCAACCATCGAATCATGAATTTTCCCGTATTCTTCGTAAATCCGGAGAAGAAATTTATTGCTAAGGTTAGAATGCAAGGAAAGCGAAGAGTACAGCGGGATCAGCAAGGTGGGCCTATCTTAGAATACGGGAAGGGACATGTAGGTCCATGAAACTTTCTCATTATATGTTCTCATTAGCCTGCCTTTTTACAAGCCTCCCCTTCTTTTTCTCCCTCTCCAACCTCCTCTCTCCCTCGCTATAAAGTTCCCTTCCTTTCCGTCCCTCTCACATCCCCACCCCACCCTTGCTTCCTTCCTCATTCCGACTTCCCCATCGTTCTCCACCCAAACCCCGGCCTCAAGGATGTCCAGCAGAAGGTCCAGGATCACAGAGGAGGAGATCAATGAGCTCATCTCCAAGCTCCAGTCTATACTCCCTGAGACTCGCCGACGAGGCACTAGCAGGGTAAGCTTCCAACCTTTGCCCATTTTCCTATGCCGTGTTGAGCTGGATGCGAGGTCCAATTAGAGCTCTCATCATATTTATTATATACTGAAGCAGGCTTCGGCGTCGAAGCTACTGAAGGAGACATGCAACTACATCAAGAGCCTCCACCGGGAGGTCGACGACCTCAGTGACCGCCTCTCCGATCTCTTGGCCACCATGGACACCAACAGCCCCCACGCCGAGATTGTCCGGAGTCTTCTTCGGTCTTAAATATGAGAGTTAGTCTTACCAATACTATATTCTGATGTAGAACTATTTATAAGCTTAGGGCCAGACCAGGAGCGGCATTAGCTCTTCTCTCTCTCTCTCTCTCTCTCTCTCTACTTTCATGTACATTTCTTTGAGGCTCGAGTTGTTTCCCCTAGCAACCGACAAGCAACCACTGCTGAGAAATCTAAATCTCGTGTAATGCATTTTCTTTTTCTACCCGAGTTGTTTCCCTTCGCGTTCATACTGTTCCGGTGCACCACCGGAACCACATAGCGAATGCACGGCATGAGGTCCTACAGTCGCGGCGGTGGATTCGGGCGTATCTAGGAAGAATTATCGCGTTCTTTGACGATGTCATCCGTCGGATCGCACTCCACATGGATCTCGAAGCCATCACGGCACGATCCCAAGATGGATTTGCGCGGAGGAGGGTGAATCCTCCTTTCGCGCGAAAGATACAAACCTGTCCCCGTTGAGGGGTGGCGACCATTGGGAGCCGACGGAAGGGGATAGAGGCTCAGGGGGATTTCAGCGATGTGGACACTAAGCTGTTCCGGTGGAGCAACGGAACGGAGAATGGGCGATGCCGATCGAGGGTGAGGGATCGGACGGCTGGCGACGACGGATGACGGCAAATTGGCCGCGAGGCGTCAGCGCCCGAGTTTCCTAGCCTCAGAACGTGACGCGGGCTTGATCCTCAGGTTCGGTGGGCCCACGATTACAATGTGGCCCCCACCATCTAATCAGTGCACCTTTCTCTTCTCTCTCCCACGGTTACAATAGTTAGTTGAGCGCACGGTTACACAGGCAAAGCGCTATTGAAGTTACCACCGAAAGAGCAAAATAAATCCTCTTTCCACATATGCCTCTATATGAGTGACAACATTACCACTGTATCTATACATAGACTGTCTTATCTTGTACAAATAGAATAGGGGTAGAAAAGAAAGCAAAAAAAAGAAAAAAAATGGAAAAGGACTGAAATGGAGCTCCTGCTCTGGTTCTCTGTCGATGGTGCGTTTCCTTGCCGTCCGGACCTGCACGAAGTGGAAGCTGGGAAAAAAAAAAGTTAGGGTCGCTTCGGTTAATGAATGAGGATATAATATAAACGTATTTTTAAAGAAGAAAAAGAATATAGGAATCTGAAATGACTGTCATACCCCTAGGAGTGAGGGTATTTGATAGAATCACAGGGGTAGAATCATTCATTTGGTGGGGTGTCCGAAGCCGCTCAGATCCAGGAGGTTACCGGACGTGCGCTCACTGTCGCTGGAGATAAAATAAATAATATTATAGAATATTTCAAATAAAATCGACCAATAAATTAGGAAAAATAAAAGAAAGAAAGGAAGAAAGAAATAATGAAATTAAGGAGAACGATGAATTAGTGTTACATTTTTTTTCCTTCGAAGTAAAAGAAAAAAACCTATTATATTAAAATTGGGAAAAAAAATCATAATCTCTCATAGAGGGAAAAAAAACAAAAAACAAAAAAAAGATCGATCGGCAAAGTAAAGTGGTATGCAAAAAATCGTAGGAGAAAACATCGAATTCAAGACGGACCAGTTCCGGGCTCTGATATCACTGGAGGGGCGACCCGATCGCCGCCTTATTTCCGAGAGGGGAAGACGGCAGGATCGACGGCGACCGCGAGCACAAGATGGCGTCCACGTGGGTGCTCAGATGGAGCAGCGCGATCCGATGGCTGGCTCCCTCGGCCGTGATCCTGAGCTCCTCCTCCCGTATTCTCCTCACCTGGCTGTGCACCAGAAGCCGGCCGCTGACCTCCGCCACCTCTGCGGCCTTCTCCTTCTCCTTTCCTTCCTCAATCTCCATCCCCGGCTCCAGCTAGTTCCGGCGAACGCCATTTATAGAAAGGAGAGAGGAGGCGGAGGAGGAGATGGGGTTGCGAATTCCTTACAAGCCACGCGACTCAGGCGCACATGTGGGGCACGTGAGGGGACACGTGCCCAGGGTTGGGCGTTTCGAGTGGCGGAAGGGCGGTGGTGTCGGGGCCAGCAAGGGAGCCGTCGCGGTTACGGCGGGAGAGGTGGAGCGGGCAGGAGGGGGCGACGGCGCCACGTGGGGGGCGACGGCGGGCCACGTCACGGCCAGGGGCGATCGTCGAGGACACGCGGGCTCTTTTAATCATCCACTGATTCGGCTGGAACATCAAGCCATTTGACTCTGAGAATCGTGCAGGAAGGAGAGGCGAGACCATAACTGAAATCCATATGATTTGGCACGACTTCCCAAGTCCAGCTGTTCGACCCCTCGAACCACAGCTTCAGCAATTCTCCCAGAAGGCAAAAAAAATAAAAATAAAAAGACGCTACTTGACTTTTAAAAAAAAAATTCGGGATACTTAAGCAAAGCCAAGAAATATAATATAGTGTGTATTCTAAAGATGTGCTTGATTTCTAAATATAAAAATAATTGAATACATTGCAGGTTACATTGTTGATAACTCAATTCTTTTCACTTTAATAAATAGAGGTTATTTTAATAAAAAATTCGAGGATATTTTAGAATAAAAGTGAAAAATGGAATTTAGAAAACCCAAGTTCAAAACTTACGCATAACGGGAGGAAGCTTGGACATTGCTGAGCTCTCAGATTTTAGTTTTAAATCTTTCAGGTTCTATCTGAAAATAAGAGATGCTTCTTACAAGACATGCAGAAGTTGCTTCAAACTTTTTACCAGCACCAAGGTAAGTTCCTCTTATGGAATTAGATTTAACAGTCTGATGAAGCTCGCTCATTAACAATATTTCAAGACGAAATAATATTGGGAGTAAATCTGCTTACCAAACTGGAAGATCTAGTTTCTACCCAACCTGAAATCCCCCATTTTAAGATTGTCAGGCCATAGAAATGCTGGAGCTCTTCGGCAACATTTGGTCCCAAAAACTCTGATATCTACAATTGTAATACATCTGAATTAATCTGAAGAATTTTCATCCAATACGTCAGTCCCGCCCCAGCATCTCCACCAGCTTGAAGAACAAAAGTTGTTTCTGGTTATTAGACTCATAAGTTGCAAACAACGCGAAGGAACACCAATTTGATCCACCTGACAATTCATTCCAAAAACAGCAACTCCTTACCCACTACGGTAGCTCCCGTAGATTGCAGCCATCAAGGTGGACAAGACTCATACATGAGAAAGACTAATACACGACAACCTTAAATAATCTTACAACTTCACGATACTCCTTATCCACTGTTTCGCCTCATCTCACACTCATTCACTCATTTAAAGAAGCGATAGTGGTGAAAACACATAATCCTAAGAAAACGGAAGGGTTGGAGCAGCAAAAACCTATCCTTAAGGCAAATAATTCAAGACACAAGCAAAACTGGGGGGGTAAAAAATCAGTGCAACCTAAAGCACGACTTCGGTGATACAATCCACTTTCAGCATACTCAGTTCATAATATAACATCAACATATATAACATCCAAATAAGAGCAGAGACAATAGAGCAACACAATTTCATATTCCAATTGTCAGAAAAGAAAGAGAGCATTCTCTAGGTAAATCTAACAAGAGTCTCCATAACAATATTTGAGAAACTAAACTGACGATTATTTGCTACTAGGATCATGATCGAGCACTTAATCTTCATCTTCCTCATCACCATCACCTCCTGCCGCCTTCTTGGCTGCTGCCTTCTGGTTCTTTCGCTTCACCCGTCCAGGGCGACCACCACCAAATGGGCTATTGAGAGCAAAATCAATGTGCTTAGCTGAGTCGACCCTCACCATGAATGAAGGAATGTTCACCAACTGGCGGCCCACCCTGCAACAGGAAGTTCAAAGGAATTTATTCAAGACATCCACACCAGGGTCGGAGTGAATTATAGAGCTAATCCTCATACAGAAACCATCAGAACATATATGAAAGAAATTGTGATGGTTAGATATATTTTAACAATGTAATTATCCAAAAGAAAATGAAAGAAAACAATCAACTCTCTTTTCATACACGAGACAGCTAGATGCTGTGTCGTGCAACCAATGTGAAATAAGCATGGCACGAGACATCTTGCAAGCAGGAATGTTGCTTAACTAGCAAACCGAAATCATGAAAAATAAAAAAATAACAAAAGAAGAAACAGAAACAAAGCCAAAGCTTTCATAAGGGACAAGAAAAACAATTTCAAACTAAATGAATTGTGAAGAAAACATACTCCTCAAAGAAAAGCTTGATCATTCAAAGACAGACTAAACAATCAAAATAAGATTGGCATGTTAGCATGGCAACCCGAGAGAATCACTGTTTGATGGAATAACTCAGAACTATGAGCCAGTAATGATGAGACATTTTATAGCATTTTAGCATAAGAACCAAACACAACATTGTTTTTTTTCTTTTTCTTTTTCTTAAAAAAAAAAAAAAAAAAAAAAAGCTTCTGTGCTGGCTTGACAATCCCAAAATCAACAAAAAATCTGATTTCCCAAATGAAATTGGAATCTATATAATGGCTACAAGCAACAAGTATTGGAATGTATATTATGGGTACAGGTAACAAAATATAGGGCAACACACTATAATCAAAATAATATCTTAAAAACCAAAAATATGACTGATAAAAGACTTGCCCAATGATTTGTGCCTCAATTTACAATCCTTCAATCACCATTGCCACCAAATCAATGACATGGCATTCTACCTCCAACACCATAACTAGTTCAAATCTCCTTGCCCACAGATCCTATCCGGCATATCTTCTCACTCCATGCCTCTTTCTTGACCTTCTGATATGAAACCAAATCCACTTCTAAGTTCTACCAAGTCTTTCTTTTTTTTATTGCACCTGCCCATGCCATCTAACAAAGGGCGCTTCAGCAGCTTACAGCATGTATCTCAGACATTTTGTTTTAAGCTTACAAAGACACCATCTACTAGTACAAGAAAACTCTTAGGAGGTAGGACTCCTCCAACATTTAACACAATTTTTGATAATATTTACAGAGTACCAACTACAAGACGGACTCTATCCAGGGATGATTCTAATTGACTTTTTTCCCTCTCTCCCTCTTATTCAAAAAAATTTAGCTCTTTTTCTTTCTATTTCCACTTCACACATAAGGCACATGTATGACACACACCAAATAGTGGTACTAAGAGTCCATGAGAAAAAGAACCAAACTACAATCGCTCTTAGCTAGAACCATGGAAGGGGAAAGGAAGTCATGATCCCAACTTCCGGTCAAGCTACAAAAAGCAAACTCAGATACCCAATTAGCATGTCAAGTGGTCTCTCTTGGCAAACATGAGATAGTTTTGGAAAAAAAAGGATAGCTCAGAAAGCATATCACTGCAGAGAGGGTGAGACTTGCAAGTATCTGTGTTATAAGGAGGCAGCCAGTCTATGACCACCAGAGAATCACCTTCGAACTAAAGCAAGGATACATTGATATTCACCTTATATGCAAGGCCCTTTTTTGATTTTGTATGTATTAACCATCATCTTGAAGGATTACCCTGAGTTATTGACTCGAAAATTGTCAAGCTGGAGGCCGCAGAAGGGATCTCGTGAGTGTGAAAGAATGGTGATTACCAACCATGCATTTGCTGAGAACAAACAAATGTTTCAAAAATGCAAACAACGAATATTCTGATCAGGAAAGAAGCAACTACTAAAAGAAATACATAAGCAAAATCTTTGAGCCTTCTATTGTTATATGGGTTTTCAGACGTGCCTTGATTAGACTGCAGTAAACATGGGGCACACAGCACCCACACACATACAAATATATAGACTGTGACAAAGCCCAGATAATAATGATAGGTGCCTATTAGCAAATAATCTAAAAAACATATTACATAAATATCAGTATTGACAAGTCCTTTATAGCTATAAGGAATATTACAGAAACGAGTAATGGGACACTCCAAATGAAAAGGACTAAAATTATTGTTACTCACAGATCCATTGATCTCAAGAAAGAATAATACTATTACTTTATTATTGTCAGCAAAAAGGTATCATTGGAGAAAAGAAAATAGTTAAAGTAAATCACAAAATGGAGATATTACAGAGTTCCAGAATAAGAAAGAGGAAGAACACTCTTTCGATCATGACAATTTCAGACAAAATTCATCATCACCACACTCAACTCTCAAGCAAGAACAATGAAACAACGATACTCAAAAACATAAACAAGATTCATGGGAAAAAAATAAAGATACCATCAGAGAAAAATATGTTCCATCAATGTAGACACCAGTCTCAGATGACCGTCGTGAGAAATATTAACTTATTCTCATCATATGGCACATCTATATATTTTTCACTTGAAATAAGAAATTAAAAGTGCACATAACTTATTAGGGAAAAAAGAGCATCTATGATAAAAATGGATAAGAGGTAAAAACATAGAGGAAAAGAAAAATAAAAACAGAGGTAGGAAATCAGGCCATCAACCTGCACTTATTGTCTAAGGCACCCAAAGGAATTACATCCCTTTGAGCCTAGCCACAAGGAGCAATGCAAGGAGCGTGCCTTGATGAAGTGAGGCACAAAAAACACAAACAGCACAACAATTACTACTAATTATAAATTATATAAAAAAATATTAGGTTGCATCAAATATCCAAATGCAACTGAGGACTTAGTCCAAATATTAGAAGAAGGCAGTACCCAGTTTCAGCATGAAGGAGAAAAAGGGACTCAGTCCCCAGTTTCACATCAGCATACCAGAAGAAGCACAAAAAAGAGGGCTTTGTCCCCTCACATCAGAAGAACAAGAAAAAAGGGAACAAAAAGAGTAGGTACCCTGTTTGTCATCATACAGCAGCAGCTACTGCTGAAAAGAGGATGATGATGAAGGAGAAGACAAGGGACCGGTCCCCTGTTTCACAGAAGAAGACTTGGTCCCCTCTTTCACATCAGCAAAACAAGAAAAAGGGAAAAAAACAGTTCCTGCGGCCGTTAGAAAGAGGGGTAGCTTGTCGCATCACCCTCAAGCTGCCATGATTTCCTCTTTTCACCCTTTCTCTCACTGGAGAAGTCAATTAAATTCTCAACACTTTACTTTTAATTGTGAAGCTTTGATCAGCTTTAATCAAAGGCTATGATCTAGTCCTGCAGAAGCTCAATAAATTTAGCTTCAATAAGCAAGGCATGCCTTTTTTGTGCCTTAGTGCCTCAACAAGGAAGACACATTTGCACTACCAATGCACCTCATTGAAGGGGCTTTACATCAAAACAGATGAGGCACATAGGATGGGCTTCACCTATGCTTTGCACCTAGGTAAGCCTCTCAAAAAACTGATTTGCTCTTGTCACTTTATATTGTTCTAGAAGTCAGCATCACTTTTTTCTACAGAGAAGCATACGAAGAGCATTGCAAATGAAAGAATGAAGGGTTACGCATCTAATATATATTTTAACATATTTAAAAGATTAATTAGATATCCACCCCTGCTTCTTTATTTTTGTTATCCCACATAGCACCCCCCCCCCCTAAGGCTACATTTGGTTCAAGCATAAAGCAGGCATAAGTCATGGAATAAGGCTAAAAATTGTCAAATAGCATTTGGGAAAGAGGCATAATGAAGGAATGGTTATGCCAGTCAAACATACTTGTGAGGGAGAACAGTCATAAACTATTCCTGGCATACAGGCACCCATATGCTGGCTTTTTATTTTTTATTTTTTAATAAACAAAAAAGTTATCATCCAAATGTTACTCCAAAAAGTGGAGCCAAATAAAAAAAATGGAATAACTCATGGAATTATTATTCCCATAAGCCTAAATTTTGCTATTCCCATTTTTGATGACTGAATCAAACAGAGCCTAAATTCAGAAATTTAAAGGTACCTTAGACTAAATGAGGATATGCTTATCTGCAGGGTTCAAGTTGGCTCTACACCCAAGTAGCACATGACTGCTGACACATTTTACAATATCTGTATCTGACCTATAATACAATCCAATTCATCCATATGGATCACCATTCCTTATGAGGCAGAATCATTTAAGTCAGTTCATCATGCATTTGTACCTTGATTCAATTCCATAAGTGACAAACTTGAGCATCAAAAATAATGTTGCATGGCCAAATTCATCTCAGAACCCTAAGGCAGCAGTGTAATATTGTAATTAGACACCAGGCCACTTTTTTCTATGGCGTCCTCTAATTTATAATCAAGAAATGCTGAAACATTTATGGTTCATTCTAACAATAACTGTAATTAGACACCAGGATACTTTTTCTATGGTGTCCTCTACTTTGCAATCAAGAAATGCTGAGACATTTATGGTTCATTGTAACATTTACTGTAAGCAAGCAATCATCATAAGTTGACACCACAACACTTTTTCTATGGTGGCATGAAGACTAAGAGTAGCCTATTGAATACGAAGTAATACTTACCATGGCTAAGCTACACAACATGTCATTGCTCCAGAAAACAAAAAGTATCATGAGTGACATGCCACCTCTCTCATGCTCAAAAAAAAAAAAAAAAAAAAAAAAAAAAACTATTAGAAAACTAACAAGAAATAACAATACTCATATTGCATGGACTGCTTATATCTGTATAGACTACACTAGTTCATAAAACCTTCTAGCACTTAGGTATGTTAAATTTATATACAACTGCATTTATATAGACTGCTTATATATGTATAGACTACACTAGTTCATAAACCTTCTAGCACTGAGGTACGTTAAATTTTGCATCCATTTATATTTTCTTGAATGCTATCTTTTTTCTTAAAAAAACCATCAATTTGCACTATTCTCTAAAGGGAGTCACCAATTTTCTGTCATGTGCTTGATATGTTGGAGTAAAAGGGCATCATACAAAACTTTGATCATTAAAAATTTAGACAGCCACATATGCACAAAATAATAAATCTATGCAGCCAACATCAAAATACATATTGAGAAGTATGGAAAAAAAACCATTATCAATTTTCTGTAAGAAAATGTAATGGAGCAATAGAGAATATTTATGCTTATGTAACTAAGTTTTGGAAGTACAAACCACAAAAATCATTTTCTATGTTCATTCACCTTTTCTGGCCTAAAAGTTGTTAGCTATATAGGGTGTCAAACTTAGCACTGAAACTTATGAATTGTGATTTATATAAGGGATTCGACTCATGATATCCATGACTGATTCCAGAAAGACTAAAGCCCCTCTGTAGACCAAGTCTGGAAGGAGTTTGTACTACATCAGTCTGAAAAATTTAACCGATCTACTACATGCAACCTTCTCAGCAAAATGATCTAGAACATAATGCATGGAGCACAGTTTTGACTTAGAGATCATAAAACAAATCAAGAAGTTCCCAAAAGTTGAGCGTGTTATGTTAAATTCATGTTATTTGAAGACAGAATCTCGGACCAACCACTAAAGTTTTTCAAGCACTTGGATTCATGAAAAATACCTCCTGTACAGATCAAGTGAAATCAACACAAAAACATCAGAAACATGTAAATAACTACACTGCAGTCTAACATACCTGATGTGGCGCTGCCTGATGAGGACCCTGGCATGATGGATAGACTTAGCCATTCCAGACTTGAACACCTGTGTCTGGAGCCTGCGCTCGAGGAAGTTCTCCACGGTGAGGGCCAGAACATAATCAAGCTTGTTCTGGTTCTCGTCGAGGAGCCCAAACCGGTTCATCCGGCGCAAGAGGGCCTCTCCCTCAAATATCCTCCGTGGGTTCTTCTCGTCGAGGGTGAGGAGCTCCCTTGCAGCATTACGGATGCGACTCAGAACATACTGGACCCTCCAGAGCTCCCGCTTGCACCGGAGCCCGTACTCTCCAACAAGCTTCAGCTCCGCGTCCAAACGCTCCTTCTCATACGGCCGACGGGGCTTCTTGAAAGTCTTCCCATCTATAGATTTTAATGTTATCCCGGTAAAACATCCCGCATTTATAAATAATCGATAGCAATCTCTAAATCCTTAAAAAGGGAAAAAAACACTAAAAGCATAACTAATCTAAGTCAAAATCTATTTGATGAAAAGAAAATTTAGAAGATCAAAGGTCTAAATATATGCCTATCCATTGATTGGAGATTTAACTGCTTTCAACATAAAAATAAAAATTGTTAAAATAAAGATCTAATGGTTCCAACCGAGTATGATCGACTTATTATTCCAGGTCTTCTCATCAAATTCAACACCTCGGGGTAAAAATCTCTCTCTCTTTTTTTTTAAGCAACAAACCCAAACCGAGTTCCCAAAGCCTAAAATCACAAAAAAAAAAAAAAAAAGGGTAGCAAAACAGATATTACGTAAACCTAGAGAAAGAATTAGAATGTAATCTAGAAATAAAATGTACATATAAAAACGCCGATATCGCATCTATGAAGATTAACCTATTCGATTGCTAAAACAATGAGCAAAAATAGCTATGTTAATAGCAAAAAGCTCAAATAAAAAAGAAAACAGGCAAGAAACGATTGAAATCAACGGTTAGCGACTTCAAATCGAGTGATCTACCCAACGAGAACAAGATCTAGAATAAAGAACAAGAAGAAGAGGAAAGAGACGCACAGTTGCGGTAGAAGCTAACGTGGACCATAGCTGGTTACCTCGCCGTCTGCTCTCGCACGCTCGCTCTCTGATGCCGAGGGGAGGAGGAGGAGGAGGAGGAGGGACCAGGGAGCGAACGTAAAACCCTAGATCACTTTTTTATAGGGCCAGCCCGAGACCCGACCGACCGTGGGACTTGGCCTGGCATTGAGGACCGGACGAGATCGGCCGGATTAACAATTAATGGGTACGAATATTGATGTAGTGGATTCCGGTATGTTGGCCCAAGTAGATGGGACCTAGGGGCCAGTAGAGCAACGTTGAAAACTTGGAACGCCAAAGATGAGTTATATTTTCTTCAACTTTGTAATGTTCATGCTTGTCATGCTTGTCTGTATACCAAGAGAGGGGATAAAAATATATCTGGGAATGCATCAATGGCTCAAACATCTTAAATACTCTTGTAGGGAGAAAAGCTCAACTGAAAATGAGCTAGATACACTATGATGAGCATGCTGGTGGAGTGATGTGACTTGTTAGGGATAAACTCTGCTTCCGTCGAAGTCTAGTTCGATGCTCAATCCGATGCAATCAGTAACCGCAGAAGAACTTCAGCAGACGGATCTTAGCCGAACTCTTACAGTCAGTCGGACTGCTTCCGAGCTCCTTCGGACTTCCAACGGTCGGGTCTCAGCCAAAGTCCTTCAACCGAACCTCAGTGGTCATCCCTCGGCCGAACTTTCCAACGACCGAGCTCCTTCGGACTCCCAACGGCCGGGCCTCAGCAGTCGTCCTTCGGTCGAACTCTCCAGCGGTCGAGCTCCTTCGGACTACTCAGCGGTCGAACTCCTCAGCGGTCGTCCCTCGGCCGAACTTCTAGCAACCGAGCTCCTTCGAACTCCCAACGGTCGGGCCTCAGCGGTCGTCCTTCAGCCGAACTCTCCAGCGGCCGAGCTCCTTCGGACTACTCAGCGGTCGTTCCTCGGCCGAACTTCTAACAACCAAGCTCCTTCGAACTTCTCAGCGGTCGAACTCCTCAGCGGTCGTCCCTCGGTCGAGCTCCTTGGACTCCTATTAGTCAGACTCTAGCCGAACTCAGCCGCCAAGCTTCAGTCAAGCTCCCGCAAGAGCTGAACTCTCTTCGTGTCGTTACAGCCAGACGCCTGCGGAAGTCAAACTCTCTTCAAGCTTCCTCTCCGATCGGATCTCTTCAGGGGTCGGACTCCTCACCAACCGAGTTTCTGCCGAACTCTCCAGCGGCCGAGCCTTAGTCGTGCACTTCCAGCCAGACGCCTATGAAAGTCGAACTCCTTTCGAGCTTCCTCCTCAAGAGTCCGAACTCCTCCGAAATGAGCTCACATCGAAGACCTTCAACTCTTCATTCGGTTGGCTCTGCAGCCATCACCATCGGTCCACCGCAAGCCCTGCAACCATCACCATCAATCCGCCGCAGATGGCACCTCCCCGAGAGACTGACTCCGTCGAACCTCGAGCGGCCCGTCCGCACGCGGCTGCAGCTGTCACCATCAATCCACTGCAGACGGCACCTCCCCAAGAGACTGACTCCGCCGAACCTCGAGCGACCCCAGCATGCGGCTGCGGCTGTCACCATCAAGCTCCGCTATAAAAGGAACCCTCCAGATATGCTAACCTCTCGAATCTCTGAGCTCTCCTCTTCTTCTCTAAGCTCCGAAACTCATTTTCGAGCACTCCATTCCTGTTGGCCTAAGCTGACTTGATCGTCGGAGGATCCTGCCGGAGCCACCCCCCACCGACTCCGGACGAAACTTTATTTTGCAGGTCCTCGGTGACGACCTCATCGACCTCCACTCCAGCGAATTCTGACGACGATCAGTTTCTGCGTCAACAGATTGGCGCTAGAGGAAGGAGCGCGCGAACCTCCAATTTCTCTCTTAAAGAAAGTCGAGGTTTTCTTGTTCTTAAAGAAGTGCTCGACGACGATTTCTCTCTTCCCACTCTAGAGATCTCTCTCCTTCCTCTTATGAATTTCTTTCCAAAAAAATATGCCCCCCAGGAGGGCCTCGACCCAACGATCGACGGCCTCTGCGGCCCGATCTCGTTCGGACCCGTCTGCTCCCGCTCCAGCCCCGACGACCCAGGCTCGCTCTATAGCCACGATGGACGTGGAGTAATTTAACCTACTCGTCCAGCAAGTTTGTGGTCTCACGGAGGCAGTGCAGACGGTGTAGGCCCTGCATTGGTAGGCTCCAGTACCAGCTCAATCGGTACGGGATTCCCCAGAGTCGTGTGGTCCGATCCAGGGGCAACCGACATGGGCTGCTCGACCTCCCATCCCCGAAAAAGGAAGGCAACGGAGGGAGAGCCCCTGCTCGGACCGCGGCTCGACCCAGGGTGAAGCTTCGCACCTGTTCAGCAAGAAGACCTTGGAGATCAGAGACCGCAAAGATCTCTTGGATCAAAGGCTCCTAGAAATGAGCCGACGAATCAAAGAACTCCGTCACACTCCCTCCTCATGTGGTAATGACATCTGCACTGATCCTTCCTTTTCGTAGAAAATCATGCAGGAATCGATTCCACCGAGCTTCAGGCTCCCACGGTTCGAGAGTTACGATGGGACCACCAATCCGATCGACCATCTGAAAGCCTTCCGGACAACGCTGCTGCTCCATGACGTGCCAGACGCTATCCTATGCCGGGCTTTCCCCTCTACCCTTAAAGGGGCCGTCAGGAACTGATACTCGGCACTCAAGCCGAGTACCATCTTATCGTTTGACCAGATGAGTCAACAGTTCGTGGTACACTTTGTCAGTAGTCGGCATCCACGCCGAGGTTCGGATTCCTTAATGACCATCAGGTAGGAGGAGAAATCCACCCGGGCTTACGTCACCCGATTTAATACTGCTGCACTGGAAGTCCGGGACCTAGACCAGTCAGTTGCCATGGCCTCTCTCAAGGGCGGCCTTCGGAAGAACGACCTACTGTTCTCCTTGGAAAAGAAGTATCCCAGAGATTTCGCCGACATGCTGGCTCGAGCCGAAAGTTATGCCCGGGCAGAAGAGGCCTTCGGGGCTAAGGACGACGAAGCCGGCGGCAGGTGGCGAATCGACGGGCCAGGCAGGCCCACCGAAGAAAGAAAGCAGACTAAAGCTCAGCCACGTTCTCGGACTCCCCCAAGTGGCGGACGAGCCCGAACTACCCCTCAAGCTCAAAAGCAGAGAAGCCCTGACGGAAGGGCATGCCGTGGTTCCCCCCAGCACCAAAGTTCCCCCCGACGACGATGATTTCACAATTACGCTCTCCTTAACGCCCCGAAGACTCAAGTGCTGATGGAGATCTGGGAGCAACTTCCAAGATCGAAGAGAATGCGTTCTCATCCTAGCAAACGCAATCCCAACAAGTTCTACCTTTACCACCGCGACCACGGTCATGACACTGAGGAGTGCATCCAACTCCAGGATGAGATCGAAGAGCTCATCAGGCAAGGCAGACTTAGCTGATTTCTGCGAAGACGGCCTGAGGAGAAGGAAGATCGGTCGAGAGCGTCATCGCTAGGTGGGGAAAACCAGCAAGAAGATCGGCCGCCCCTTGGCATCATCAATACTATCTTAGGAGGACCTCAGCAAGGGAAGACCAGCGGATCCGAAGGATCGATGAAGAGACGAAGGATCGTGGAGCTCGTGACCTTCACCGAAGAGGACGGTCAGAGAATCCAATTTTCGCACAATGATGCAATTATAATTTCTTTAAATATTGCTGACTACGATGTACGCCACGTCCTGGTAGATAATGGAAGCTCGATCGATGTGTTATTTTATGATGCTTTCTCAAAAATATCCTTGCTCGACGACCGCTTGGGGCCGACGAATTCTCCGCTGGTAGGATTTGCTGGCAACACCGTACCAGTCGAAGGCATGATAACATTGACCGTAGTGGCAGGGCAGCGCCCGAAGCTAGCCAAAGCTCGGGTCGACTTCTTGATCATGAGGACTCCGTCCGCCTATAACACGATCCTCGACCGACCTGATCTAAATGCACTCCGAACGGTAGTGTCAACCTATTATTTGAAGATGAAGTTCTTGATGAGTCACGGGGTCAGAGAAGTCAGAGGAAACTAGGCCCTGGCGAGATATTGCTACTCGATCGTCCTGCATAAGGGAGATCAGTCCGACCCTTATCTTGTTGATGGATTAGACATCCGCGACGACCTCACTGAGGAGCGGGGCGAGCCTGCAGAGGACCTCATCTCCGTGCCCTTGCATGACGGAAATCCAGAGCACGTCTTGCAGATCGGCTCCAACTTGGCGGCCGAGCTTTGGGAGCAGCTCATCGCTTTCCTCAGGAGAAATGCGGATGTCTTCGTCTGGACCCTGGCAGATATGTCGGGGATCGACACCGAGATCATGGAACATCGACTGGCCGTCGATCCGAGGCACCGATCGATAAGAGAAAAGCTGTGCCACCATGCCCTGGAGAGGTAGAGAGTGATCACCGAAGAAGTAGGCAAGCTCCTCAAAGCCGTACTCATTCGAAAGGTTAGCTATCCGACCTGGGTCTCGAACGTGGTTCTTGTCAAGAAAGCAAATAACAAGTGGAAGATGTGCGTCGACTTCAAGAAGCTGAACAAGGCTTGCGCGAAGGATAGCTACCCTCTGTCCAGGATCGATCAGTTGGTAGACGCAATCTCGGGCCACGAGCTTCTCACCTTCGTGGATGCCTTTTCTGGTTACAACCAGATACGCATATCGCCCGAGGATGAAGAAAAGACTGCCTTCATTATGGACCGAGGTTTTTATTGCTACAGGGTCATGCCTTTTGGACTCAAAATGTGGGGGCAACGTACCAACGTTTGGTTAATAAGGTCTTCAAGGAGCAGATCGACTGCAACATGGAGGTATACGTAGATGATATGCTCATCAAAAGTCGAGCTTCAACAGACCACTTGGCCGATCTTGAGGAGACCTTCGGTGCACTCAGGAGCTTCAACCAAGTGCACCTTTGGCGTGACCTCCGAAAAGTTTCTGGGGTTCATGGTGTCGAGGCAAGGAATCGAAGCAAACTCCAAAAAAATTCGAGCCATTCGAGAAATGACCGCTCCGAGGATGATCAAGGAGGTTCAGCGCCTGACCAAAAAAGTGGCATCCCTAAGTCACTTCGTGTCAAGGTCGGCCGAACGATGCATGCCCTTCTTCCGCGTTCTCAAGCGACCAAAGGACTTCTCCTGGATGATGGAGTGCCGACAGGCATTCGAAGAGCTCAAAAGCTACCTCGGCTCGCTCCCGCTACTGAAAAAGCCCGAACCTGGGGTAGAATTATTTCTTTATCTAACTGTCTCCCCAGTGACCCCAGCGGCGGTGCTGGTCAAGGACGAAGCGAAGGCACAATAGCCGATCTACTACATCAGTCGAGTCCTGAGGGACGCGGAGATCAGGTACTCTAGACTGAAAAAACTAACTTACTCTCTCCTAATTATCGTCGGACGGCTCTAACCTTATTTTTAGGAGCACACCGTAACGGTCCTCACGGACCAACCGATAAAAGAAGTCCTTCACCGGACAAATGCTTCTAGAAGAATCACAAAGTGGACGATCGAACTCACGGAGTTCGACATCAACTACCGGCCCAGGCCGTCAATTAAGGCCCAGATACTAATGGATTTCGTGCTGGAATGCACCATTCTGATTCAAGCTGAGCTTGGGTCGATCGAGACCAACACCAAAGCGAGACCGGGCCTAGACAAAGCCGAGCTGCCACGGTCGGACCTCCCCGAGGAAAGCACCGACCTCTCCGAAGGCTCCTGGGCCCTGCACGTGGATGGCTCGTCCAACTCCACTGGAGCTGGTGCTGAGCTGGTCCTGGTCAGTCCCGAGGGAGTCGTCGTCGAGTATGCGCTACGCTTCGAGTTTCCTGTGACCAACAATGGGGCCGAATATGAAGCACCGATCGCCGAATTAAAGATAGCGAGGGAATTAAAGGTAGATCGGCTTCAAGTCTATAGCGATTTTCAACTGATGGTTGGCCAAGTCAGCGGCAGTTACGAGGCATGGGAGGAAAGCATGGTGAGGTACCTCGGGAAAGTGAGGGATTTAACTCCGACCTTCAACAACTTTGGCATTCAACATATTCCGAGGGCAAAAAATGCAAGGGCCGATCTTCTCTCTAGATTGGCCATCTCTGCCCCGTCCGAACTGTCCAGAGAAGTATTTCTGGAGACTCTGAAGTATCCGACCTCGGAGGAGCCTCAGGTCATCCTATAGGTAGAATTCGAGCCAAGCTGGATCGATCCACTGGTCGCCTACCTCAGAAAGGGGATCCTTCCTTATGGTTCGAAAGAAGCTCGGAAGCTCAGGAATCAGGCCTCCCGCTACATCCTATATGAAGGCAGGTTGTATAAGAGGTTGTACTCCCTCCTGTTACTAAGATGTCTCCGACCTTCGAAGGCTGCCCTCGCGCTACGGGATGTGCACGAAGGGCTCTGCGGAAGTCACGTAGGAGCCAAGTCACTATCGAAAAAACTGCTCCGACAGGGGTACTACTGGCCGACCTTGTTTCGCGATTCCATGGAATACGTAAAGAGGTACGACCGCTGTCAGAAGAACACCAGCATACAGAGACAGTCGGCATCTGAACTCACTCCGCTCAGCTCGCCCTGGCCATTTGTGCAGTGGGGGATGGATATACTCGGCTCCTTCCCAACGACGTCTGGACGGCGGAAGTTCCTCTTGGTCACGATCGACTACTTCACCAAGTGGGTCGAAGTCGAACCACTCACGAAGATTATCGAGGCCAAGGTGCAGAACTTCATCTGAAGATCACTAGTCTGCCGGTTTGGCCTGCCCCGAACCCTCATAACTGACAATGGACGGTAGTTCGCCGGGGTGAGGTTCGCTGAGTTCTACGAAGGACTGAACATCTTCCATCGCCCCACATCGGTGGCTCACCCGCAGGCCAATGATGAAGCTGAGATAACCAACTGGATCCTGCTACAATGAATCGAAGCGAGACTCGGTAGGACAAAAGGGGCCTGGGTGGACGAACTCTACCACATCCTCTGGGCATACTGGACTACCCAGAGGGTGCCAACCAGAGAAACGCCCTTCACCTTGGCCTTCAATACTGAAGCAGTTATCCCGGTCGAGCTTAAGCTTCCATATGCACGAGTCGTAGGCTTCAACGAGCAGCACAACCCCCGGGACCTCAGAGTCAACCTTGACTTTCTGGAAGAAAAGAGGGAGGAAGCCCGCATCCGGATGGCAGCCTACAAATAGAAAGTGGCTCGGTACTACAACTCCAGGGTTAAAAATAAGACGTTCAGAGCGGAGGACCTGGTGCTGCGGCGAGCCGCTGTCGCTCAGCCTCAGAATCGAGGGAAGCTCGCCCCAAACTGGGAAGGCCCATATGAGGTGACGGAGGTCGTCCAACCCAAAACTTATCGCTTGAAGAAACTCGGAGGGATAATGCTTCTCCGACCATGGAACTCGAAAAATTTGAGGATGTACTATCCGTAGACTCCCTTTAAAAAAAAAAAAAACTTCTTTGCTCTGCATTATCGATTTCTAGCAATAAAGAATAGGAAAGGAACGAGCAAAAGTAGCCCGTTAGGAACAGGAAGAGGACCTCGTCCTGATGCGAGCAAAGTCGAAGGCCTTGTTCACCTTAGACGAGATGGGAGGAGGCTCGGACGACGGTCCACATATGCCCCCACAGCCCGTTAGGAATAGGAGGAGGACCTCGTCCTAATGCGAGCAAAGTCGAAGGCCTCGTTCACCTTAGACGAGATGGGGGAAGATGGACGACGGTCCGAATGTGCCCCACAGCCCATTAGGAATAGGAGGAGGATCTCATCCTAACGCGAGCAAAGTCGAAGGCCTCGTTCACCTTAGACGAGATGGGGGGAGAGGCTCGGACGATGGTCGCATGTGCCCCCATAGTCCGTTAGAAATAGGAGGAGGACCTCGTCCTAATGCGAGCAAAGTCGAAGGCCTCGTTCACCTTAGACGAGATGGGAGGAGATGGACGACGGTCCGAATGTGCCCCCATAGCCCGTTAGAAATAGGAGAAGGACCTCGTCCTAACGGGCAAAATCGATGACCCGTTCACCTTAGACGAGACGGGGGGAGATGGATGACGGTCCGAATGTGCCCCCATAGCCCGTTAGGAACAGGAGGAGGATCTCGTCCTAACACGAGAAAAGTCGAAGTTAGGAACAGAAGGAGAATCTCATCCTAACGCGAGCACCCGCATAAAATCCGGCCAAAGGAGAAAAGATCTTCCCCGAGCGATCGGGCCAACCTAGGCTGGAGAGCTTCAACTTCAACCTCGGCCAGAGATAAGATCGGAGACAACCTCGTCCTGAGACCAAATCTCTTTCGAGCGCCCGCATCAAACCCGGCCAAAGGAGATAAGATCTCCTCGAGCGACCGGGCCAACCTCGATTGGAGAGCTTCAACTTCAACCTCAGCCAAAGATAAGATCGGAGACAACCTCATCCTGAGACCAAATTTCTCCCGAGCGCCCGCATTGACCTCGACCGTAGGAGACAATGTCGCCCCCGAAGAGCTCAACCTCCGACTTCGATCGCAGCGAACGAAGCCTCCCTCAACCTTGGTTGGAGATGGGATCCTCCTCAGGCTTCAACTTCGATATCAACTTTGGCTGGAGATGAGATCTCCCCCGAGCTTCGACCCGGACCAGCACGGGGTTCAGAGGAAGACTTTGGCAGTCGCCTTTCCTGCACTCTTCTCCTTCGAGTTTCGAACTCGGAAGTGGGGGACTAGTGTTGGGGATAAACCCCACTCCCGCCGAAGTCTAGTTCGATGCTCAGCCCGATGCAACCAGTAACCGCAGAAGAACTTCAGCAAACGGATCTTAGCCGAACCCTTACAGCCGGTTGGACTGCTCCCGAGCTCCTTTGGACTCCCAATGGCCGAGCCTCAGCCAAATTCCTTCAATCGGGCCTCAGCGGTCGTCCCTCGACCGAACTCTCCAGCAGCCGAGCTCCTTTGGACTTCCAACGGCCGGGCCTCAGCGGTCGTCCTTCGATCGAACTCTCCAGCGGCCGAGCTCCTTCGTACTACTCAGCGGTCGAACTCCTCAGCGGTTGTCCCTCGTCGAACTTCTAGCAATCGAGCTCCTTCGAACTCCTAATGACCGGGCCTCAGCGGTCGTCCTTCGATCGAACTCTCCAACGGCCGAGCTCCTTCGGACTACTCAGCGGCCGAACTCCTCAGCGATCGTCCCTTGGTCAAACTTCTAACAACCGAGCTCCTTCGGACTTCTCAACGATCGAACTCCTCAGCGGTCGTCCCTCGACCGAGCTACTTAGCGGCCGAGCTCCTTGAACTTCCATCAGTCGAGCTCTAGCCGAACTCAGCCGCCGAGCTTCAATCAGGCTCCCGCAAGAGCCGAACTCTCTCCGCGTCGTTATAGCCAGGCACCTGCGAAAGTCGAACTCCCTCCAAGCTTCCTCTCCGATCGGATCTCTTCAGGGGCCGGACTCCTCACCAATTGAGTTCCTATCGAACTTCCTAGCGGCCAAGCCTTAGCCGCGCACTTTCAGCCAGACGCCTATGGAAGCCGAACTCCTTCCGAGCTTCCTCCTCAGGAGTCCGAACTCCTCCAAAATGGGCTCACGTCGAAGACCTTCAACTCTTCATTCGACTGACTCTGCAGCCATCACCATCGATCCACCGCAAGCCCTGCAACCATCACCATCAACCCGCCGCAGACGGCACCTCCCCGAGAGACTGACTCCGCCGAACCTCGAGCGGTCCGCTCGCACGCGGCTGCAGCTGTCACCATCAATCCACCGCAGATGGCACCTCCTCGAGAGACTGACTCCGTCGAACCTCGAGCGGCCCGCCAGCACACCGCTGCGGATGTCACCATCAAGCTCCGCTATAAAAAGGGACCCTCCAGATACGCTAACCTCTCGAATCTCTGAGCTCTCCTCTTCTTCTCTAAGCTTCGGAACTCATTCCCGAGCACTCCATTCCTATTGGCCTGAGCTGACTTGATCGTCGGAGGGTCCTACCGGAGCCACCCCCATCGACTCCGGATGGGACTTTATTTTGTAGGTCCCCGACGGCGATCTCATCGGCCTTCACCCCAGCGGATTCCGACGACGATCAGTTTCTGCATCAACATGACTAATGCAAGACATACATTGCTTGCATGTATCAACATAGATTTGTATGCATACAATGGGCATGAACTAAAATGATGTGATCTTTCACATGATTTAAGTTCTTGCTAAGTGGTTAAAGCTTCTGTTATTTTGATTGCTATAATTTGAGCAAGTTATCAACATTCATCATCTCGGTACCAAATCCTGTATCAATATTATCATACTATCGAATCGGTATGTTTGGTATAGTATTTGATTTGACATACCAAGTATTGGTATACCTCTTATACTATGTACTGATTTGGAAGTGGTATGATAAGGTACAATCAGTATTCATGGCAAACCTTGCTTGATTCTCCTAATTTGATCGCCCAAATCTCATGGAGTCCATGTTTTCCAGGGATCAGTCAGTGGAAGTGCGTGGCTTCTTCTCGTATTTGCATAAGGGGTGGGGCTGAGGACTGACGATTTGTCATGATATCACATTTGACTTTGATATTTATTCGTGATAGGTGTTTGATAGTAATCCCAAAGATTTAGGGGGTGTTTAGTTCGCAATCAAAATTAAAATCAAGATAGGAATCGAAATGGATTGAAATCAGAATTAGAATGGTCAAATTCTCCAAAGCATTTGGTTCGTGACTAAAGTTAGAATCAGAATCTGAACGAAAATTTGAATCCTTAGAAAAAAAATCAAATGATTGGAATAGGAATCATCCATTCACATTTCCATTTTAAATCTCAACTTTCTCCAACCAAACACCTTCTAAAACTCACCATTTCCATTTTAAATCTCAACTTTCTCCAACCAAACACCTTCTAAAACTCACCAGGCCTAGTAGAATCTTTGGACTTGGTGCACAATGGACTCGAAGCAGACCTTTTGAGTAGTTTTTGGTAGTCTCTAGATACATTGGATGACTTGAGTATTTCTTTTAAAAAAATATTTTGCTCATCATGGGCGCTCACGGGCTTCGCGATTATCGCTCGTGATGATTGACTCACGTACAGGCCGAAAGATAAATTTTTTTTTTTTCGGGCACCATATTTTTTTTTCTTTCGATTCCGCAAGTAAGCCAATCATCATATGGTGAGCACGCACTATTTTTTTTTAGCACCATATTTTTTTTTTTTTTCGATCATGCACGTAAGCCAATCATCATATGATGAGCATGCACCGTGAGCAAAATATTTTTCTTCCGCTTAAGCAGGTTATCCTTGATGGGCAAACTGTCATTTTAAGAGAGATAAAATGAACACTCATGTTTGCTTTATGGTCTTTAGCAGCCTTGTGGCTCCGTCCTCCATGCCATCGATAAAGCAATAGGCTAAATTCCGAGGACAGGCCTTGCGAACTACCTCTCAAGCCATACTATTACTAGAATTTTCTTATTAAGCGGGTAATCCTCGGTGGGCAACCCGTCTTTTGAGAGACCAAATGAGCATTCTTTGCCTAAGGCGATCCTAGTTTGTCAGCAAAGATCTAAGGACGTCCTCTGCGTAAACGTAATTAACTCTTTTTTGAAGGATAGAGGAGAAGGAAGAGTTACAAGTTATATGGATATTATATGGATATAAATTGTAATGAAGGATAAGAAAATGGGTGGAAATTATATTGAAGGAAATAAATAGAAGCAAATGCCAAATGAGGACTTACACGACCAAACCCAAATAATTCAGATGACTTGATGGTTTGTTTACAATTATAATCATATTTGGGAGAAATTGCACGGTGGGAGAGCGAGATATTCTGAACTCACTAGTCTTTACACAAGTACCCTGCGGCTGTTCTGCTGATCATACACTTGGGTGGAGATGTGCAAATTACAGTTTGAGCTTCAACTCAAAACATATTCCAAAATTCTGAGAAAGCTAGGCAAGAGAATAATGCTGCTATAACACCAAAAAAAATACATGTTATTTGCTCCCTTGAGACACCTGCAGCTTGAACCAGATTCCATCCCTTTGCCATTAAAGGGAAATGGGCATACCAATAATCATAATATAATCAAAAGTCAATGGAAAAACTACAACCAAAGAAGCGAAATTTAAAATTCCAGGCCGCATTTGAAATTTTAGACAGCAAACCACAATACCATCACTCATCATCCAAAAGAATCAAACATTAACACAAACAGCTCAGTGAGGAGCAAATCAGACCGGATGGAGAGATTGGAATGAATGAAACCGAAAATCAGCAAGGCGACAACACAATAGTTGGAAAGATACCAGAGACCCCACACCTAAACCTTACCAAAAGCATCTCTCCATTCGATGCTCATTATCCTAAACAAAAATTAGGCTTCATATCAAGAACAATGCCAAAGCAAAACTACTTTTCGTTTCCATCCATATATGAATAAAATTTTACCATCCACTTACAAATAGCTCGGTTAAAAAAGCAGACTGACACAACAGAGTTTGGGCGGCTAACCGCTTCGAGTGAAGTCACACCAGGCACTTTGGACGAATTGAAGAAATGAGAACGGTAGCAACAAAAAACCCAAGACTTCCTACATATGATACAGGTCTATGCTACTACTCAGTTCCCTGTAAGCCTACAAAAGTTTCATACATAACTAATCAGTATCTGGATCTCCATCAACAATATCCGGTAATGAATCAAGGGAGACCGAGTCAGAGTCATCCATCAGCTCCTTTCCCTTACTCCAGACAGTTAAGCCTCCATAAGCATCATTTTTGAGATTTGAAGCACTGCTTGCAGCAAGGTCACCTCTGCCTGGAACCATCACATCACCAGAGTAAATGCCAGCAGCAAAATTTTTAGATTTATCAGCAATGTTGCTGAGATCCGCAGCATCACTTGAAATCATGTCTTCTTTGCCTAGAGGCATCCCATTGCTGGAAACTACATTTTTGTTAGGTGATGCCCACTCAGAGCCAGCTGCAGCACCAATGTAAGTACTGGCACTGGGTTCTTCCATTATGTTTGACTCAACCATATTTTCTTCTTTACTGAAGCATTCCATTTCCACATCAATAATGCGCTCCTGACTGCCTTCAACAATCTTCTTACCTCCAGCACAATGAACCCCCGCATCCTTTTCTATCAGAGAATCTTCAAGTAAACCAGGCACAGGTTGATCAGCATTGTAATTATGTTTACTCAGGTTGCTGCCATCAGCTGCAGCCTCTTCATCACTACCCAACCAGTCAAAGTATTGTTCATCATCCTCTAAATCATTAAGACACCCTAGACCACCCTTGGACAATGAAGGCATATTGGCTTTCTGGTTGCCGACAAATGTATTTTCTGGGAACCTCTCGTTGAAACCCTTGTCAAGTGTCAGACTCTTAGCAACTGAAAAATCCACCAATGGTAAGGCCCGAGGATGAATGAGAACTTCCAAGGCCAGCAGGGCATGTGCGCAGAATGTAGAAAGTGTAGTTCCAGTTTCCAGTTTTCCTGGAGGACCATGCCACAAATATTTAGAGCAGTCCAATGTTTAACTGAAATTTTTCCTTCAATCACATTAAGCATGGGAATACCTCACATACTTGTGTGAATATGAAATGAACCATAATCATAGCTGATACCTTGGGAAAAATCTCAGGCATGATTACCCATATAGCAATCTAGATGCGGATGACCAAATCCGCAATCCATGGCCTCACTCTCTCTCATTGCATTATAGAAGAAACAAACAGATGGGCATGATCATATGTGAGAAACCACGGATTGCATATCCAGGAACCCTACATAGAGATTTCTTTGCAGGCGCACATGCACAGAATTATCTTCAACGTTCCCACAATTTTATTATTGTTTCAAGACAAAATTAATTATTCTCCTATTTCAAAGACATAAAACCATGCCAGTTCTTCAAAAACCAGCACGTAATAATCCTTGTGCATAGAACCTTAAGGACAGCACTACTGCACTAGCAACATTATATCACAAATGCCTATGTTCTAAGGATTATATCACAAATGCCTACTTTCTAAAGATTATCATGCAACATGTCCCTTCTTCAGAATCACATAAAACATACAGCTGACACATAGTATGAGAAGCTGACCTTTTGGACATCAGGCTGAATGTCACAACAAGCAAAAGATTAGTCAACTAGGTTAGATCTCATAAATTTAGAAGCCATTTTGAATGTGTTGGTGCTAATAAAGTGGAAAATTTACATAACGAATGTTCAAAATCAGGTGGCCTAGAGTCATATGGCATTGCATATTGGTAAATGTCAACTAAAATCTTTCTCTAGAAACCACTGCACGCAACTGGAGCTTGTTCTCACTAAGCTCAAACAAGAAAATGAGTGAATGTTGTCACAAAATGAAAGCTCAGGATGGGGTTGAGTAACTTTAAATTTCTGCTGCAAAAGCAGCAGAACCCACAAACTCCACAGCAAATTCCAAAGGTGCTTATAGCATTGATTGTATTTGTACTTAATCAGTTACATGTTCCTAGTTTTAACCACTATCTTTTGTGATATGTTAGGAGCTTTAGTATACATGCTTTAAATAGTTACCTCTGCGGAAAAGTTCAAGGCCTTCTGATAAATATGGAGGGCGAACATGAGCTTGCGAAAGAAGGGATGCTAACAGCGCCTGCAATGCTGCAAGTTGAAAATCAGCTCGTGACATTGTAGGTTCCTCTGTTAAAGTGACAGATTTTCCCTCATACAACAATCCCATGTCACAGGCATTTTTTGCTACATTTATCAAAAGTAGGTCGACATTTGGCCGCCAACATTCCGATCTCAAAGAACCACCCTATAAAATGCCAAGAATATCACATAAGAACACTTTTCAGTTGCTTTGCAATGGGTGAGTCTCGAAAAGTTAGTGAAGCACCACCATAAAACTCAGAAACCAACAAATAAACACTGACAATCTCACAAAACAGATAATTATACACAAGCGGTTCATAAAAAATATATCATTTCTACCCAACGATGATCAAGATAAGATAAACATGCCTGACATCTAATCATCATGGATTAGCAGGTTGACACCAGATTATACCATGGTCTAATCCATAATAGGATAATGATTGCATCAGGAAACTATGAAACTAATTTTCTTGGAGTGGCATCAAGGACTAACCAAAGCACCACCTATTCAGAAAGGATATCCCCAACAAGAAAATTTGAGAAACAGGAAAAATAATAAAGAAAAGCCAGAACACTACATTACAATGACAGGAAAGAGCTTACTATAACAAACTTATATTAGTTTATGACTTTTTGTAATCAACATCGCTCCTTTTCCCAAAAAAATTTCTGTTGCAATATATGAGATGCATGCTACCACACTTCACAGTGCATTGAATTATGTAAGGGTGAAAGTCAAGGTTTATAAAGTCTTGACTATTTCATCAGGTAGCCAATACTAAGATGAAGCAAAATACCAGTTTATCTTGACTAATAAATGTGTAAGGATGAACAAATTTTAACAGAACCAATGAATTCTGAGATCTTGAAGGTGCCATGGTTCTCATTGTATATGAATTCCTCTGCACATCCTAAAGCATTTCCTTCATTTACTGCCCATCATGCCCTCTCTCCTCAGGTTGCACGCTTCCCTCAGTGTTTACCACTCATTCCTGTTTTGAAAACCAAAAAGAAATCAAAATTATCAACTTTTTTTCTGTAACACCTCCATCTTACTTCAAACTCCCAGGAGCCGTCCAAGCCAGGGCGGTGATTGAAGCAGGACCCTTTCAACTTCTTAGCAGAATGGACAAGAAGGGCCCCAATGGATATAGGGATGAGGGCAGTGCCACATGGAGGTAAAGGCTGGTAAGATCCAAAATAGTAGCTGAGGTTACGGCAAATGGCACCTATAAAGCATAAGAAGGTGGATGGGTTGAGGGGGTGAGTTAACATGTCACAAGGTGCCATATAGTGGACTATGTCGATCGACCAGTCACAGAGGAGACAACTAGCAATTTTGAGCGGTTGGTGGCATAAGGCATTCTAGGGCCAGAAAAGCTATGAAGAGAGAGCATTGGATGTTGTTAGCTGCGAGACAATGTTGTGTGCTATATCGAAATATTGATAATGAAAGCAAGATTAGTTATTGTTTTAGGCATTGATTTCAATAATTAGTAAAAAAGATTCATTCTAGTTAATTATTTCTTCCAAAAAAAAAAAAGGAGCAATGTATTGATATCATACTTGTTGACACCTCGAGATATATTGGTTTTGTATCAGCCAACATAATAATGGTTAACATATCCATCTTGCATCCACACACATACATATGTCAGTCAGTGTTTGACGCCAATATCAATGTCTTGGCTGAGATCCCAGGCAATATGGAAACCATGGTCCATGTTGATGTCTTCTATGTAATCAAATTATGTGATGAAGATGCATTGTGCGTCTCGCAGAGTTTCGAGGCTTGGGAAACACTGTGGAACTATAACCTTTAAAAATCTTCATTTCATAAATTTCGTAACAAAGCATCATCTTCTACATTATCCTACAATTTCATGATCAAATGATATAGCTTATCCTGTTCCGTGAGAAGATTAGTTTGTTTGCTGTCAAGGACAGAACATATTTGTTCTGAAAATATTCTTTTCTCCATGTATATTATGGTCAATGCAATGTAAATTTGAAGACTTTTAAAAAAAAAAGCATGTATCTAGTCACAAACATAAACTCATAAAAGTAGTAAGTTTTAATTACTTGTATGTAAAAATGTATGTCAAAGTTATGTTGGAAAATGCATATACTTATATGGTCAACAGTGATTAAAAGTATTAACATATGCACATACCACAGTCAAAAGAGCTTCCAGTGTTTTAAGTGCAGCTATCTTGACAGGAAGAGGAGTAACTGGTTTTCTGCTGATCGCTGCAACTTCAGGATCAACGCTATTTAAATGTTGCCTTGGTGATCCAGAAGTATGCTTCCTCTTCCGAGGGCTACTTTGCTTCAATGTCTCACTTCCTACTTTTGATGAGTATAAATTCAAGAACATTAAACTGCTCTCAGGACTATCCTTCAGATCAGCAAAAGCATTATTGATTACTTCCTGGGCAAGGTATAAAGCCATCCCTGATCAAGATCCAATCCTGCGAATTAGTAATCAAATCACTTGATTACAAAGCAAGTGAACAACGAATTGAACATAAAAGAAAAAGGAAAGAGAGAGGATAGAGAGGGGGTGAGAGGGCAAGGGGTTAAGAGACTGATTCTGACTCATTATAAATATTGTAAAATATACATTAAAAAAACAAAAAGGTCTTCTGAACAAAAAAGACATCTCTTAGACACAGTTCAGTTAACAATATGAAATCATACAAGTAAGAGCAAATAGAGAGAAAATAAATAAACCTAGCTCAGTTCCTTTCATTGTATTCATATTTTTGGAGAAGATCATTATCATGGATTCATGCATTGTAGATTGGATACCTTTGAGGCACTAACCAGAACCTTAAGAGTTCATTACAACTTTGACAGCGTTAAAGTATAAATGGGAGCAGCATATTCATTGCAGAACCGTAGTCTTAGCTACAGAGCATTGTGGTGGCGACAAAACAGAGATGATGGAAAAAATACAACTTAATTAGGAAGCAGAGATAAACTATAATATGATGGATTTTCTTGCTTGATATTGTATTACTTCCCAACAAACATCTATTCAACTTTAAAATAAATCAAACCATTTTAAAAATCATGAAGTGCAAGAATTTTTGGACACAATTTCCATCATTGAAAAAATGAATATTTAAACAATGATTTGAGGGTGTAGGAACATTTTATAAACAAACTTTTACTGACCCCTCCCCAGTCAAATAATAAGAAGAACATCTACACCCACAAAAATGAGAGACATATGCATTTTGACAGTGAGATTGTTTTTGCTCTTTAAGTTTGCTAGTGTAAATCATAAATATAAAATGTTAAAAGGCTATAGGATAAATATTATGGTATTACTTGCAAGGACGAGAATTAAATACTGTGAATTTATTAAGAGATGGTAATATAAAGTTTTGAAGAATCCTCTGAAAGGAAGACCAAACAAGTGATCCAGAAACCAATTTGGGTTTCAAGAAAATACTTTCAGTCAACAACAATCTTCTTCTAGTTAGGCAGTTAACTAGACAACACAGAGGATGAACAAACAATGCAAAACTTCAACTCTGTTGAAAAAGCATGCCATATTGTCAAGAGACAGTTTAGTACACTCTGATTTAATATAAGAGGTAGCATTGATGATATACTTAAGCAATAATTGACATGCTACAGCAAAAATCTGAAGTCTAGGTCCTTGCACATTTCACAAAGGAATGGCATCCCAGCTATCGGTCAAATCCTAGTACTCTTAGTTTGGTAGAATGTGAAGCGTATATATAGACACACAAACATATACATGCATATATGTACGGATATACATGCATACATACATATACCAACATGTATATACATATAAGAATGTATGTATATATTGTACATGGTTTTAAATACCATTGGACAGGGCTGTCCCAGTTTTTTAAAGTGGAATGGAACGCTCTAGATGGTGAATGTCCATCCAGGTCCATTTCCTGTTTCATCTGGGCACTCGGGAAAATGAGACCCCACCATTCAACTGATATTTAAAGCCTTGATATTGTAGCATTGTCAAATATATGAAGAGTCATAATTGGCATGCATGAGAGGTTACCCTCTATTAGTTCTTTACCTTCAAACCTTTAGCTCATTGTATATCAGTGTCATCTGGTGAGATTAGATTATGTCAAGGGCAAGAGTAGAATAATAGAAAACAGTCTACTGAAAATTAGTTGAACCCTTTTTTCTTGTTCTTTTTTTGAAATATACACGGAAAAGAGATTTTGAACTGATGGCAAATAGATAAATGACAATGATTATGTCTCAATATAGATAATTACACAATAAAAATGGACTGGTGAATGGAGCAGGCATGTGATTCTACAATGTTGACTGCTACATGCGGGCAAAGCTTGGAAATATATTTTATATGTTATAGATAATGGTAAGCCCAACTTTGTTTGTGAATAAGGTATGGGGCCATAAATTGTGGTTGTTGTGGAAATTAAGAATACTGCTGAGAATGACAGGAATAAAGAAAGTAGAGGGCAGCAATTATGAGGGTAGAGATCGAGATGGTAGAATGAGCTTAGAGTATCATGAAAATACGACAAAGTAACATAAAAAGCAAATGAACATGATGTTATAAAAACTGGTGCAGCTTTAAGAAGTAGAAGCCTTCAAGCTTCAGTGGCCAGGGCCAAGAAGAGAAGTGACAAGGGAGTCACTTATTGAAACAGGAAAAAGGTACAAGGCATCGTCGGATATTCGACACCTACAAGAACTATTCAAGGTTAGAACAAGGCTATGCAAGGGAATATTAAGAACACTAGTATCTCAAGGCATTTTCTGTCTGGATGCATGCCTCCACTACACCTGTGTCATGAACTTGTCTGTTGCACCACCATTTGAAGTAGTTATGGAGCCATCTGATTTTCAAGTATTATGAGAACCTTTCAAGGTTTTAACAAGTGTATGGAATGCCTTTGAGATAAAAAACACTAATATTTTAAGCAATCTCTGCCTACGGAATGCATGTGCCCTATGATGTATTTGTCTCATAATTTCGCTGCCAACATTTGAAGTAAACAAATGACACGGAACTGTAATCTTTCTTCTTTGATTAACAAGCTGGGACTGATCTCGTGAACTCAAAATGAACATATGCATGTCCATCACTGAGGAGCAGTTCCATTCTATCAACACAAATTTTGACCCTGGAGTACCGTCCAGCTGTATTTCCATGAAAAAGAATAAGGATATCAAGGTTCTTATGCTTAATATAAGGATATTAAGGAAGTAAGACTTACCAACACCCATGGAGATCAGCAAAATCTGCATAATAGAATAAACTCTTATCCTTATGTTTGGCAATGTAGCTCTCCTAAAATACTCTGTTAAGAGTCGCACAATGTTAGCAGCATGTGGTAAGAGTTGGCTGCAGGAAAAATAGCAAACACAATTAGGAAAAAACTTAGAAATCAACTTCAATATTAATAGGACAACTGGATTAGATAAACAAATGAATTTTCAGCATGATATGGCTTAGGAAATGAAGATGAATTTTGAATTTGGCTTTGAGATGGAAAATAAACTTTTATCTGTAAGATAAAGGAGTAACTCTGTAAGATAAAGGACTAACTCCAGAACAAAAAGTTTTCAAAACTGTTCCAACGAAACTAAACCAAAAAAAAAATGTGCTAACAGGTGCAAGGAAATAATAAATATTAAATAACTGAAAATGGCCTTTCATTGTATAAAAGAAAATAACAGGCATTATTTCCAATGTCCTCTATTTTATCAGAATGATAGAATTTTAGTGAACATAATTACCAGTATCCTACTTTGAAAAGAACAAAGAAATAATTTACAACCCTCACCTTCGCACTCCTTTTATTGTCGCAATTAAAAGATCCAAGCTTGCTAAATGCAATTCTGGAAGCTCTGAACAGAGAATTTCTTGATGCATCACAGTTGTGAACAGCAACAAGGATTTGGGCAAAGAACCATCCACTCTAAGCACCCTCCCAACCAAAGCTAGCAAAGGGCGAACAGGAACTGTGACCTTGTTGACAATAAACACATTGAAAGTGGGATTAATGACTTCCTGAGTATCACATATTACAGATGTTCCATAATATATAATTTTGGAAACAAGCAAAAAAATCTATGACACAACATAAAATGGATATGCAGCTACCTGAACAGGATAAGGATTAGAAAGCATCATACAGCAACAATGTATGAGAGTACACACTATGGGAACCAATAATTCGTGAAGAACTTTTGTTGCTGGCTGAGAAGCTTCTTCAGACCTCAAATGACCTCCCAGCAGTGGAGGGGGATCTTTTCCTGGTGGAACTAACAGTCTCACAACCTCAGAACTTTTAGCTTCTGCCACATACGTGTACAAATGTTAGTTCCCAACAATACAGAAAGAACCAATAGTAAGAGTTAGGATATCCTCCACCTTCTAGTCCTTGGAAGGCATCATTCAGAAGCATATCTATTGTTATCAAAATCTTTTGCATCATCAAAGACCAGCTATCTTCATCACCTTTTACCTTTGGAAGTAATGCTAAACAGTGGGCAAATTTCTGAAAAAGAAAGTAAGAGAACAAAATCTGTTCACCCTCCACCTAAAAAACTCAAATGGATGCCAGTTGAGAACAAATGGATAGCTCTTAGCTGGGCCATGCAGATGAGACATTATCTACTGCTTGTTCAGATGACATGATTAGGAAGAGAATGTTCTAGGAAAGAAGCAATCTCTCACCTTAGAGGTATGCATATTGCACTTTGCTGACATAATCTTTGATGCAAGGATAGCTTCGACCTGTCATACATTATCTACTGAGTTAGCATTCTTACTGTAGTCTTAACTGAAAAAGTTTAGAAAATGCAATAATCATCCAGAACTTAAATTATGCTCCATGTAACCAAAACTTCTATGCAAAATGCAACTAATAATTAATAATAAGTACTATCACAGGTTTCATCCATTAATAATTCCTGTTCAGGATTTCTTGACCTTTCCTCAACTTTTCTCACCTTCTGCACAACTATGAACATGTTTTCAGCTTACTTTGGCACATCTTTGTTGTGCATGTACCTATCATATGAATTATTTCCCATCAATTTACCCAATATCAATTCATATGTTACCACCAATGTGCCAACAGTTTCCAACACTTTCTCCATAACTATCACACATCACATCAACATTTTAGTCTCTGTGTCTTCATTAGATGTACTAGGCCCACTTACTGTAATCATTGGGCTGTCAGCAAAGAGAATCAATAAATAGGATCATTGTTACTGCAAGTTGCTATCACCATGGTCACTTTTTTATTGGAATACTCAGGGTCATCTATACTATTTTAAATGGAAGCACCTTTTTTTAACCACAAAATTTAAAAAATGAAAATAAATATCCAGAATGTTTTCCATTATCATCTATATTCAAAAAAAAGGATGGTTATTATTAAACTATTTCTAAATGATTAAAAGATGGTTTAAACACCATGAATTTAAGCATGACCTTGAAGTTGCATGCAAGCATCAGCATACATATTGAGCATGTGGTTGTGCCATGTGAGATATTGTATTTGCTTCTCCACTAAAAATGAAAATAATATCCATGGTAGTTTTCCGTTAAAGAGTATGTGATGACTATGTGATGCAATTATATCCGAATGCAGCATATTTGCTAACATCCATAGATTAGCAGAAATTTTTATTAGTTTCATCAAAATAACTACAACTAGTGAATAAGTTATCTCACCCAAATAACAACTAAATTCCTTGTCCATGAGAAGTACAGATTTTTCTTATATATCCTTTAATAAAATAAATGTGTACAAGCAACACCAAGCTGATAGGAATGAAAAAGGCATGCTTTTCCTAACAAAAACAAGTAGAAAATATGGGAAGGGACTTACATTATCATAGTGTCGATGCAAAGAAGATCGATAGAATGTTATGAGGGTGCATAATAAATCAACTGCTCCTTCCTATGTAGACATGCAGCACAAAAAACTCATAATTCCATTGTCTTGCTATCAGCATCCCAACAAAGAAATAAACCACGAACTCCTTGACAAATTAGACTCACCCATACAGCCTCTGCACCATCATTGTTTAATAACTGGAGAACTGGCTGAACAAGTCTCCCAGCAAATGATGTTGTATCCTTCTTTAAACTAGGAAAACCAGCAGATCTGATATCAAATAAATAAGTCATATGATGCCCAATTGTATGAGAGAAAATGTTCATACAAAAATGGCCAAGAAATTGCACCATGTGCATTATGTGAACTTCCAAGGTTAGCACCATCTAAATAATGTAACTGAACATAGCAAGGATGCTTGATTAAAAAATTCAATAGAAAAGAAGCCTTAAATTAGGATTGAAGAGTTCTCACGTCTCAGCCTTGCCCAAATATGCTACATTGGCTTGTTAGACCAAGCTTGTAACATAAAATAGAGGCAAGGGAGTTACAGCTTATTCAGTTTGGCTTGACATTGTAAAGCAATGCCAGAGATGGTCTTTCACAAGAAACCCTGGTCTGTTAGAAGGTGGAAGCTATAGTGGGAATCCACTTAACAGGAGACCCCTATTTGAAGGATTCTGCAATAAAACCACAATAAAGCATAAAAAGCCGATATCAGCTTCAGCAACTTCTAGATAACATTAAGGAATAATGGGCATCAGTTCTGCAATTTATGTTGGTCAATGAATTAATATATATCTGTAGTTCATACTATGTACACACACACAGAGAGAGAGGGGGGGGGGGGGCTCTACCCTCCTGGAAGGACTGAGGCCTCAATCCTACCAATCCAAAATCAATGGCAGAGATGAGATACGAAGGACCACACCATTGAGTATGCTTGACATCATAAAAACTACAATGAAATCAAATATCAAGTCTTTTGGAGGTCATTTGCTTACACATCAACTGGTTCAAAAATACATTATTTTAATGTTTTAACATGATGTTCAGTAGATTTATGGTTTGGAAGCATCCAAATAAATTGAATTTGGTTCGTCCAAATAAATTAATGGTATATATTTCAATTCATATGCCTTCTCATATAATTTAGAATAATAATATTACCACCACCATGATTTTTTGTGCTCGCTTGATGCATGGATAGGAGGCTTCAAAAATACATGATTTTTAGTTTCTTAATAGCTTTTATTACATAGATATGATCAATGGTTTGGATTCTCAATTTGAAATATTGTATGAGAGCCAAGGACCACAGTCAATTATGCATAGGTTAAAATAAGTCAAGCATAGCTGATGGAAAAGTCAAGCATAGTTTAGAAAAAGGTGTTGCAACTTATTCACTTGCGCAAGGCATCTTAAGAAGCAATACTACTATTATCATGCAACAACAAGTTCAATTCAACAAACCTTGTGAAAAGATCAGCCAAAGAAGCACAAGAAGCCACTTTCACAAAATGTGTGCTGGATGACGGCTGTCAACAAGAAAAGGAATGCATATTAATTAAAAATGCATGAATACATCATTCATGCATGAGTACAGTATACAGAAGCTTCAATCATGAACATATGATGGGATCAACAAAACTAGCATCACTACACAAGAGTCTTAAAATTCTGAGTAATTTGCTAAAATATAAACTGAAATAACAACATCTAATACTTTCAAGGGACCTCTAGCTGTTGATATATATTACTTGGAAGTTGGATGGTTCAAATTCAGCAGAAATAATGAAATTAAGTTTTGGCAGAGACTGAATACAAAATAAAGTTTGTTTTTTTTTTCTAGGAATAGTTTATGCAACCTCCTCCTCTTTTATTGTTTTTTAAAAAAAATCTCCTTCCATGCTAATTCTCCTCTTATTTCCTTAAATATGGAAACAAAAAAGTCAAGTCTGAACCTAGACTCGAAGATAAGAAGTGGCCCTAACAGATACTTATACATCAGTATATATAGAGGGCAGGTGATCATGATTCTTAGATCACAAGCCATATTCCAATGTAGCTCAATAAACAATATTGCTCTAAATAGTGAAAGCCAGGTATACGGGCTTAAGAGGTCATCAAGACCAAGAATATATGTCATCAAATGTCAGGATGCAGCCAAAATAAGAATGGCCTCTTCTCCTTTTGGTCAAGGCTCAAAGGTAATAGGAGTAAACGCTCTTGTCCCCCTTCCAATTGATAACGGAATGCATCTTCTAAATATTTTTCAGTCCTTGGAGACCTTCCACTGTTCAATCTATGATAAAGATAAAGTGGTAAAATAAAGATATCTTATCAGCATGGTTACAGATCCAACATCACAATCGGATCTTGTCCAAGAGCAAATCCTTTAATAGTTTCACCTGACTGTTGTGGTTTCCTGATATCCTTTACCCCAAATGAACCAGCATTTGAACCCCATTATGATGGGGCTATTCTGATGAATATTCTAGGGAATATGCTACATATGGGCCCAACCATCATGACTATTGTGAAACCAAGCCTCCTCCAGCATACTAATCTGTAACTACATCTTCCCCATTTTTACAGACCATTGACTTTACAACCATCATTTTCTCATTATTCTCTTGCATCGACGAATCTCTTTACTTCCAAATATTACGATCGACTTAAATAGAGAGTTGGTTTTACAACTTCCTAATGAGTTTTTTCCTTCACATGTGTGTACTTTTCAATTAGAAATGGCCACCTAATCTACCTTCATCATAATACTTGAGACATCCTCATCTATCATTACTTCGTCGAAAATAATATTATCAAAGTAGTGATAGTCAATGCATCTTAAATTCCCACTGAATTACACTCCAAAAGCAGCATATATTATCCCTATATTTCAAGAACCCGTATTTCTTGAGATTCATAGCAAGATGCAACAGGAAATTAAAGCAAAATACAGTCTCATCGGATTGCTGCTTCATGAATATGTTAAACATTGTCAACATGTAGATCCATAAACCATCCTCCATGACCATCAAACAACCTCACTTGGTTTTCAGATTCAAGCCATTGCAGTTTATAGTGCTGAGTGTAAAGTTTATTGATCAATCACCCAAAGGAAACCTTGATACATGAACTTCCCAGCATTAGGCTGCTGTGTATCATGAGATCATTGCGACATGTCTATGTATTGTTTAGTCGGGTAGAAGATGACTCTCAACATATGAGCTTGCCCTGTTCCCAATTTAATAGATATTCTCTGGATGACTGTTGAACAGTTTCACGTTCTTATCGGCTTCAAGGTTATACATTTCCTGTATTACTTAAATTTGTTTATGTTTATTCACAATCATAAAGAATATAATATTTTGCTGCCATCCTATTCACTTCCTATGTGGTGGAAGCTTTATACTCCCAAACCATCATTTACGATATCAGACATTAATATGATATCTTTAACTGCATTAAAAATCAGTACTACATTCTCAAAAACCTTCATCCTCTGTAGCACTTGCTTATTAGCAACGACAAACTGGTGCAGGTACCAGTGTTACAATTAGGACAACAGGAAGATTGGAAAACATGTATTCAAAATCATCAAACGTTTGAATTACAAACTAAACAATTGCATTTGAAATTTAAAGTAAGAAAAAAGTCTCACATAATAATATGGGCAAGGTTTCACTGTCAGGGAGGAATAATAAACTGAAAGTTAATATAAGTTACCTGAATATTTGAGAGAAGCTTCTGGAACCAAAGAGAGTATGATGCTATGAAACGGTCAGAGCTGCATTCTTCACAAGTCACGCCTAGCAAACAGGTCCCCGCCCAACATTTATCTGGCTAGACCATTTAAAATAGAGAGGAGAAAACAGTTGGCAGGAAATAATTGATATAAAAGTGTTCAAGTTGAAATTAAACAAAATCTCACAGGCAATTTGGCAGCATCTGTTGCCAACAGAACATTCATATCCAAACTTCCTTTACAAGTATGACAACATCATCATGAAGAGCTAATATTAACAAGCAACTTTACCCTCCTGGAAGGTAAGACCAGAAAACCATCCAACCTGGACTGAGTAAACAGCAATTTAGCACATGTGATTCGAAAAGCACAAGCTTTATTAATTTAAGAAATTAAGGAAAAAGGTTCATTCACTAAATTTCTGGCCTCATCAAATCACATTGTTAATCAATATATGCTTTTTTGCTGAGAACTGTCGAAGTTCCTTCTTGTTGTATGGAATACAAAAAATGTAAATTACAACTAATCAATGTCATATGAAACCAATTGATAAAACCCATTAAAAGCTTCAATTTTTATTTACTTCCTCCATCCATTCAGCTAAAAAATTGAATTTTTGCATTTATAATACAAAAATGAACGTAATCAAACAAAGTTATTTTTTTCCTGTTCTCGACACTATCAGTATACGTGTTTCTTGTTTTCATCCTCCATGTAAATTACCATTACATTTGAAGAATAATTACTAACTCGTCAAAATAAGCTCCGGTAAAGAATATGACCCATACAAACACCAAGATTCTCGTTCTTCCGTATCTCCCATTACAAACGAGCTGCAAAACTTCCACTATATGCTCAAAGAAACCACATTTCGAAAACTTTTCTCAAGAACCCTAACTTTTGGAGGACACGAAATCGGAAAAGAGTTGAACAGCTACCATATTACTTGAGACCAGAAATAGGACGCGATCAACCCAGGCATCGACGGCGGATTTCCAAGCCTCGATCAGTTTCCCATCGGATGAATCAGCGAGGCGCTCGAGAAGGCCGTGGGTCTTCACTTTTCTCAAGAACCCTAACTTTTGGAGGACACGAAATCGGAAAAGAGTTGAACAGCTACCATATTACTTGAGACCAGAAATAGGACGCGATCAACCCAGGCATCGACGGCGGATTTCCAAGCCTCGATCAGTTTCCCATCGGATGAATCAGCGAGGCGCTCGGAGAGGAGGCCGTGGGTCTTCACATAGGCTAGGATGGAGGACAGCTCGGCAGGGCTCGGGAAGGGGCGCTTCTCGTCGGGGAGGCGGTCCCTCACCAGCGACCGCAGCATCCGAGGCCTCAGCCGGTAGTCGTTCATGCCCTCCAAAAAGTCCGTGACCGCCATTGGACGCGACGACGAGTTCAGCCCTCCAAAAAGTCGTGAGGCCATTGGACGCGACGACGAGCTCAGGATTGGATACCAGAGAGAGGAATTAGGGTTTCTGTTCCTTTTCTGGGGCTAAAAAACCCGAGGGGGCGGTAGCCGTTAGGATCGAGGGTTAGGGTTAAGTGGACGCGTGGGGGCGAAGGGCGGCGGGTTTTGGATGGCACGTGGGGCTCGTCGGCTGCGGGGCGAGCGAGGATGGCGACCGGAGGATCGTTGATCAGAACCGTCCGTTTGGTGATGTTTGTGATGGTTGGTTGTGGATTGTCTCATTTGTATATCATCGGAACACAACTCTCAACTATGGGAACCTTGTATATCAATGCAAGACATTTCGAGAGATTCTTAGTTTTTTTTTCTCTTTTGGTACATCGTCAAAGAAAATAAGTTTTGCAAAAAAAATAATAAAAAATATAAAAATTTTAGCAACCCAAACTTACTTACATGATATAAATGGATTTTTTTTTAAAATTATATTTGATGCATTACCAGATGATGGTAATGTAGATTACATGATAATCTAAATTATCTATAATTTAAATAGATTATCAGTAATATTGATTACTATTTTTGATACATATAGGTAATATTAAAATAAAATTACTAAAAATCTTTATTAATATATTTGGTATGACAATCAGATTACTAGTAATGTAACATCAAATTTTTAAAATATTCTATTATTAATCATATTAGTGTATTGAACAAATTATATATTATAATATATGACAAATCAATTATTATATAAAATAATATTCTATATTAATATTATATTATATTATATTATTATATAATTATATATATATTATATTTAAATAATTCTATATTATAATATATAAACATATAACTAATATATTATATATTTATATATTTTAATATAACAAATAATTATATTTATTATTTATATTTATATTATAATATAATATATTAATTTTATAATATATATATTAAATTAATATATATATATATAATATTATCATTATATGAATATTTATATATATAATATATATTTACTAATATATATTGATATATATAAACTATATTATATATATAATTATATATATTATTAATTGAAATATATTATAATATATAATATATTAATATTATTTATTATAATTAATATGTTATAATTATAAAAATATTAATTAATATATATATTATCATTTAATAATATTATGAATATCAACTAAAATTATATTATTGTCGTCGGTGATATGAAAACAATTGTTAATATTGCAGTGATAATTGGTTGATAATGATGTTCCATTTGAGGTAATGGAAGGTCAGGGTTCGTAGGATCCTCCGATAATTAAGTCAGCTCTTCTAGCCAACTCGGAGGACAATGGAGTACTCCAAAGAAAAGTACTCAAGAAAGAGTTCAGCAGAGTTCGAGAAGGAGAAGAGCTTAGAGAAAATGTATCTGAGGATTCTTTTTTATAGATGGAGCCTATAGCAGACTGATAGTGATAGCCATAACCGTCCGATAATGGGCCGCTCAAAATCGTATGGAATTTGGTACGGAGAGAGGGATGTCGTCAGACTGATAGTGATAGTCATAATCGTCCGATAGTGGACCGCTCAGGACCGTATGGAGTTTGCTACGGAGAGAGGAGTATCGTCAGACTGATAGTGACCGTTCATCGAGATTTAATAGCTGTAGTTCGAAGAAAATGGGCGTTGATTGATGAAGAACTTTGACATATATCAATTTCAGAGGAGTTCGAATTTCTAAAAAAAATACATCTTGAGGGGATCATCTAGGAGGAATACTACTTAAAATTTGGAAGTAATCCGCCGAAGGAATCTAGATGAAGTTTGGCTGAAGGAGAAGTCCGAAAGGAGTTTGGCTCCTGTAGGAATTTGACTGAAAGAGAGGTCCGGAAGAAGTTCAGCTCTTGGAGAAGTCCGACTGAAGGAGGAGTCCGAAAGAGTTCGACTCCTGGAGGAATCTGACTGAAGAAGAATTCGGAAGGAGTTCGGCTCTTAGAGGTATCCGACTGAAGGAGAAGTCCCAAAAGAGTTCGGCTCCTGTAGGAATCCAATTGAAGGAGAGGTCCGAAATGAGTTCGGCTCCTGGAGGAGTCCGACTGAAAGAGAAGTCTGGAAGGAGTTTGCTCCCAGAGAAATTCAATTGAAGGAGATTCGGAAGGAGTTCGGCTCTTGAGGTATCCGATTGAAGGAAAAGTTTCGAAAAGAATTTGGCTCCTATAGAATTCGACTGAAGGAAAGGTCCCGAGGAATTTGGCTCATGAAGGAGTTCGACTGAAGAAGAAGTCCGGAAGGAGTTCGGCTTTCGAAAGTACCGAAAAAGAATCGAGGAGTTCGGCTCCTTGGTATCCTGAAGAAAAGTCCGGAAGGAATTCGGCTCCTCATAGGATTCGACTGAAGGGAGAGGTACCGAAAGAAGTTCGACTCCTAGAGAAAATCCGACTGAAGAAGAGATTCGGAGAAGTTCGGAGTTCTGAAGGTATCTGATCTATCGAAGGGAAGTCTGAAAAGAGTTCGGCTCCTATAGGCATCCATCCGAAAAAAGAGGTCTGGAAGGAGTTCGAGGTTCCTATTAGGCATACACCCGAGAATGAAGGAAAGTCTGGAAAGAGTTTGCTGAAGTTCGAAAGATCAATGTCGGCTGCTGGAGGATTCAGTTGGGTTCGACCACTGGAAGGAGTTCGAACTACTGGGAGTCGTCGGTTGGATCGATATCTGCTGGAGCGAGAATTTTCGATCGGAAGCTCTTTCATAATTTGCCAGTAATATTAGGCTAGCATTTGGAACTTCATAGAACAAATCTATATCCCAATAAATATAAGATATAATTTATTATATATATTCTTATATATATAATTCATATTATATATAAACATAATATATATAAATAATATTATATATTATATATATTATAATATATAATATATATATAATATAATATAATATATATATATATTATATTATCATATATATATATTATTAAATATTATATAATATTATTATGATATATTATTATATAAATATATATATTATTATAAGTATATATTCAAATATATATAATATTAATATAAATTATAGATATATTATTATATTCTAATAATATTATATTATATGTATTAAATATATATATGATAATAATAATATTATAAATATATAACATAAATTATATTATATATTATATATATAATAAATAATAATTATATATTATATTATATTATATAATAAGATATATTCTATAACCATATTATGTAATCATTATACCATATGTTATTATAATATTATTATTATATTATAATTAATTATTATATTATAATATTATTATTATTATATTATATTATATTATATATATTTTTTGATGAGGATATTTTCATCCAAATTTGTTATTATCAAATTACCAAATATTTGATAATCTAGATAGCCATGCATTCCGTTGGTAGGTAATCTAGATTATCTGATAATTTAAATTATCAATCTAAAAGGTATATCAAACATGATAATTTGGTGGAGCCCTTTTAGATTATCAGCAATTTGGATAGATTTCTGGCTACCAAACGCAATCTTAGAAATATAACTATATACGCATATCTTAAAACCCAAGCAAGTTTTGGTTGCAGCATGTTGCCATGGTGAAGTAATTCTTTCAATATCGCTTGCGGTGTAATAAAACTGATGTGGAGTGCATCATTATCCCATTCTAATATATAGTCCATGCATTCCAATGTGTATTTAATGCCCCACAGTGCTTAAAATTTTAAATGATGAAAATGTCCCTTTCCAAGAATTATAATATTTATTCATAAAAATTATGACACATTGCAGAAAAATAGTAGTTTATTCAGGATATTAATTTTTATGAATGGGTGTCATAATTTTTGTAAAGGAATGTCATAATTTTTGAAAAAGGCATATTCATTATTTTTTGCCTCCATGCCATATTATGACATCCATTCACAAAAATTATGACATCCATTCATAAAAATTATAACATCCATATAGAAAATATAGTATTTTATTCATGGTATCATAATTTTTGTGAAGAGATGTCATAATACGGTGAAAAAAATAATAAATATATATGAAAAGAATATTATGATATTCCTTCATAAAAATTATGATACACATTCATAAAAATTATGACATTCTAAATAAAATACTATATTTTCTGCAGGGTGTCATAATTTTATGAAAGAATGTTATAATTTTTGTGAATAGGTATCATAATTTTTTGAAAAAGATATTTTCGTCATTCAAAAATTTAAGCACTACAACATTAAATATCCATTGAAAAAGATGGCTACGTGTTTCAATGAGATCACACGGTGCATTTCACGTCAATTTTTCTACACCGCAAATGATGTAAAAAGAATTATTCCGCCATGGTGAATAATAAAGTCCTCCTAAAGTGCTCTCATTACCAACCAATTACCTGTCTGATTTCCTTATGATGTAAATGAGTTACAACTTGCGAATTTAACTTCTCAAACTTAACTACCTCATGAGGTATGAAATTTGAGAACAACATTAAACTATAAAGTGGTATTAGCCACATGGTACAGTATCATCCTCGAGATTTTGAATGCTTGAAATTTTTCTCATTATACAGCACAACTACCACGAAGAAAGATGTGTACCTTGCAAAGAAATTTGGGGCATAAATAGGCTTGCTTCTATTTCTACAAGGTAGCCGCTCACTTCTTTACCTTAATTAGGTATACGTGTCTAGCTTTCAGTTGGATTTGGTCTTTGGTTGTGCCACCGAGGATAAAGACATATGGGTGGAAGCTAATATGGCATAAGCTCCCTTGCAAGCAGTGCGTACATTGATGCTGAGTCTTGGGCGATGACCTACCGCTAGCCTACTTCAATGAAGGACGAAACTCGTCAATTTTTTCTTGCCCCTTTGCACAACATTGTTGGCATCACTTGACCAAAAAAAAAAGGGCCAAGGGTTCAATCCTACTTCTTCGCTAGTGTTGGTGCATTGGTAGAGACGGGGATGAGGTCTCCCATGGTTTACACTACTTGGTTACGTCGAAGGCTCGAAATGATCTACTTTTTTAGGCGTTTGTCATTACTTTTTCTCAATTGGTAAGATGTTCATATTATTTCTTTGCTAGCATTTGAGGTTCAATTATATATGGGTACTTCAATTATCGATTAAGGTATTAGAGGAGTTCCTTTCCTCACTCTTTAACTATCACAACAATTGCTTGGGGGAAATCAAGGTTAAGGAAAGAGCCGCACATATATGATTAGAAATTTTTTAGATCCTTACCTCAGGTGCAGCGAGCTGATACATCCTGGACAACATACATTTGGGACCAAAATGAAGAAAACTTGAACCATTCTTGGGGTCTGTGCTGATCATGACTTTGGAATCCATGTATGCCTCAAGTAGATGCCTCCTGTAGAACTAGTAATTATGGAAAAGTAATTAGAGATTCTGGTTCCTTTGTGGGTTGCACTGTTTTTCATCAAACTCTAGGATGATTGGAGGTTCAGACCCAAACATTTCGGACATTTCAGTTCGGTTTTTCGTTAGATCTTCGATTCATTGGCGATCAAGACATCATCCTCTCTCTCTCTCTTTCTCTGCGCGCGCGTCAGAATCAAAATTGGTACTTGTTCTATATAAAGAAGGGTTGCAAGGACTCCTTCTATCATCTCAAACATAAGTTTCCCTCTTTTTTTTTTTTTTTTTTTTTTTTTTTTCCATTACATATTTGAAATGAATATGAACATTATTTTGAGTTGCTAGACATGCACCACTAGAGGATATGATGATAGCATGCAGGCCACCAGATAATACATGGTGAAAGCTGGAGAAGCAACATGCACGTAATATTTCCCTATAACATTATCAGGATCAAAGTTAGCATCATTTAAAAAAATATATATATAGAAAACAACAGTCGCCCTAACATTTTTTTTCTTTTCTTTTCCTTTCTCTCCCTTTGTTCTTAGTATGGTATGCTTTAATTCAATTGATTATTAATTCTTCTACCTACTTGAGTTGCCAATCCACCAAGATTATAAAGATTAAACATGTGAGATATATAGATCGTTAGCCTATTATAACAAGTATATTAAAATTAAATCAGACACCTTCATTTTTTCTTTATATTTAGAGGATATATATTGTTGGGAATAAATCCCGCTCCTGTCGAAGCCCGGCCCGACGCTCAGCCCAATATAACCAGTAGCCGCGGAAGAGCTTCGACAGACGGGCTTCAGCCGAACTCCCAGCGGCCGAGCTCCTTCCAGCAGGCCGAACTGGTCAGCTCCCGAGCTTCTCCCGGACTCCCAGCGTCGAGACCGAACTTCCTGGGCGGCCGAACTCCTTCGGACTCTCCACGGTCGAACTCCTTCAGACTCCCCACGGTCGAACTCCTTCGGATCGACTCCAAGCGGCCGAGCTTCAATGAAGTCCTCTCAGCGGCCGAACTCCTTCGGACCGACTCCAAGCGGCCGAACTCCTTCGGACCAACTCCAAGCGGCCGAGCTTCAATGAAGTAAGAGAGAATTCCCTAACCCCATCCCCGCCGACCACGGCCCACGACACTGAGGAATATACGTTTCAGCTCTAAGATGAGATTGGAGAGCTCGTCAAAAAGGGACGACGGGATAAATTCCCTCCGACGTCGGTCTGAAGCAGGAGAAGATCGGCTATAGGCGCTGCCGAACTGAAAAAGACAAGAAGGTCGGCCGCCTCGCGGCGTCATTAACGCCACCGGCGGGAGGAGCTAGGAACTAAGCTACATCGTGATAATGTCGTCCCAGCGATAAAAGTCAAGAGAAGCATGTTTCCAAATTAAGAAGGCCGGCATGAGATAGAGAGAATCGTCCGGACGGACTTGCTGCCCGAGGGAACTCCGAGGAACAACACCCGACAACCCTCGAACGGAAATGCGCTACGATCAGCTTCTCCTCGGTAAAACTCTCCCCTCTCATAAAAATCATTTCTGGATGCGAAAACTATGCGATGACAGGGAAGAAGCAGTCACCGCGTTAGAAATAGGAGGAGAACCTCGTCTTAAAGCGCGAGCAACAGTCGAAGGCCCCGTCCACAAAGGACGGGTGGGGGGAGAGGGCGAGGACGACAGTCCTCATGTGCCCCACAGTCGGCTAGGAACAGGAGGAAGAACTCGTCCTAGCGTGAGCAAAGTCGAAGGCCCCATCACACCAAGGACGGGATGGGGGAGAGGCGAGGACGACGGTCCCCATATGCCCCCACAGCCCGTTGGGACAGGAGGAGAACCTCGTCCTAACATGAGCAAAGTCGAAGGCCCCATCCCACAAAGGACGAGATGGGGGGAAGGCAAGGACGACGGTCCCCATGTGCCCCCACAGCCCGTTGGGAACAGGAGGAGAACCTCATTTACCTAATGCGAGCAATGGTCGAAGGCCTCGTTCACGCTAAAACGAGATGGGGAAGAGGCGAGGACGACGGTCCCATCGCCCCCACAGCCCATTAGGAACAGAAGGGGAACCCCGTCCTTGACGAAGGCAAGACTCGAGATCGAGCCTTAAAGACTACGGCAAGCCACGGCTGCAGGAGATAAGATTCTCCCCCGAGGAGAGCATGCGGCTGGCAGGAGATAAACTTCTCCGAGCGCGCGATCTCACTCGGCTGGCAGGGAGATAAGAATCTCCTCCGATGAGCTCGGCCGCAAGAGATAGATCTTCCCCGAGCGCGCACTTCAACCTCGGCTAGAGATAAGATCTCTCCCGAGCAACCGAATCAACCCGGGCTAGAGATAAGATCTTCTTCCGAGCGACGCGGAACAATCTCGGTTAGAACAGGAGGAGAACCTCGTTAACACGAGCACCAACCTCGGCTAGAGATAAGATCTCTCCCGAGCAACCGAATCAACCTCGGCTAGAGATAAGATCTTCTCCAGAGCAACCGAATCACCTCGGCTAGAGATAAGATCTCTTCCGAGCGACCGGAACAACCTCGATTAGGAACAGGAGGAGAACCTCGTCCTAACACGAGCAACCAACTCGGCTAGAGATAAAGATCTCTCCCGAGCAACCGAATCAACCTCGGCTAGAGTAAGATCTCTCCGAGCGACCGGAACAATCTCGTTAGGAACAGGAGGAGAATCTCGTCCTAAACACGAGCACCAAACCTCGGCTAGAGATAAGATCTCTCCCGAGCAACCGAATAAACCTCGACTAGAGATAAGATCTCTTCCGAGCGACCGGAACAACCTCGGTTAGGAACAGGAGGAGAACCTCGTCCTAACACGAGCACCAACCTCGGTTAGAGATAAGATTTCTCCCGAGCAAACCGAATCAACCTCGGCTAGAGATAAGATCTCTCCCGAGCGATCGGAACAATCTCGGTTAGGAACAGGAGGAGAACCTCGTCCTAACAACGAGCACACACCTCGGCTAGAGATAAAGATCTCTCCCGAGCGACGCGTTGACAACCTCGGCTAGAGATAAGATCTCTCCTGAGCGACCAGTGAACAACCTCGGTTAGGAACAGGAGGAGAACCTCGTCCTAACGCGAGCACCAACCTCGGCTAGAGACGAGATCTCCCCCGAAGAAGCTCGGCTGCAGGAGAAAGATCTCCCCCGGAGGCACGCACTTCAACCTCGGCTGGCAAGAGAGGAGGTCTCCCTCGAGTCAACTTTAGCTGATGAAGACAATGTCGCCCCCGAGGAGCTCAAATCCAACCTCGACCGTAGGAGGCGAGATTTACTTCGGCTTCAACAATCAGCTTCATCGACTTTAGCTGGAAAACAAGTTTCCATTTCAACTCCAAACATCGACTGGAGATGAGGGTCTCCCCAAGCCTCAGCCTCAACTTCAGCATCAATATTGGCTGGAGATGAGACCTCCCGGAGCTTCAGCTGCAACAAATGCGGATCCTGGAAGAAGACTTCGGCAGTCGCCTGTTTTGGTACTCCCTTCCTTCAATTTTTTGAAACTCGGAAGTGGGGGGGCTTACTGTTGGGGAATAAATCCCGCTCCTGCCGAAGCCCGGCCCGACGCTCAGCCCAATTAACCAGTAGCCGCGGAAGAGCTTCGGCAGACGGGCTTCAGCCGAACTCCCAGCGGCCGAGCTCCTTCACAGCAGGCCGAACTGGTCAGCTCCCGAGCTTCTCCCGGACTCCCAGCGTCGAGACCGAACTTCCTGGGCGGCCGAACTCCTTCGGACTCCCCACGGCCGAACTCCTTCAGACT